>OX463846.1:43189005-43673159 GCA_949825065.1 Odontocerum albicorne | reverse complement strand
GGAAATATTAGACAAATAGCACACATTAAATCAATTATCAATATATGCAGACTCTTATGCAATACTTGAAAAAAAAAAAAAAAAAAAAGAAATAATAATAATTATAATCAGAATAAATAAATAAAGAATAAATAGATACGTATCAATAAATAAATATCTCGGTGCTAGAAGTAACATATTAATATTCCAAATTCTTTTTAATTAAGAAGACGAAATCAAGTACGAGCATAGTACCTAGATCTGGACCTTTGATATTTTTTTTTTGTCTTTCAAAGGCGACATATTTTTATTTTTTCTGCTGTGCAAAAAAAAAAGCCACTTCAAAAATACGTTAAATTTAAAATAGTAGAGAGCGTTATCTCCGGCAGTGCACAACAACAAACGAAAGTCGCGAATATTAAATGTGTTAGTGTGGTCTCGATGAATAAATTTTAACAATTCAAACGAAAGTCGCGAATTTTAAATGTGTTAGTGTGGTCTCGATGAATAAATTTTAACAATTATGTAATAAAACGTGTTAGTTAGTTAAACAGTGAAAAAGCGGAATCTGGTAGAAGAGATCGAAATAAGAGCAGCGAACAGGGTGAGTCTTCTTCTTTTAAAATTATATACAACTGAACTAATTAATATATGTACGAGTGTATCATGTGCAAACTAACAAATACGATTAGTGATTATCTAGTAAATGTAAATCTCCATACCTAGCTAGACATAATAAACATCTACCAATATTTTTGCTTCGTCATACAAATCAAAGTTACCGTAAACACCGGGTTCGAATCCCAGGACCGGAAATATTAGACAAATAGCACACATTAAATCAATTATCAATATATGCAGACTCTTATGCAATACTTGAAAAAAAAAAAAAAAAAAAAGAAATAATAATAATTATAATCAGAATAAATAAATAAAGAATAAATAGATACGTATCAATAAATAAATATCTCGGTGCTAGAAGTAACATATTAATATTCCAAATTCTTTTTAATTAAGAAGACGAAATCAAGTACGAGCATAGTACCTAGATCTGGACCTTTGATATTTTTTTTTGTCTTTCAAAGGCGACATATTTTTATTTTTTCTGCTGTGCAAAAAAAAAAAGCCACTTCAATAATACGTTAAATTTAAAATAGTAGAGAGCGTTATCTCCGGCAGTGCACAACAACAAACGAAAGTCGCGAATATTAAATGTGTTAGTGTGGTCTCGATGAATAAATTTTAACAATTCAAACGAAAGTCGCGAATTTTAAATGTGTTAGTGTGGTCTCGATGAATAAATTTTAACAATTATGTAATAAAACGTGTTAGTTAGTTAAACAGTGAAAAAGCGGAATCTGGTAGAAGAGATCGAAATAAGAGCAGCGAACAGGGTGAGTCTTCTTCTTTTAAAATTATATACAACTGAACTAATTAATATATGTACGAGTGTATCATGTGCAAACTAACAAATACGATTAGTGATTATCTAGTAAATGTAAATCTCCATACCTAGCTAGACATAATAAACATCTACCAATATTTTTGCTTCGTCATACAAATCAAAGTTACCGTAAACACCGGGTTCGAATCCCAGGACCGGAAATATTAGACAAATAGCACACATTAAATCAATTATCAATATATGCAGACTCTTATGCAATACTTGAAAAAAAAAAAAAAAAAAAGAAATAATAATAATTATAATCAGAATAAATAAATAAAGAATAAATAGATACGTATCAATAAATAAATATCTCGGTGCTAGAAGTAACATATTAATATTCCAAATTCTTTTTAATTAAGAAGACGAAATCAAGTACGAGCATAGTACCTAGATCTGGACCTTTGATATTTTTTTTTGTCTTTCAAAGGCGACATATTTTTATTTTTTCTGCTGTGCAAAAAAAAAAGCCACTTCAAAAATACGTTAAATTTAAAATAGTAGAGAGCGTTATCTCCGGCAGTGCACAACAACAAACGAAAGTCGCGAATATTAAATGTGTTAGTGTGGTCTCGATGAATAAATTTTAACAATTCAAACGAAAGTCGCGAATTTTAAATGTGTTAGTGTGGTCTCGATGAATAAATTTTAACAATTATGTAATAAAACGTGTTAGTTAGTTAAACAGTGAAAAAGCGGAATCTGGTAGAAGAGATCGAAATAAGAGCAGCGAACAGGGTGAGTCTTCTTCTTTTAAAATTATATACAACTGAACTAATTAATATATGTACGAGTGTATCATGTGCAAACTAACAAATACGATTAGTGATTATCTAGTAAATGTAAATCTCCATACCTAGCTAGACATAATAAACATCTACCAATATTTTTGCTTCGTCATACAAATCAAAGTTACCGTAAACACCGGGTTCGAATCCCAGGACCGGAAATATTAGACAAATAGCACACATTAAATCAATTATCAATATATGCAGACTCTTATGCAATACTTGAAAAAAAAAAAAAAAAAAAGAAATAATAATAATTATAATCAGAATAAATAAATAAAGAATAAATAGATACGTATCAATAAATAAATATCTCGGTGCTAGAAGTAACATATTAATATTCCAAATTCTTTTTAATTAAGAAGACGAAATCAAGTACGAGCATAGTACCTAGATCTGGACCTTTGATATTTTTTTTTGTCTTTCAAAGGCGACATATTTTTATTTTTTCTGCTGTGCAAAAAAAAAAAGCCACTTCAATAATACGTTAAATTTAAAATAGTAGAGAGCGTTATCTCCGGCAGTGCACAACAACAAACGAAAGTCGCGAATATTAAATGTGTTAGTGTGGTCTCGATGAATAAATTTTAACAATTCAAACGAAAGTCGCGAATTTTAAATGTGTTAGTGTGGTCTCGATGAATAAATTTTAACAATTATGTAATAAAACGTGTTAGTTAGTTAAACAGTGAAAAAGCGGAATCTGGTAGAAGAGATCGAAATAAGAGCAGCGAACAGGGTGAGTCTTCTTCTTTTAAAATTATATACAACTGAACTAATTAATATATGTACGAGTGTATCATGTGCAAACTAACAAATACGATTAGTGATTATCTAGTAAATGTAAATCTCCATACCTAGCTAGACATAATAAACATCTACCAATATTTTTGCTTCGTCATACAAATCAAAGTTACCGTAAACACCGGGTTCGAATCCCAGGACCGGAAATATTAGACAAATAGCACACATTAAATCAATTATCAATATATGCAGACTCTTATGCAATACTTGAAAAAAAAAAAAAAAAAAAAGAAATAATAATAATTATAATCAGAATAAATAAATAAAGAATAAATAGATACGTATCAATAAATAAATATCTCGGTGCTAGAAGTAACATATTAATATTCCAAATTCTTTTTAATTAAGAAGACGAAATCAAGTACGAGCATAGTACCTAGATCTGGACCTTTGATATTTTTTTTTGTCTTTCAAAGGCGACATATTTTTATTTTTTCTGCTGTGCAAAAAAAAAAGCCACTTCAAAAATACGTTAAATTTAAAATAGTAGAGAGCGTTATCTCCGGCAGTGCACAACAACAAACGAAAGTCGCGAATATTAAATGTGTTAGTGTGGTCTCGATGAATAAATTTTAACAATTCAAACGAAAGTCGCGAATTTTAAATGTGTTAGTGTGGTCTCGATGAATAAATTTTAACAATTATGTAATAAAACGTGTTAGTTAGTTAAACAGTGAAAAAGCGGAATCTGGTAGAAGAGATCGAAATAAGAGCAGCGAACAGGGTGAGTCTTCTTCTTTTAAAATTATATACAACTGAACTAATTAATATATGTACGAGTGTATCATGTGCAAACTAACAAATACGATTAGTGATTATCTAGTAAATGTAAATCTCCATACCTAGCTAGACATAATAAACATCTACCAATATTTTTGCTTCGTCATACAAATCAAAGTTACCGTAAACACCGGGTTCGAATCCCAGGACCGGAAATATTAGACAAATAGCACACATTAAATCAATTATCAATATATGCAGACTCTTATGCAATACTTGAAAAAAAAAAAAAAAAAAAAAAAGAAATAATAATAATTATAATCAGAATAAATAAATAAAGAATAAATAGATACGTATCAATAAATAAATATCTCGGTGCTAGAAGTAACATATTAATATTCCAAATTCTTTTTAATTAAGAAGACGAAATCAAGTACGAGCATAGTACCTAGATCTGGACCTTTGATATTTTTTTTTGTCTTTCAAAGGCGACATATTTTTATTTTTTCTGCTGTGCAAAAAAAAAAGCCACTTCAAAAATACGTTAAATTTAAAATAGTAGAGAGCGTTATCTCCGGCAGTGCACAACAACAAACGAAAGTCGCGAATATTAAATGTGTTAGTGTGGTCTCGATGAATAAATTTTAACAATTCAAACGAAAGTCGCGAATTTTAAATGTGTTAGTGTGGTCTCGATGAATAAATTTTAACAATTATGTAATAAAACGTGTTAGTTAGTTAAACAGTGAAAAAGCGGAATCTGGTAGAAGAGATCGAAATAAGAGCAGCGAACAGGGTGAGTCTTCTTCTTTTAAAATTATATACAACTGAACTAATTAATATATGTACGAGTGTATCATGTGCAAACTAACAAATACGATTAGTGATTATCTAGTAAATGTAAATCTCCATACCTAGCTAGACATAATAAACATCTACCAATATTTTTGCTTCGTCATACAAATCAAAGTTACCGTAAAAACCGGGTTCGAATCCCAGGACCGGAAATATTAGACAAATAGCACACATTAAATCAATTATCAATATATGCAGACTCTTATGCAATACTTGAAAAAAAAAAAAAAAAAAAGAAATAATAATAATTATAATCAGAATAAATAAATAAAGAATAAATAGATACGTATCAATAAATAAATATCTCGGTGCTAGAAGTAACATATTAATATTCCAAATTCTTTTTAATTAAGAAGACGAAATCAAGTACGAGCATAGTACCTAGATCTGGACCTTTGATATTTTTTTTTTTGTCTTTCAAAGGCGACATATTTTTATTTTTTCTGCTGTGCAAAAAAAAAAAGCCACTTCAATAATACGTTAAATTTAAAATAGTAGAGAGCGTTATCTCCGGCAGTGCACAACAACAAACGAAAGTCGCGAATATTAAATGTGTTAGTGTGGTCTCGATGAATAAATTTTAACAATTCAAACGAAAGTCGCGAATTTTAAATGTGTTAGTGTGGTCTCGATGAATAAATTTTAACAATTATGTAATAAAACGTGTTAGTTAGTTAAACAGTGAAAAAGCGGAATCTGGTAGAAGAGATCGAAATAAGAGCAGCGAACAGGGTGAGTCTTCTTCTTTTAAAATTATATACAACTGAACTAATTAATATATGTACGAGTGTATCATGTGCAAACTAACAAATACGATTAGTGATTATCTAGTAAATGTAAATCTCCATACCTAGCTAGACATAATAAACATCTACCAATATTTTTGCTTCGTCATACAAATCAAAGTTACCGTAAACACCGGGTTCGAATCCCAGGACCGGAAATATTAGACAAATAGCACACATTAAATCAATTATCAATATATGCAGACTCTTATGCAATACTTGAAAAAAAAAAAAAAAAAAAAAAGAAATAATAATAATTATAATCAGAATAAATAAATAAAGAATAAATAGATACGTATCAATAAATAAATATCTCGGTGCTAGAAGTAACATATTAATATTCCAAATTCTTTTTAATTAAGAAGACGAAATCAAGTACGAGCATAGTACCTAGATCTGGACCTTTGATATTTTTTTTTGTCTTTCAAAGGCGACATATTTTTATTTTTTCTGCTGTGCAAAAAAAAAAGCCACTTCAAAAATACGTTAAATTTAAAATAGTAGAGAGCGTTATCTCCGGCAGTGCACAACAACAAACGAAAGTCGCGAATATTAAATGTGTTAGTGTGGTCTCGATGAATAAATTTTAACAATTCAAACGAAAGTCGCGAATTTTAAATGTGTTAGTGTGGTCTCGATGAATAAATTTTAACAATTATGTAATAAAACGTGTTAGTTAGTTAAACAGTGAAAAAGCGGAATCTGGTAGAAGAGATCGAAATAAGAGCAGCGAACAGGGTGAGTCTTCTTCTTTTAAAATTATATACAACTGAACTAATTAATATATGTACGAGTGTATCATGTGCAAACTAACAAATACGATTAGTGATTATCTAGTAAATGTAAATCTCCATACCTAGCTAGACATAATAAACATCTACCAATATTTTTGCTTCGTCATACAAATCAAAGTTACCGTAAAAACCGGGTTCGAATCCCAGGACCGGAAATATTAGACAAATAGCACACATTAAATCAATTATCAATATATGCAGACTCTTATGCAATACTTGAAAAAAAAAAAAAAAAAAGAAATAATAATAATTATAATCAGAATA
This sequence comes from Odontocerum albicorne, assembly GCA_949825065.1. NCBI lineage: Eukaryota > Metazoa > Arthropoda > Insecta > Trichoptera > Odontoceridae > Odontocerum > Odontocerum albicorne. Next base: position 43,666,726 of record OX463846.1, on the reverse strand, counting down.
AATAAATAAAGAATAAATAGATACGTATCAATAAATAAATATCTCGGTGCTAGAAGTAACATATTAATATTCCAAATTCTTTTTAATTAAGAAGACGAAATCAAGTACGAGCATAGTACCTAGATCTGGACCTTTGATATTTTTTTTTTTGTCTTTCAAAGGCGACATATTTTTATTTTTTCTGCTGTGCAAAAAAAAAAAGCCACTTCAATAATACGTTAAATTTAAAATAGTAGAGAGCGTTATCTCCGGCAGTGCACAACAACAAACGAAAGTCGCGAATATTAAATGTGTTAGTGTGGTCTCGATGAATAAATTTTAACAATTCAAACGAAAGTCGCGAATTTTAAATGTGTTAGTGTGGTCTCGATGAATAAATTTTAACAATTATGTAATAAAACGTGTTAGTTAGTTAAACAGTGAAAAAGCGGAATCTGGTAGAAGAGATCGAAATAAGAGCAGCGAACAGGGTGAGTCTTCTTCTTTTAAAATTATATACAACTGAACTAATTAATATATGTACGAGTGTATCATGTGCAAACTAACAAATACGATTAGTGATTATCTAGTAAATGTAAATCTCCATACCTAGCTAGACATAATAAACATCTACCAATATTTTTGCTTCGTCATACAAATCAAAGTTACCGTAAACACCGGGTTCGAATCCCAGGACCGGAAATATTAGACAAATAGCACACATTAAATCAATTATCAATATATGCAGACTCTTATGCAATACTTGAAAAAAAAAAAAAAAAAAAGAAATAATAATAATTATAATCAGAATAAATAAATAAAGAATAAATAGATACGTATCAATAAATAAATATCTCGGTGCTAGAAGTAACATATTAATATTCCAAATTCTTTTTAATTAAGAAGACGAAATCAAGTACGAGCATAGTACCTAGATCTGGACCTTTGATATTTTTTTTTGTCTTTCAAAGGCGACATATTTTTATTTTTTCTGCTGTGCAAAAAAAAAAGCCACTTCAAAAATACGTTAAATTTAAAATAGTAGAGAGCGTTATCTCCGGCAGTGCACAACAACAAACGAAAGTCGCGAATATTAAATGTGTTAGTGTGGTCTCGATGAATAAATTTTAACAATTCAAACGAAAGTCGCGAATTTTAAATGTGTTAGTGTGGTCTCGATGAATAAATTTTAACAATTATGTAATAAAACGTGTTAGTTAGTTAAACAGTGAAAAAGCGGAATCTGGTAGAAGAGATCGAAATAAGAGCAGCGAACAGGGTGAGTCTTCTTCTTTTAAAATTATATACAACTGAACTAATTAATATATGTACGAGTGTATCATGTGCAAACTAACAAATACGATTAGTGATTATCTAGTAAATGTAAATCTCCATACCTAGCTAGACATAATAAACATCTACCAATATTTTTGCTTCGTCATACAAATCAAAGTTACCGTAAACACCGGGTTCGAATCCCAGGACCGGAAATATTAGACAAATAGCACACATTAAATCAATTATCAATATATGCAGACTCTTATGCAATACTTGAAAAAAAAAAAAAAAAAAAGAAATAATAATAATTATAATCAGAATAAATAAATAAAGAATAAATAGATACGTATCAATAAATAAATATCTCGGTGCTAGAAGTAACATATTAATATTCCAAATTCTTTTTAATTAAGAAGACGAAATCAAGTACGAGCATAGTACCTAGATCTGGACCTTTGATATTTTTTTTTGTCTTTCAAAGGCGACATATTTTTATTTTTTCTGCTGTGCAAAAAAAAAAAGCCACTTCAATAATACGTTAAATTTAAAATAGTAGAGAGCGTTATCTCCGGCAGTGCACAACAACAAACGAAAGTCGCGAATATTAAATGTGTTAGTGTGGTCTCGATGAATAAATTTTAACAATTCAAACGAAAGTCGCGAATTTTAAATGTGTTAGTGTGGTCTCGATGAATAAATTTTAACAATTATGTAATAAAACGTGTTAGTTAGTTAAACAGTGAAAAAGCGGAATCTGGTAGAAGAGATCGAAATAAGAGCAGCGAACAGGGTGAGTCTTCTTCTTTTAAAATTATATACAACTGAACTAATTAATATATGTACGAGTGTATCATGTGCAAACTAACAAATACGATTAGTGATTATCTAGTAAATGTAAATCTCCATACCTAGCTAGACATAATAAACATCTACCAATATTTTTGCTTCGTCATACAAATCAAAGTTACCGTAAACACCGGGTTCGAATCCCAGGACCGGAAATATTAGACAAATAGCACACATTAAATCAATTATCAATATATGCAGACTCTTATGCAATACTTGAAAAAAAAAAAAAAAAAAAAGAAATAATAATAATTATAATCAGAATAAATAAATAAAGAATAAATAGATACGTATCAATAAATAAATATCTCGGTGCTAGAAGTAACATATTAATATTCCAAATTCTTTTTAATTAAGAAGACGAAATCAAGTACGAGCATAGTACCTAGATCTGGACCTTTGATATTTTTTTTTGTCTTTCAAAGGCGACATATTTTTATTTTTTCTGCTGTGCAAAAAAAAAAGCCACTTCAAAAATACGTTAAATTTAAAATAGTAGAGAGCGTTATCTCCGGCAGTGCACAACAACAAACGAAAGTCGCGAATATTAAATGTGTTAGTGTGGTCTCGATGAATAAATTTTAACAATTCAAACGAAAGTCGCGAATTTTAAATGTGTTAGTGTGGTCTCGATGAATAAATTTTAACAATTATGTAATAAAACGTGTTAGTTAGTTAAACAGTGAAAAAGCGGAATCTGGTAGAAGAGATCGAAATAAGAGCAGCGAACAGGGTGAGTCTTCTTCTTTTAAAATTATATACAACTGAACTAATTAATATATGTACGAGTGTATCATGTGCAAACTAACAAATACGATTAGTGATTATCTAGTAAATGTAAATCTCCATACCTAGCTAGACATAATAAACATCTACCAATATTTTTGCTTCGTCATACAAATCAAAGTTACCGTAAACACCGGGTTCGAATCCCAGGACCGGAAATATTAGACAAATAGCACACATTAAATCAATTATCAATATATGCAGACTCTTATGCAATACTTGAAAAAAAAAAAAAAAAAAAAAAGAAATAATAATAATTATAATCAGAATAAATAAATAAAGAATAAATAGATACGTATCAATAAATAAATATCTCGGTGCTAGAAGTAACATATTAATATTCCAAATTCTTTTTAATTAAGAAGACGAAATCAAGTACGAGCATAGTACCTAGATCTGGACCTTTGATATTTTTTTTTGTCTTTCAAAGGCGACATATTTTTATTTTTTCTGCTGTGCAAAAAAAAAAGCCACTTCAAAAATACGTTAAATTTAAAATAGTAGAGAGCGTTATCTCCGGCAGTGCACAACAACAAACGAAAGTCGCGAATATTAAATGTGTTAGTGTGGTCTCGATGAATAAATTTTAACAATTCAAACGAAAGTCGCGAATTTTAAATGTGTTAGTGTGGTCTCGATGAATAAATTTTAACAATTATGTAATAAAACGTGTTAGTTAGTTAAACAGTGAAAAAGCGGAATCTGGTAGAAGAGATCGAAATAAGAGCAGCGAACAGGGTGAGTCTTCTTCTTTTAAAATTATATACAACTGAACTAATTAATATATGTACGAGTGTATCATGTGCAAACTAACAAATACGATTAGTGATTATCTAGTAAATGTAAATCTCCATACCTAGCTAGACATAATAAACATCTACCAATATTTTTGCTTCGTCATACAAATCAAAGTTACCGTAAAAACCGGGTTCGAATCCCAGGACCGGAAATATTAGACAAATAGCACACATTAAATCAATTATCAATATATGCAGACTCTTATGCAATACTTGAAAAAAAAAAAAAAAAAAAGAAATAATAATAATTATAATCAGAATAAATAAATAAAGAATAAATAGATACGTATCAATAAATAAATATCTCGGTGCTAGAAGTAACATATTAATATTCCAAATTCTTTTTAATTAAGAAGACGAAATCAAGTACGAGCATAGTACCTAGATCTGGACCTTTGATATTTTTTTTTTTGTCTTTCAAAGGCGACATATTTTTATTTTTTCTGCTGTGCAAAAAAAAAAAGCCACTTCAATAATACGTTAAATTTAAAATAGTAGAGAGCGTTATCTCCGGCAGTGCACAACAACAAACGAAAGTCGCGAATATTAAATGTGTTAGTGTGGTCTCGATGAATAAATTTTAACAATTCAAACGAAAGTCGCGAATTTTAAATGTGTTAGTGTGGTCTCGATGAATAAATTTTAACAATTATGTAATAAAACGTGTTAGTTAGTTAAACAGTGAAAAAGCGGAATCTGGTAGAAGAGATCGAAATAAGAGCAGCGAACAGGGTGAGTCTTCTTCTTTTAAAATTATATACAACTGAACTAATTAATATATGTACGAGTGTATCATGTGCAAACTAACAAATACGATTAGTGATTATCTAGTAAATGTAAATCTCCATACCTAGCTAGACATAATAAACATCTACCAATATTTTTGCTTCGTCATACAAATCAAAGTTACCGTAAACACCGGGTTCGAATCCCAGGACCGGAAATATTAGACAAATAGCACACATTAAATCAATTATCAATATATGCAGACTCTTATGCAATACTTGAAAAAAAAAAAAAAAAAAAAAAAGAAATAATAATAATTATAATCAGAATAAATAAATAAAGAATAAATAGATACGTATCAATAAATAAATATCTCGGTGCTAGAAGTAACATATTAATATTCCAAATTCTTTTTAATTAAGAAGACGAAATCAAGTACGAGCATAGTACCTAGATCTGGACCTTTGATATTTTTTTTTGTCTTTCAAAGGCGACATATTTTTATTTTTTCTGCTGTGCAAAAAAAAAAGCCACTTCAAAAATACGTTAAATTTAAAATAGTAGAGAGCGTTATCTCCGGCAGTGCACAACAACAAACGAAAGTCGCGAATATTAAATGTGTTAGTGTGGTCTCGATGAATAAATTTTAACAATTCAAACGAAAGTCGCGAATTTTAAATGTGTTAGTGTGGTCTCGATGAATAAATTTTAACAATTATGTAATAAAACGTGTTAGTTAGTTAAACAGTGAAAAAGCGGAATCTGGTAGAAGAGATCGAAATAAGAGCAGCGAACAGGGTGAGTCTTCTTCTTTTAAAATTATATACAACTGAACTAATTAATATATGTACGAGTGTATCATGTGCAAACTAACAAATACGATTAGTGATTATCTAGTAAATGTAAATCTCCATACCTAGCTAGACATAATAAACATCTACCAATATTTTTGCTTCGTCATACAAATCAAAGTTACCGTAAAAACCGGGTTCGAATCCCAGGACCGGAAATATTAGACAAATAGCACACATTAAATCAATTATCAATATATGCAGACTCTTATGCAATACTTGAAAAAAAAAAAAAAAAAAAGAAATAATAATAATTATAATCAGAATAAATAAATAAAGAATAAATAGATACGTATCAATAAATAAATATCTCGGTGCTAGAAGTAACATATTAATATTCCAAATTCTTTTTAATTAAGAAGACGAAATCAAGTACGAGCATAGTACCTAGATCTGGACCTTTGATATTTTTTTTTTTGTCTTTCAAAGGCGACATATTTTTATTTTTTCTGCTGTGCAAAAAAAAAAAGCCACTTCAATAATACGTTAAATTTAAAATAGTAGAGAGCGTTATCTCCGGCAGTGCACAACAACAAACGAAAGTCGCGAATATTAAATGTGTTAGTGTGGTCTCGATGAATAAATTTTAACAATTCAAACGAAAGTCGCGAATTTTAAATGTGTTAGTGTGGTCTCGATGAATAAATTTTAACAATTATGTAATAAAACGTGTTAGTTAGTTAAACAGTGAAAAAGCGGAATCTGGTAGAAGAGATCGAAATAAGAGCAGCGAACAGGGTGAGTCTTCTTCTTTTAAAATTATATACAACTGAACTAATTAATATATGTACGAGTGTATCATGTGCAAACTAACAAATACGATTAGTGATTATCTAGTAAATGTAAATCTCCATACCTAGCTAGACATAATAAACATCTACCAATATTTTTGCTTCGTCATACAAATCAAAGTTACCGTAAACACCGGGTTCGAATCCCAGGACCGGAAATATTAGACAAATAGCACACATTAAATCAATTATCAATATATGCAGACTCTTATGCAATACTTGAAAAAAAAAAAAAAAAAAAAAAAAAAAAGAGTATTTAGTCATGCGCACAACGACTCCCCCATACAAAAGTGAAGAAAAAATAAAACATAAAAAAAAAAAAAAAAAAAAAATGCTTTCTTTCTCTCCCCTAATAAAGTAGCCTCTCATCTAGTCTTCAAAAGGAGCGGAAAAATCTTATATACATGTGTACTAACCCAATTCCTTTCTAGACCTCCTTTACTTTGCCAAGTGTGGGAGGTGTCAAAACATTTTTGCTAGACAAATCACACTAGGCGAAACAAACAAAATGACTGTCTTTATACAAAATCAGGCCTCACCCTCATTCTCCGTATTGACCACGCCATCTGTGTCAGGGGGAAATAATGCGCGGAGGGGATTCTATCCCATACCAAATAACACAGTCTACCCGCTACATTCATGCAAACTGTCTGTAGCCACCTTTAACTGCAGATCGCTTCGAGGAGAAGACCGACTACTTACACTGGAAGAAGAACTCACAAAGATCAAATGGGACGTTGTGGGGCTATGTGAAGTAAGAAGACCGGGAGAAGAACTCATCGAGAGACCAAACGGAAATATCCTATATTACTCAGGAACTAAATCTGGTAAACTTAGTGGGGTAGGGTTTATGGTAAGTAAGAAACTAAAAACGAATATTGTCGGGTTTACAGCAACATCAGACAGAATGGCAATGCTGACAATTAAAATTAATAAAAGATACAACCTTCAAATTATCCAAGTCTACGCACCCACAACAAGCCACAATGACGAAGAAATTGAAAAATTCTACGACGACCTTAGGAATCTTAATGGAAAAAAGAAAAACCACTTTAAAACTATCATGGGAGACTTTAACGCAAAAATTGGACAAACCAGAGAAGATGAAGAGTGCACGGGTAATTTTGGATACGGGGAAAGAAACGAAAGAGGAAACCGAATGATAGAATTTTCGCAAGCGGAAAAAATGTACGTATCAAATACGCTCTTTAAAAAGAGATCACAAAGAAGGTGGACGTGGAGAGGGCCAAATGGCACATTAAACGAAATAGACTACATACTGGTTAATAATAAAAGAATGATTGAAGACTGTAAGGTAATAAACAGATTCAACACGGGAAGTGACCACAGACTTGTACAGTCCACCATCAAAATAAACACAAAAATGGAGAAATATAAACTTATCAAGAGCCAAAAGACAAGAATAAATATAGAAGCACTGCTCTCAAATAAAAGAGAAGAGTTCCGTTACCAAACAAAATGCAAACTCCAAGCTCATACGAGAGAAGGAAACCGAGAAAATATAGAATTATGGAGTGAAACTATAATGGATGAAATAAAAGAAATCGCATTAAATGTGGGGGGGAAACCCCAAAAACCCAGAGACTCAAAAATTTCAGACGACACAAAACAACTCATGACAAAAAGAAGGGACTTCAAAAAAGACGATAGTATACGACAATCAATCGAATATACCGAACTATGCAAAACCGTAAGAAAAAAGGTAAAAGAAGATATAAGGAAATACAACTTAAACCTAATACAAAAGACAATAGAGCAGAACCGTAGCTACAAAAGAACCTCCCAAATGCTAAGTGACGGAAACAAACAAATAACGGCCCTGCTCAAAAAGGATAACAGCAAAACCGAAAATCGGGAAGAAATCATAAGGCGAGTCCACGAATTCTACTCAGAACTATTTCAAGACATTGAAAACACGAGAGATAGACCGAACAACCAAACAAATGATCAGGTTCCTGAAGTTCTTATTAGAGAAGTTGAAAAAACCATAAATAGTATGAAAAACGGAAAATCGGCAGGAGATGACGGCATAACAATAGAAATTCTTAAGGCAGCAGGAGATGAAATATATCCCATCTTAGCAAAAATAATGACACATTGCATTAACAACGGGAAAATTCCCACAAAATGGAATACAGCAAAAGTGATTCTTCTTCATAAGAAAGGGGACAAAAGCGACTTAAAGAACTATAGACCCATCAGTCTCATGCCAATCATTTACAAAGTATTTACAAAAATAATAACAACTAGAATACAAAAACAGCTAGACGATATGCAACCAAGAGAACAAGCTGGATTTAGAAGTGGATATAGTACAATGGACCATATACACACAATGAGGCAAGTAATAGCAACATCGAATGAATATCGAAGACCCCTAAGCATGTGCTTCATAGACTTTGAAAAAGCATTCGACTCTGTAAAACACGAATACATATTTGAAGCACTCAGGAAACAAGGAATACAACCGGCTTATATAAGAATAATACAAAATATCTACCTAGAAGCAAAAGCAGTGGTGCATCTTCCAGAAAAAACAGAGGAAATAACAATTACAAAGGGAGTAAGACAAGGAGACGCGATGTCACCCAAACTCTTTACAGCTATACTAGAAGAAATATTTAAAACCTTAAACTGGGAAGGTATGGGCATAAAGATCGATGGCGAATATCTCTCTAACCTGAGATTCGCAGATGATATCACACTACTAAGCGAAACAAGAGAAGAACTGGAGAAAATGATTCAAGAGCTTAACTTAGCCAGCAATCGAGTGGGCTTAAAAATGAACCTCGCTAAAACCAAAGTAATGTTCAACCAATATACACGTGCATCAACGAGACAAATTAAGATTGGCGACATAACCTTAGAAGAAGTCCCCCACTATATATATTTAGGACAACAAATATCAGCAGACGGGAATATGATCAATGAAATTAACAGAAGAATAAAAATGGGCTGGAGCGCATTTGGAAGGAACAGTAGAGTTTTCAGGGAAAATCTCCCGTTATGTCTAAAAAGCAAAGTCTTCGATCAATGCATCCTCCCGGTACTCACATACGGCTGTGAAACGTGGACCCTTAACTCAAAAATAATACAGCGCCTCGTCACTACACAAAGAAGCATGGAAAGAAGTATGCTGGGGATAACAAAAAGAGATAGAAAGACAATTACGTGGATAAGAAGCCAAACGAAGGTCACAGACATAATGGAAAGAATACTCAAAAGTCAATGGGAATGGGCAGGACACGTGGTGAGAAGGGAAGACAATAGATGGACTAAAAAGAGCACAGATTGGATACCACGAGAAACAATCAGACCGAGGAGAAGACCTCAAAACAGATGGGACAGACCCTTCGTAAAATTCGCAGGCGTGACCTGGCAAAGAGAAGCGAGAGACCGCAAGATATGGAAATCTTTGAAAAGCGCCTTTACCCAGCAGCGATCAAACCAAGACACAGAAGAACAATAAAGATTTAAACCAAACAAAACGACCAACAAGTAAATCTAAACCTGAACCCGACATATTCACAAACTTTTATGCTAATTCATTCGAAAATAAATTACTACTTTAAAATAATATCTATGCTCTCAACTACTGAGGCTACTAATGCATGTACTAATAATTCTTTCTTTCCAGCATTTTAATACCACACCAAGTGTACCAATATGGTTAAAATCGAAGCATTTCATGCTGAGACAAAATCACTAGGTGTCCTCCAAAGCTGTACGGCGGACAGAAAACGGAGGTAGCCACTACCCTAATATGACAAAACCTGGCGGGTTTCACTAAGACAACCGGTGAACAGATGTGAAGCCCAAAATTTAAGTCATAGGGGTGCCCTCACTCAGCAATGGGTAGAAAAAGGGCAGATAAAGATAAAGATAAAGATATATATATATATATATATATATATATATATATATATATATATATATATATATATATATATATATATTAGGTGTACAAATAAGTTTCCGCCGTTTTTTATAAAAAAATGGGCATTTATTGTGAAAGAACGGAACCTCATGTTTTATTCGAAGTAGTACCCATCGCTTGCCACTACTTTTCCCCATCTTTCTGTCAGCATACGAATACCGCGTCAGTCATCATCATCATCTTTTGAGGCTATCCACGAATCGACTCAATTTTTGGTATCTTCATATGATGTGAAGTGCTGCTCAGACAGGCCATGCGTCATCGCTCAAAACAAGTGGTAATCAGAAGGAGCAATGTCTGGTGAATACAGCGGGTGGGGTAAAACTTCTCAATTGAGTGTTTCCAAATAGGTTTTGACCGGTGCCGCAACATGTGGACTAACATTATCATGCAGGAGAATAATTTTGTCGTGTCTGGCGTAGTAGTGGGCGCGCTTTTCCTCGAGTGCTCGACTCAATCTCATCAATTATGTTCGGTAGACAGCCCCAGCAATGGTTTCATTCGGTTTGAGCAACTCATAATACACGACACCAAGCTGATCCCACCAAATACACAACAAGAGTTTTTTTTCCATGAATATTTGGCTTAGCCGTAGATGTTGAAGCATGACCAGGGGATCCCCATGATTTCTTCCTTTTTGGATTATCATAATGGATGCATTTTTCATCACCAGTGACTATATGGTGCAGAAAACCCTTTCGTTTATGCCTGGCAAGCAGCATTTCACATGTGGAAAATTGGCATTCAAAGTTTCTCCGTGTCAGTTCATATGAATCCCAATTTCTTTGTTTTTGAATCATTCCCAATGATTTCAACCCATGTGAAATTGCTTGTTGAGTCACTCCTAATGTAAGTGCAAGTTCTTCTTGCGTTTGGCACGAATCTTGATCCAATAATACTTCCAATTCCGCGTCTTCGTACACTTTCGGCCTTCCGCTACGTTCTTTGTCTTCGATGTCAAATTCACCGTTCTTAAACTTTTGAAACCACTCACGACAACTTCTCTCACTTAAGGCAGCCTCACCATATGCTTCTACAAGCAATCGATGCGCCTCAGCTGCAGATTTCTTCAAATTGAAGAAGTAAATCAAAAGTTCCCGCAAATGACGCTTATTCGGCTCAAAACTTGACATTTTCGAACACAAAAAAATATGTTATACTGATAAAAATTCACTAATATTTCAAGGTCATGTTGTTGACAGATGTCCAACCTTACGATAATGACATTTTACATCTGACAATTTTAACCATAACTTACTGGTGGCGCCAACTTTTGTCAAACGGCGGTGACTTATTTGTACACCCAATATATATATATATATATATATATATATATATATATATATATATATATATATATATATATATATATATATATATATATATATATATATATATATATATATATATATATATATATATATATATATATATATATATATATATATATATATATCTCAGATAAAAGGAAGGTAAAAACAAAAAAAAACACCCTGAAAGACGTAACAAAGGAAACACAACATTATCGACCCATCACTCCAAACGACCATTTCACCCTGGTATTCTCTACTTAATAACCGTTGTGATGTTCGACTATGCAAAGAGAGATGCACACTTAGTATATGGATGACGAATCGAAGGCTTTATATCTCAAAAACGATACTAAGAAAACATTATTTATTTATTTAACACTTTTATTGCAAATACAATCTGGCGGGCTTATTGCCAATCAGGCGATCTCTTCCAACCAACCAGACATAAGTAAATGAATCAAGTTACGTGGTCGCATAAATCATTCAAATGATTACCCATCACCACGAAATCCATAAACATATACGCGAGAATATGCCCACGAATCCCACAAAGACGGACAATCACCCGAACATTATTTTTCATATAAAGTGAAATATCATCAATCAAAAGGAAAGGAAGGGATGGTGGAGAGGAAAGGAAAAGAAAAATCAGGAATGAAACAGGTTATTTTACTGACTAGAAATTAAGAGTTTTTTCAGTCGCTTCTTAAAGCATGCCAAGGACGGAGCGAGTCTTATATTGGTTAACATTACCAACATATCTAAAGTGATGTTACAGAAATTTATAAATTTTGTAAAAAATGTGTTGAGGACGAGGACTGCAACACCTTCGAAATGTCGGCAACCTCTCCGGAAAGTGATATATTTTCATAAAATATAGTTTACACGCGCTTACTTGGTTAGTACATAATATTGTAGTATTTTGGTGACAATGCGTAATAGTGTATTGGTGTCCACGTTGACATTTGGAAGCTAGGCTTGGACTTTGCAGAATAAGAATAAAAGTAAGATTAATGCAGTGGAGATGCGTGCACTAAGAAATTCTTGTGAAATGTCAATGTATGAAATAAGGCGAGCTTAATACATCAGAAATGAATGCATTGATAAAACGAATATTTTTAATATAACGAAAAAAAGAACTTGAAAATGATTTAGTGAAAATTAATGACAAAAAATCAGTAGATGAGTGAATGATTTGGTGTACGTGATTGAGGTAGATCGAGGTAAACGTAGCTGGATCAAGTGGATCAGATTTTAAAATAAGGTAATCTGAGAAGTATGTGAAGACGAGATTTATGACTTAGGAGTAGGCGAATGTTGTCTGCTTTGATAGAAAATTTTGAAAATGTGTTCTCTCTGACTACCCCTCAAGGGACACGGTGTGATGAGATGTATTCACAAATAAATAATCATCTGATTTATATAGGAGTAATTTGTTACCCGTGTCTTTGACTCATCATGTTTTATTATTCATACATTATTGTGTCAACATTAACAAAGGCACAAACCATTACTAATTTTGTGGTCAAAATAGACCGACATTTTTCAAATATGCTGCTTTGTGGCCTGGTTTGAACCTTTTTGGATACACTAAAACCTCACTTTGCGGAATGTATTTTGATGGAAATTTTAAATTTATTTGTTTAATAGTTCATTGTAGAGTGCACAATGAGGCGGGTTACTCCTATATCGATGCTTCCATCATTCCGCCTAAATAGACCTTCCAAATATGAAGTAGAAACATGCGACGCTGTGATAACTGTAACAAGTTAAATAACAAAGTAAGACAACAAGAAGTCATGGCTGCTATTAAGGTACTATTTTTTTAGAGAGATGCGTGGCTGCGCGGTAACGTATTGAACTTCCGTGCGGAAGATTGCCGGTTCTAAGCCCGCGCTGTGTTACTCTCCTCGAACGACAAAGACATTTTTTTCATCTAGTATTCGGGGGTATAACGATACCTTTGACTTGGGTCATATCTATTCTTAAAAAACATGCCGGCGTACTCCAATCGTCTCACTTTGTTGTACCATCGGATTCAGTTCGGCGGTGTGGACGGTAAGTTTGATGGTGGTTCACGGCTCACTAACTTAGAGCAGAGAAAAAAACAGAACTCCACGGCACAGCTTTGCTTTCCAACTAAATTGACGTTGGAATGGCGAGGGGATCCTCGACAACGAGACGAGGCCAAGTAACGACGATTTTTTCAGATGATGGAAGTGTTACTAGACATATCGAATGGCGTATAATGATAGGAAACAAAGTCAATTAGGCATTTTAACACGTATACTCGAACCGGATAGTATCAAAGTATAATAAGATCCGTAACAATATTCTAGTAACCACTTTGATGTGTGGAAATGAAACGTTGACGTGGAAAATGACTGAATATAGTCGAATAAATGCAATACAAATGCGTGCACTAAGAAGAATACATGGGGTGAGATAATATATGATTGATTAGGATGAACATGAACTTAAGCCTCATGTACTATTTATTGTCAGTAAGATCAATAACAGCATGAGATGGTTGGCACATGTAGAACGTATGAATAAAGGAAAGCATCGTTGGCTCAAATGAATGATATTTTGAAAGAAGAAATTGTAAACTGCCAGAGAAATCGCAGAATTTTAGGAGGTGTATAGATGTTGATGAGTTGAAATATGTGTATTGTGATTGAAATGTCTGCCGCTATGTCTTCTCTGTGTACTCGTACAGGAAAATGGTATGTTTGTACAAAATAATTTATTATTAAATATTCGTATAAAAAATGGTGTAACTAATAACTTGCTCAAATGCTCTAAGGAAACCAATACCAAATTATTCAGTCAGTTTAATATTGAAAGTCAAAATGGAAAGTGCTGTATGATATATCGACTATCTGCGGTGAAGAGTAATCCATGCAACACTTGCTGCAGTGCCCGAAGAGCCAGGTGTTTCTTAGTCAGGTATGGCAACTTGACTCGTGGAACGCCCGAGGCTACCCATGTGGCAGATTTTTTAGTGCAACTTCATTTCAAAGTGATTTTATTACAGGTACATTTTTCTATAATTTGACCGATGGGTTTCACAAAGGCTCCCTTTTATACACAGCTGTCATTAAAACTTCCGCCATCTTGTAAATTAACCAACACGTCTGTTAGCTAGGAGATTCGCTCGCTGACTAATCGTCATGCAACGTGGCGCGAAGCGTGCAGTTTGACCACTGCGATAGTATGCGGTACGTTGGTTGGCTAGGATATGTCGTCTAACTCGCAACATAGCTCTAAGCATCAAGCGAGGCTCCTTCCTGTGTGGCCGAGGCCTTATCTATTAATAATATATAGAATTTTAATATATTGTATATAGTTAAGGCATAAGCATTGTGGAGGTTAAAATACATTGTTATTTGTTTTATCAAACACTGTTTATTCCATTTTATGTAATGATATAGTATAACCCTACCGGTTTCAAGGTTTTCTCGTCACCATTTGGGGAGCACAAACAAGTCTTGTTTATGCTCCTCTAACGATGATGTGGAAACCTTGACACCGGTAGGGTTATACCGTTACATAAAGTGGAATAAACAGTGTTTGGTAAAACAAATTACAAAGAAGTTCAATAATTAAAATTTATATGGAGTCATTTTATAAGTAAAATACATAATTGATTATTTTTTTATTTGTTTTTTCTTTTCTTTACGAAATTCGTTTATGCTTTTTTTATATAATATTAAAAAAATACTCGTATATGTACAGTATTAAACTTTTTATGGAACTCTGTAAAACGAAGTTTTTGTGTATAACACTCTATGGTGTGATTTGAAGTTTTCTGGGTACAATAAACTCTCGCTTATTCAGTACAGCTTGTCCGGTTTCGGAATCAATGTTTTGGATAAAGTTTGCGTATGTATAGTAGAGTATTCAGTCAGCTCTGAATAATTCAAACTAAAAACAACTTTCGAATGGTGAATATTGTTTACCGGTCATTGGAAATATTATCGCATTCAGGAAAATTGTTGTAAACTGTTAAATGAATTATTTTAGATAGACAAATTGAGTGAACGTTTTGATTGAAGTCTGTCTATTTAATGAATAGTATAGTATAAAATATAGTTTGTTGTGAAGGGTAAACGTGACTGATAAATAGTAAATATCAGGATAGTGTAGAGCTCTCCAAGGTAGTAACGAAAGACTTAAATAAAAAGCGTCCACTCAGCAAATATCGTCTTGTTTATTTTTCTGTTTTGTTAAAATTTGGACCTTTATTTATGTATTTTCTTTATTAATGCAAAATAAACCCATTACGAAAAACTGGAACAAGATTTTTTTTAAAGTAAACCCCAGGATTGTCTGACAATAGTTCTTTGAAATAAAATGATTTATGCGACCCCGTAACTTGCTTCATTTACTTTTGTCTGGTTGGTTGGAAGAGATTGCCGCCTGGCAATATGCTCGCCAGATTGTATTGAAATAAAAGTGTTACATAAATAAATAAATGTTGTCAGGTCTTTTAAATGTTTAGCATAATGTTGTCAGGTCTTTTAAAGGGCCTGTGGCATGAAATGGTATTCCTCTAAGTGTTAGATATGTGGGTGGTATGAGCAGCTTCAGGAAGCACTTGCAAACAACGATATGTTGGTGGTTTTATAAAAATGTTTTATTATTTATGAACACTAAATATATGTTATATCGGAAGATCTAAAAAGGTTCATTTGATGTTTCTTTTGTCAAAGTTCGACTTTGTATGCCTCAAAGCGTTGGAGACATGGGTGGCGTATACAGCTTTAGGAAGTACTTGAAAACAACCCCTTTAGGGTTTTCTTATAAAAATTACGATTAAATATGAACTCGACACATATATGATAGACTACTACTCACCTTAAAGCCGAATATGTTACTATCACATATCGGAATATATATAAAGGTTTCTTTGTAGTTCGTCTTCCCTTAATAAGTAATCGGCGGTTTTCTTACCAAATATGTTTTTCTAAACTGTGCAGATGCAGGAAGTGCCAAACTGATGACCACGGCCACCACCGTCTTATGCCATGTTTACACGAGCTTAGTACTTGTCATTAGTACTTATCGTTTATACTAAGCTGCTTAGTGACAACAAGCATATTAGTACAAAGATTTACTAATGCTTATTACTAATATGCTTGTTTACACGTGGATACAAGTGCGAGTGACAAGTGCGAGTGAGAAGCACTAATGACAAGTACTAAGCTCGTGTTAACATGGCATTATCCGTAGATTCTTCTTAGTAAATCTGTCAATAATAGTGGGTTTAAATTCCGAGGTTGATCATCCTTGAGGAGGGTATGCTCTCTTAATGGCCGTATATTAATTGTTTTATTATTATTATTAAGTTTCGTTTCCCCGCTTGTGTGCTTCTTTGTTACTGCACTAAATTTGGCTTTACTGTTTTATTAAAATAGATTAATTCGAAAAGTCCGTCTCGTTTATTTAGTTATTCCGACAGGATAGCGTGAAATGTGGAGATACGCTAGAAATAACAAACAGCAGTCTCGCTATTGCTATTACTTTTTCAATTAGTTCAGATATGTTTGGATTGTTCATGTAGGTACCGGCTGGCAATAAACCTGCCAGATATTTATACAATGAAGTGGCTATATAAAGCAAAAGAGAATATTATTGTAATTGAATAGGTGCCGCGAATAAGGTGGTAACTAATAAAACTTGTATTTTACGGTATTCAAGAAAAACACTTTTTTATTAAGTGTCGATCGATATTTTAATAGTTTTTTTTAAATCAAAAGATATATTTTCATACACACATTTTATTTAAAAATTAAAAATTACCAAACTTTATTAAAAAACACTTGAAAAACACTATAAACATGTGGAATAACGTGGTCCGCGAATGTAGTTATAACGTTATTCCACAACTCTTATATAAAACAAACAAGGTGTGTTGTTACAACTTTTATATGAAAAATCATGTACGTTAGTTGCCACCGTATTCCACTAACCTCTTATATCTTCTTTTACTCGTTACTTCTTTGCCTTTTCTGCTTATAGGATTGTCCGCTGTTTCTCAGTTTCTTCCGTTTATTATCTGACCATTCTGCAACCCTTACTTGTCGGTTTTTTTTACCGAAATTAAGTTTATTTTCTACACTTTAGTTCAGAAAATGTAGGATGAGTCCTATGACAGCTCACAAATTTGTCCCAATACAACCTTGTAACGATGTTCAGTAATTTTAATTATTTTATCAACTTTAATATAAGCCTCAATTCTAATAAATAGCAAGTTATTTAGGTAAATACATTACATAAAGTTGTATTGGGGCAAATTTGTGAGCTGTCACAGGACTCATCCTAGAATTTCCGAACTATAGCAGAGTGAACGACGGGCGCCTCTCCAGACATGTTGATACTTAAAACTACGTTATGGCACTGAGTGCGCGAAAAAATCCAACGGCAATGTTGGCTTATCAGTAGAAACGAAAGACATAGAAAATATTTTTATAGAGGGGACGAAGGACGTAACCACATAGCACGTTATTTAAAAAAAAAACTGGATTTTGACCGTATTCGCGGCACGCATTCAATTATTGACCCCACCTGAGATCCATAGAAGAGTTACAGCTGATATAGAAAGTACAAAACAAGTTCACGATTCAAGATATCCTTTATATGATTACCATCCAGCAACCTGAGATATCGAATCCAGGAATAGTTTCATGAAAAGAGCGCAATAACTGACGATTTCTCCGGATAAAACGCGTTTTCTAAAATGGAAAGTCAAAACACTTGACGATTAGACGTAATTCTCGGATAAGATGGTCGAGTCCACGCGGCGGAAGGAAAGAATCTGTGACTGTATTGTACTATAGCGTAGGTACACAGAGCGTGTAATTGTGTTAGTCAACTCCTGTGTGCTGATTGGTCAGTTTCTAGTATTAGTGTGTCATCGTGTCAAAAAAATAGTGTCACCATGATCGAAGGGTATGTTGGTTCTGGAAATGTACAGTTTACGGTGAATACAGTGGATCAATTAGTTATAGAAAAAGTTTCTTTGATAAACTCTGAAGAGTGGAGAAGAATATGTAGCCACGTGAAAGACATAGAGTCGGAATATTGGGAAAGTGAAATCATGTTTGACCATATAAGGGAAAACCACAATTTCATAATAAGTTTAAATGAAGCGAGTGATAGTGATTCATTATCAGACTGTGAATAAATTTTCTTTTCGACTGCTTCTTTTCAAAATTTATTTATGTACAATGTAATAAATTAAGTTCTTTTTGTATTTTTATGTTGTATTGTTATGTTTAATAAAATTTCTATATTGTGGTTGTTGACCAATATGTTTCTAAAAAAACAAATAAACGTTTATATTTCTTTAAAATTTTCCATTGTGTATTTGTAAACAAAACGTAAGGTTTGTTAGAAATAAATAAAACTTCTTGTTTCTTTCAAACTTTCTTTTTGTGTATCAATGAACGAATATTTGTTCTAAACAAAAAATCAACTTCTGTATTTTTCAGGGGATATTCTCATTTCATGGGCCAAAAAATGGACGATTTTTAAGATTTTTTTTCAGTGAACGAATTATTTTTTTTAAAATTGTTTTTTAGACTTATTTATTTATGTTTTAAAAACATTTTCGTTAAATTTCATGATAAAAAAATAAAAATGTTTTTATTGTTATTAAGTCGGAAGTAAGGTCGCCCGTACATGTAAGGGGTTCATTATGCCCATTATTGTGGCTGTTGTACAAGTCTGAAAAAAATAAAAATACATATGTTTTACTCAGAAAGCATGTGGCTATGGCGGGTACTAGAATAAATATAAAATAATAATTAGATTAGAAAAAATATGGCGACTTGTTGAAATTATAAATTAATTTTTAAATTTTTTTTTTGTCTTTAGAGGAGGGAAAAAAATCGAAAAAATGAATCGATTGAAATAATTCTAGTACCGACTATAGAGAGAGGTATAAAAAAGAGAATAAGTACTTATTCATTAAAATCGGTTTATTTGTTTTGGAGTTATTATGGGTAATAGCTTAAAAAAAGTGATTTTTTCAGGAAACGCGTTTAAAGTTTCAAGTGCGGTTTTACGCGAAATATAGTAAAGTACAATAAATATTTTCAACTTACTGTTAGTCAGCAATTCCAGGGTCATATAAACTTGTTCAAAATCCCGACAAACTAAATATCAATTCATCATTCCAAGAAATACTATTGGACGAGAATTTTTGGAAAATAAGGCTACTGCCATAATAATAGACGACCCGAAAGCTACGAAGCCCAGATCATTTTTCGACCGGCGCGCTCGACTATAAACCCTCATACCTTTTCGAATTTTCAAGATTTTTGAAAATTTCTTACTGGAAATGATTCAGAAAGGATTATAAAAAAATAGAATAAAAAAAATCGATTAAAAAAAAACAATTGAGAACACCCCCTTAAATGAATAATAAATAAATAAACTAAATAATCTGAATATATAATAAAAAATAAATCATGGTCACCCTTCTACACTATTCTTTCCTTACGGCGCGTGGACTACTTGGACACCACCTGCCTTGGGATTCTTGGAAATCACTGAATAAATTCCGAGTAGATGTGACTATGTGCAAGGTGAACGCGCAAAGATAGGGGTTCTTGAACGAAAGTAGCACTGAATGCAATTGTTTTAGTATACACGACTCACAACCCATGCTAGTTTGTCCGAACATCGGAACAACATGCTCTGATGCTCTGGGTAGGATCTGATAGTTGCGAATGATAGAGTGATCTCTATTGCCTCTTACTGGAAACACGTGGCATGATTGATAGTCTGGACACTGAAATGGAATACGTATTAAAGTTCAAAAGTTTCCAGCCTAAAGATGTAAAAATGGTTCTCAAGAGTTTTGGTAGGCGTCTTATGCTCATTTTATTCATGTCAAGATGGTCGTGCAGAATTCGAAGCACTGTGGTTTTGGAAAGCCCAAACCTTACTGCTATTTCTTTCCATTTAAGTCTTCTATCTTGTAACACTTGCTCTTGTACTAATGTTACTGGTTCTGGAGTTAGCTCTTTTGCTGGTCTTCCTAAGCGAGGGTCATCTCCAATCCATTCTTAGACTAAATAAAACATTCTCAATCATATTCCAATGTGTCATTATGGAATATGATGTCGAAAATTCTTCGTAGATAGCGTCTAATTGCCGTGGAATATTTGCCAGGGGTTTCCCCCTTTTTTTAAATAAATTTCGTAACCGCCTATATTCAATTTGATTTTTTTTAAAAATGTAATGTTATACCACGTTTTCTATTGGCTCAATTTTTCATAGTATTCGGGATATATGTGTCAATTTTTTATAGTATTCAGGATATATGTGTCAATTTTTTATAGTATTCAGGATATATGTGTCAATTTTTTATAGTATTCAGGATATACGAGTATGTGTCAATTTTTAACTGTAACATTGCCTGAATTATTACACTCTTAAATTTTTTCCACGTCCTTATTTAATTCCCATATACCAAAGATGTTAAAATATACTGCTGTGGATTATCATCTTAGCAGGTTTTATATGCTGTCCGGTACGAGTATATATGTTTTTGTGCCCCAATGACTTTGTTTTCTTTCGCTTCACGTCTTTTGATATTCATCGCAACTCTTCCATAATCTGAGAAAATATTAACTGCGTTTGACTTGAGTAATTTTATCTTATAAACGACAACGCGAGATTGATTGTACACAGCTAAAACAAAATAAATCTCCGATGTGTTTTGGGTCCAATCACTCACATCCGCCAGAGCTGAGTGACATCGTCGAGACTTTTCAATTTACCTTTTTAAGATATCATTGTTTACAAGACCTAATCTTAAAAAGGATGATCAGTACTAAGGTCACATTGCAAGACGACCTTTAGACCAAATGTTCAGATAGGTTATGAACTTGTGTACTCTCGCAAGAGAAACTGGGAGTTAGCCGATGAGATGATCTTTTTATTCTTTTATATACTCAGGTCTCACTGACTGTTGACTTATAAAGACCCAATCCTCGTGTTAAACTTAAATCGTCTGTGTCAATTATAACAAATATAGTGCCCGCGAGTTACGGATTCCATTCCTGTTGAATTTAAAAAAAAATCTAGCCAAGTATTCACTTTAGAACTCTTAATTAAGCCCGCCAGGTGGGATTGTAAACAACGAAAGTGTCATACAATACAATTGTAAATTGAGTGCAAACCGAAGAGCTCGTTGATTTATGTGCAGGTCACTGGTATATTCGGCTTTAGATCCGTTAGTATGTGATAGTAATATATTCAGCTTTAGACCCTTCAGTATGTGATATTCGGCTTAAGGTGCAGTCATATATGCCTTAAGTCATATATATTTTTCCAGGGTACAAACATGGCATAAAAATTTGTTCAAAACAGTACTCTTTCACATATTAGATCTACACATCTCAAAATCCCACTATTATCAAGTGAGAAAAAATAATCAACATTCAACACTGATGAGAGGGAAGTGGAGAGCAAATCAATGAATAGGATATTTATCCTAAATGAAGAGCTAGTGAGGATCACGACCTTTCACCCAGGAAGAAGATGCACATCCGGCATTGGACATAAAGCAAATAGTTCCGCGTTACTATCTCGCTTTGAGTAGGAGATAGATGGGTCAACTAGTCGGACATTTTTGCGCATGCAATTCTATCTAATCGCCCCATGAAGTTTTGCAGGAAGTTTCTGATACTAACAAGTGCTGCAGGGTTTTTTAAATGAGATTTTTTTCTTATATAATTTGGTACAGTGCTTCCTAATTTATTCGTCTTCATTGTGTACTCAAAGTTGAGGTACGTGGTCACTGTTTTGTCTCGAGTTCGATACACTACCTGTCTCCATCCCTCCCAGTCCTGAGCCATGTTGAATAAAACGCTTAAAAAGAACCCTGTGAACTTCTTTATCTGATACGTCCATCCTATTGGATATCTTCTTACTCGCCTTCTTTGCACTAGCCACCACGTAGTGGCCGGTCCCCAAACGACACATGCCAGACACTACCATCTTTTTCATTTTTATTATATTAAACCTGAGAGTGCTACGAGAAAAAAATATAATTGTCTA
The DNA here is from genome assembly GCA_949825065.1 of Odontocerum albicorne. NCBI lineage: Eukaryota > Metazoa > Arthropoda > Insecta > Trichoptera > Odontoceridae > Odontocerum > Odontocerum albicorne. Next base: position 43,644,325 of record OX463846.1, on the reverse strand, counting down.
TCTAGTGCCGAGATATATTTACGATTCGGACGTTCGTGATAAATATTTATTTTAAACAACAAAAAAAACAAAAAAAATATATTTGTACAACATAAATATATTTTAGAATATGTACCCTTGTATTCTAAATGAATAATATTCATTTAGAATACAAGGGTAGAACAAATTTCTTCCACTGCTATAGCAGTGCGCCGATCTCTCAGGGTTAAACCATGGTTTCGATGGTAAAGATTGTTGGAGTGATTTATATCTAGATACCTTATACACACCAGTCATATTGCAATCGAACGCCCATCGGTGCCAAGTACAATATCATGTTCTATTTTATATGAAAGATCAGTTACTGGCTGTAAAAAATATTTGTCCTTTTATTATAATTTATTTATTTTGTTGTTACCAGCAAAATTTGGTTACTTTCAATACTGAATTATAATGCTTTTAAATTCATAGTGTGATGTTGTTGATAAATTGCTATGGAACTTTTGTGCCTTAATGTTATTTTTATAACGAAAATAATTATAGTGGCATTTTTGTAATTTTGTCATCAGATGTGGTATTTTTTGATAGCTCACGTCTTTATTATTAAAACGAACACCGGAGTAAACTCTCTCATTAACAGGATCTATGATATAACCTATTTGTTCAGAAATCGTACATCTTGGCTACTTGAGATTACTAAAAGTAAAAATTTGTTATACTTCTCAGCTACTTGAGATTACTAAAATTAAAAATTTATTTACATCTCGGCTACTTGAGATTACTAAAAATAAAAATGTATTTACATCTCGGCTACTTGAGATTACTTAAAGTAAAAATTTATTTACATCTCGGCTACTTGAGATTACTAAAAGTAAAAATTTCTCTACATCTCGGCTACTTGAGATTACTAAAAGTAAAAATTTATTTACATCTCGGCTACTTGAGATTACTAAAAGTAAAAATTTATTTACATCTCGGCTACTTGAGATTACTAAAAGTAAAAATTTATTTACATCTTGGCTACTTGAGATTACTAAAATTAATTTACATCTCGGCTACTTGAGATTACTAAAAGTAAAAATTTCTTCTGCGCGAGAGTATAACGCTTGCAAAATCTTTTCAAGTCCCCGAATCTTTTGGTCCTGTACCTCCAAAGGTTAAAGGTTAAAGAGTTCTATGATCGAAATTCGAGGATAAGTGAAGCTATAAAAAAATAGCCTCGCAGAATGGCAGTTAACGAACGTCCAATTCGTCTCACAAATGTCCTCGTGTTGACCTTGCATAAATTATCCCGTCAATTGCATCCAACGAATTGCAATCAGTGCATGTGTCACTCGACACGCGGCGTTAATGCACTTAATATGTGCAGTGCTGGATGATTGATCCAATTACAGGATTTTTTGTTGTTGTTGATCTATAGTAATTTTTCACTCGTTATCCTTTTTTATACGACTAAACATCTTGGATTTCCTGTAGATTGAGATGGGTATATCATGTTGTGCACTCTGATGATTTCTGAGCAATCAAGCTAGCACTCGATTTGATAAAGGGGGCTGAAGAGAAGGTCTTGGCCACGCACTTCCAAGTGTCTTGATCACCAATGCTTTTATGCTGATTTCCATGAGAATGAATGCCTAGTATTTACGCTATTAGATTTTTTAATATACTCTTACCTTAAAGATAAACTCTTTTGATGAAGAGTATTTCTTTTCTTTAAAGCTCTTCAGAGCTTTTTGATCATAATTGCTATCGATATATTAACTAGTCTTGTAAATTCTTCAACAAGTTTCTTTTGCCTTGAATTTTCCCATGCAATATAGTTGAAGGCTCTCATATGTTTCTCCTCACGTTATAAATTCCAAGTTAAGAAATTAAACTGTTTCCTTTTGATGGCGGATAACACTTATCTATATTTTTTCCAGCCATTTCAAAATGTTATCATCACGGACTTTTGTTAACCCACGAGACTCAGTATTCCCCACATTTTAAAAGCTTCTAGTTTCTTTATGGTTGCTTGAGTTAATGCCCATTCTTTAACACCGTAGAGAAACATAGAGAATATGTAGCAACGCAAAATTTACATATCTGTGTCGAGATTGCGATCCTTTCTGCAAATAAGATCCTGCTTTTTGAAAAACTAACTCATGCCACCTCCAATTTTACTTTGATATCTTGAGACTTATTTATATTAAGTGAGACACCCTTGTCTATATTTTCTTCTTTTAGACAATCGGTACGATACGATCGGCAATCCACCATGAACGAGTATGATTCCCCGCCATCTAGTGGGTGGGAAATGCCTTTGGGTGTATTGGTTAATTATTTGCAAGCTGTCATACTTCAGTAATCACTCATTGACATATCAAACCCAAAGTTCCGAAGGCAAGGAGATCAAAATTCCATGACAATCGAATTGTTTTAATTGCTATATACTTTCGTTATCTATTCGAGCGTTGCTTTAAAGCGCTATAAAAATTAACTATACACATCATACAAGTAACAGAACAGTTTAATAGTAAGACCAGTGCGAAAGTTAATTCGCCAGGAATTGAACCTGGCAATAGTTCATTTGGTATTTAACGATAAATTTCTTTGTTATTTCATTAATTATATAAATCCACACTACACGTGTTTTTATTTATTATCCCGAGGTTCTCTTCAGTTGAATTAATATCGGTTTGTTATAAGAGAAGTGCTAGCGCGAATCAATGTAATTAGTGAAATAACTAAGTAATTTATTGCTATATATGCTAAAATGGATAACTATCGAGTTTAAGCCTAAACCTTTCATATATTGTAAATTTTGTATTTGATGTATTCGTTATTAACCTGTTCACCGCGTTAAGAATCAAATTCCACGAATCCTGTGCGCGGCACAATTTCAGCGTTTTTAAATTTCTAAGTTTAAACACATTTTGTTTAGAACCACTGATATTTGATTACAACACCAAGTAAACATGACACTTAAGTAATTTTCTGATAATAAATAATAGTCATTACTCTTAAGGAGACTCATTAAATAAAGGAGATAAACTTAACATTACGTAAAATAAACAAAGGAATGCTACGATCAAATCAATGCTTCATGACACTCACCCAATCAAATGCATATAGCACTAGTAATGTTTATTTACGTAAGAGAGACTTAGTAATGTTTATTTACGTAAGAGAGACTCATCGCAGGACTCGATCCGCGCGACAGGTCGTTAATGCTGGAAATATTGAGAAACCAAAAAAATTCGGCGCTCTGTTTATTCAACAATATCTCATAAACTAATATATTATTTGACAAGGTTTTCAGAGATGTCGCTAGAATAAAGATTATTTTAAATTTTAGTTCAATTTTTATTCCGGTTTTGTGTAATTTTTTTAAAGTATTTGTGATTTGAAACTTGGATTGTCGTCAGATCACAGGCGTTTGTGCTCCCCGCGGGGAACACGTTAAGCCCCTCTCTTCACAAGCAATGTTGATCCTCTCCAGGGATACAAGTACTGCTTACTTAAATTGGTCAAAATATCTCAATTCAGTTAGTTCAGAACATAAATCATGCCAAGATCCCATTCAGTCGCCATAAATCATTCAGTATTCAGAATAAGTATAGACGTGGAGTCTTTGTCTTGTCGGTGGACCTAATTCCTTGTATATGCTGTGCTACTCATTCCTTGGCCGTTAACTCACTCCCTCCTGTAATTGTTGTCCTGAGTCCTGATAACACCAGGCCTGTGGGATGATTGTGGACTGTAGCTTGGAAAAAGGACACACAGTTAATGGCTCATGTCCGACAATCAGATGTGTATTGTCGTGCGAAGTGACAGAACTGTGTCGTGGATAATTCAAACGTTCCTTCTATTGTTTTAAAGTGCAATTGAATTAGACAGGGTGATTGCCGTTTATCGATTTCTTCAAGTGAACAAGAATTTTCAGCATTGTATGAATTTCAGAACTGAATATGTCAATGTTTCGAAAATTCTTCAGCTAGCATTTTCAGAGCTCAAAAACACGCGAAACGAGATCTTTAAGCCCTTCTATGCTAAATAAAATCAACCGTGAAAGTCTTCAAACTTCTAAAATATTGTTAGAAGAAACTCGAAATGTAAAAATGACAATAAAGTGAACTGTGTTTGGTTGTCATTGTTATGTATTACACTTTCGTTGTATACAGTATAACCTATCGGGCTTATTGCCATGTGTGCATGTTTTTCAACCAACCAGATGTATTTTAAATATATCTTAATTGAAAACTAGACTACAATCCTTTTTTAAAAAATAGGTTTCATCGGCAATCAAACCCGCAAACCCCGAGCTGAGAAACACGCATCTTACCAACTAGACCATGAAGGTGGTCATTGACAATATTAAACGTTTAATTGCTGTGTAAAAAGCAAGGTTCAATTCAATTTTCCCTTACAAAACTTGAAAGTTAATCACTTTAAAATGTGTTCATAACATAAATAAATTTTCTTTGATGGTAATATCTGAGATCTGATAGCAACCTGCGGCAATAAAGACTTTTCAACTGTTGACGTTTGATATAAAAATCACATTTCGTTAAATAATGCAGGTCAAATCTGATTCTAAAAAATACTGAAGTAACGAAATTTTTTGAGTAACGCTATTTTTTGTGTAATATTATCGACGAATTTTTGTAAAAAATATGTTAAATGAGCCTCATTTTACATGAAATTAAAATTTCACTGTCCCAATGCTTTTTCGGCCGAAAACTCCACTGAGGAGATTTGAACCAACTGAGCAACTTTTAACCAATAGGTAATGAATTTGGATGCGTTAATGAAAAGATAAAGTATGTAAAAAAATTATTGATAATTGCTCAACACATTCGTAATTTAACATACAGACTAGGACAGGACAGTCATAAATGGAATTTTACATAACGAAGATTAACTTAAAAATCAAAAAGATATTCTTCAAAAAAATTTACATTTCATGACGCATATATCATAGATGCAATGGGCAGAACACGTAGCCAGAATGTCAGACTCCCGATGGACATCCGAAATAATCCAATGGTACCCAAGAGGCATAAAGTGACCCAGAAGAAGACCGAAGGTACGCTGAATAGATGAAATCAGGAAGCATGGCAGCATCACATGGCATCAACGAGCAAAAAACGGAACTATTTGGGGTCAACTTGGGGAGACCTTCATCCAGCAGTGGATCGACCTTGGTTGACAATGATGATGATGATATCATAGATATTATGCTAAAACACACCCATGCACAATAAAAGTAATTACAACATAATTAAAAAAAAAGTGAAATAAAGAAGATATTGTATAATATTTTTTTGAATCTACGAAAAGACTACAGTTTCACTTTGTGGTGCCATGTTTTATGTAAAAGGAAACATAAGTAAATAAAAAACTTATTTTATACTTTTGTGTTCACCACAGGTTTATTTTTGGGTTTATTACCGGTTTCGAAGACCACCGTCTTCATCGTCAGGTGAAGATAAACTAAATTTCTAAAAATATATTTCCTGTACAAGTGTAAATAATATAAGATGAATGAGGTAGGGGGAGAGAAGTGGGGAGAAATGTGATACAATGGTAAATGGGGCGGGGAAAAATGAAAGTAAATCTTTAGGGCATATTCAGGGGGGGGGGGGGTGATTTTAAATAGGAAACATATTAAGCTGAGGGCTATTATGAAAATTGGTTTGGTTGTTGATGATATTTAAACTTAATTTTATAATTTTTTTAATCTCGAGCATTTCCAAATTATCAAGCTGCAATCCCCCTCGGCTTACGTGTAGAATCCGCAATACACGATTGATATCGAACAAATGGTTATTTTCAATTAGGTGGTTAGCTAGGATATAATCTCTCTGAAGGGCATGTTTAAGACACTGTATAATATATTGTTTGAAAACAGCTGTATTGAAATAAACTGGCATGAATCTAACTAGAAAAGCTATAGAAAATGCAAAAAAAATATCATATTTTTCATCTTTGATACTTTTCTTATCTTGCGACTATTCTAAGAATGTGTGCAAGTTTTTATAATTTTTTTTCAATGTGGCCAAGGAGGGGCCTGCACACCCTTTAAAGAATTTAATGAAACGGAAAATTCAAAAATTTATTTCAATATTACATCGAAACCCCAGTATGTTTGAAAGTTATTTTCCTGTATCATTTGTAAATGTGTAATATTTTGTACAGTTAATTTATTTTTGCGTTAAGCATGTTTTTCCTTTAAAAAAATGTTTGACATAATATGAATGTATTTTTTAGGTTGAAAATTCAATGTTACCACACTGAAAAATTTGCACGAAGCAAATTTTTAATGAGGTAACATTTTATTAAAGTGAAACACATTTATTCATTTTAATTAAAATTATTTTTAGTGGACGTGGAAAAATCCTGAACAGGGCTGAATAAATGCTGTAGAAATGCACTGATAAGAATACAGAGGGTGGACATTTTTGACAGGGTCTGGAATAAATTAATAAGGGATGAATGTAAACTTAAGGCTGATGTGTTTAATAATATGAAGAAGAAAGCACTCTGAGATGGTTTAGGTATGTGGAACGAATGAATGTATAGTGCATATGTGAGTGGAAGGTGTAAGAGAGAAAGACCAAGGGAGGTATGGTTGGATCAAGTGAATGATATTTTGAAAGAAACGAACGTAGAATGTCAGTGAAATCGTAAGAGTTGTATGAAAACGTAAATGGATGAAGAATAATCTATAAATATATAATATTTTTTGAGAAAGGAAAGTCTGATATTTTGTTCGATCTGCCAACCCCGACAGGGACACTGCGTTATATTTATTATGCATCCATTTTTAGTGGAACTCAAGCCTAGAAAAACAGTTAATGTTATCCTTAATTTTACAAATATCTCGAACATAACATATATATGCACATAGAGGGTTCGCTTTTGTTTGTAATTTACAATTATAAATCACCATTGTACGCTGATATTGTATCCTGAACAAAAAATATTTTTATTTTTTATTTTGTCAAACATAGTTTATTCCACTTTTTGTAATGGTATACCCCAACCGGTTTTAAGGCTTTCACCTCATCATCAGGGAGCACAAATAAGACTCTGAAAACCTTGAAACCGGTAGGGTTATACCATTACAAAAATGGGAATAAACAGTGTTTGATAAAACAAATAACAATGTTTTTAAACCTCCACAATTTTAATGCTTTAACTATAAATAATATATATTTATTTACTAATTAAGTAAGTCTTTTGTAAATAATTATTTCTATTGTATTGCATTATACTTTCGTTGTATACAGTAGAACCTGGCGGGATAGTTGCCATGTAGCAATATCTTCCAACCAACCAGAAATATGTAAACGAGGCCTCTAAGTGAAAACCTGACTGGAATACTTTTAAAAAAAATCTGGGTTCCGTTTATAGGTTAATACGAGTTATTACATTTTTCGAGTTTAATCATTTGAAGCTTTAAATTGTCTAAAATTGATTCTTAAAATTGCATTTATTGTATTGATTATTATTGTAACATTTTAGGCATCATAAACAATCAATATAGATAATCATATGTTATATCTATAATTATAATAAGGAATATAAAAAATGTTTTCCATTCACTAACTCTGAGTTCGATTCTCGATGATGCAATTTATTTTAATAAGATCCCAGTCCAGACACCAGGAATTCCAGGAGAATATTGTTACCTCTTAACGTGTGGTAGTATTAACAACGCATATGACAACAATCAGTGAGTTATATATATATACTCGAAAAGGTTCTATATCCGAAGGCTCGTTTAACGGGATCGAATACAATTGTATTGTATTATTTTACACTTTCGTTGCATAGTACAACCTGGCGGAAGTATGGCCATGTGACAATCACTTCCAAACAACCAGATATATGTTATAAATGCCTGAAAAGAAAGCCAGACTGGAACTATTTAAAAAAAAAACTTGGTTTCAGCGGGATGTGAACTTGCAACCTCTGGGCTGGGTGGGAGACATGTATCTTACCAACTAGGCCACCACATGATATGAAAGCATTTCCTGATTTTGTTTTTTTTTTGAGATCTTATTTAAATTATCTTTAGCAAGAATATTGAGAAGTATAGTACCGTGATTTTTATTTATTTTAAAGAATACTTATTGAAATTTAAATATAACTTTTCAGAAAAACAAAGTTTATTAGAACATCAATCAAGTAATCGAAGCTTTTAACCAAGTAAATTCTTTCAGTTTATCCAAGTTACTGTGGGGTTAGTGGAAGTTTATCTATCAAGGAGTGCAGCCACCACACCCCAAATGGAGTGATTAAGCGATGAACTTCTGAGAACGGAGGGGGACTCCGGACTATTAGTCTTCTGGGGAGAGATTTCTTGCATGGAACCTTACTTCAGGTCTCTGAGGTGCAATACAGAAGACAGACAGACTATATATATTGAGTGTTTCTATTATTTCTTATATGTGTATACTACATTGGTTCGGTAAAAAAACCAAAGAACAAAATTTCCTTAAAAATGATTTACTTGTGAATCATTTTTATAACGGTTTTAGCTCGTCTTCCATCCAGAAGTTTTAGGTCGATTTCAGATCATAGTAAAAAGAATTCCAGATCATATTAATGCTGGGAAGACTGCGTGATCGTGTAAGGAACACCACAATTCGAGAGGTCTGTGAGGTCCAAGATGTGGTCAGATGGGGACGACAGCGTCGACGATACTGGTACCAACATGTACAGAGAATGAATTCCACAAGAATTCCATACATAGCTCTGCATGGGGGGCCGGATGGACGGCGTCCGCCAGGGAGACCCCCGAAACGATGGAGAGATAGCTGGAGCTCAGCATCACTAAATTACAATCCTGTAGTAACATACTCTTGAGCCTACATAAAGTTGAAGAAGAAGTAAAAAGAATCACACTATGCCTCATTCACTGACAGCGTTATTTTTGCCTTGCTGTGTGCTGTAGTGATTTCAATATACGAGTATATGACAACAAACTGCGAGTAACATGTGTACTCCAATTAACTTGAAAGAAAATTTGACTTTATTGGTCCTATAAAATAAAATTATTGTGTCATAACACGAGGTTTTTTAATTCGAATGAAAATAAAGACATAAAAACATTTTCGATAACGTAGAGGGGAAAACATAAATTTATCGTTTTGATTTTAAATCTTCGATTTAATCTAACTGAATCTCAATTGTAATTTGTGCACCTTTGGAAATAGCGTTACTAGCCTTAAGGGGTATATTCTGCTCTAGAGGCGTGAATTTCGGGCGTTTTTCAGACTTAATAAAAAAAAACTAAAAAACATTTTTCCGATGTATTTTTTACAGTTTGATTATTGATGCTTTGAGAATGTACAAAAAAAATTGAAAAAGAATAAATTAAAATTCAAGATGTTCTCAGCTGTTATATCTTGTCTTAAAAAAAGGGGGGTGAGCTGGTTAACATGATTGAAACCCTTTTATAAATTTAAAACAAAAATCATACATAGTTTCTTGATAAGAAATAATGTCGTTAACGTTGGTACCAATGAGAAAAAAAATCGTAAAATGGCGCCTGTCTGAAAAAAAATTCCATGTGTTGATCCTTTTTTTCAAATATTTTGATTTTTTTAAAATAGTAAAAAAGATTGTTTTGAATTTTCCAAGATAGGGACGGTATAAAAACATTTATTTAAGTTTCATACCAAATTTGAAAGCAATCGTTTGGATAGAACTTAAAATTTTATGTCGACCAGGTCGAAAAAAGTAGTTTCGAGGAAAAACGCGTTTAAAGTTTTGAGATTATTGTGAGTCATACCGGTGCTGCGTAATTGCTGCCTCATTATAGCTATAACTTCGTAAATATTGAGAGTTTGTAAATGTCCTTTTGAGAACATATTTTTAAAGATCTGAACTTTAAAAATATGCAAACAAAAATTTTTTTTTCAAATTTCTTGAGTAGAATACCCCCTTAACACTTAACAAACAAATTATTTTTCGTTAATCGGACTTGAAAAATATTTTTGATGAAATATTTTTTTAGTAGAAGCTTTAATTTATTTGTCAATATATTGTTTTTCACGGTGTCTGATAATCGATAAATCGAGTTTTTTTAATGGGTCCATCTTGTCACCGATGAAAGCAGTCTTCCTTCTTCTGTGTGGTCATTCCTCACCGCTTTTAATTTCCTCCTAGTGATAAGATTAGCGCTGGGTGGTGAACGGACTTGGCTAATGCGATTGGTTTGCAGAGATAGTAATAAAATAAATTTAATGGCTTTTGTTTTATAGGGGGAATGTGACGGCCGTGGGGAGGTAGAAGTAACTGTCAGGGAAGGTCAGGCTTTTAATAATGTGTACCAAGGATGAACAAACTGTGGGACGCGAACCAACTACGGTCCAATTCAACCGATTAGCACTAAGGCCCAAAAGCTTTCGATGTGAACAAGTTGGAATATGTATGGACAGATTCCATACCAGCCACACCCGTAGACATTGTCAGGCGATGTTACAGTTAACATTTGGTATATCAAACCTGCTTAGTATGTCAACTAGAGTTGATAGAAGATGTGTTGTTTCGTTTTATTCTGAAATGTTAGAAATTGAATATCGCGTGATTATCCAGTTTCTTTCAAGAGAAGGAAAAAACTCGCTTGAAAATAAATGACGCTAGCATCTAAATGCCATTTAATTACTGCTAAGCTTATCCGCTCACTTGAAAGAAATTTGATAACCGTGTGATATTAAATTTTTAACATTTTAAAATATAAAGAAACAATGCTTCATCTTTCGACTCTAGTAACATATTACTGAGGTTACGTGTATAAAATTCTAACTGTAACATCATCTGACGATGCAATGGGCATGGTTAGCGTGGTATACGAGTATGTTCATACACGGTCTAATTTGTTTAGTCCGGAAGCTTTTAGAACTTAGAGGTGTATCTTTCCATTTCATCATCTACCTAGTAGTTGGTTTCATATGAGGTTACCACGAGAAAATGTAAGAGAAATCTGGAACCCACTTTTAACGTGATCCCGCCAGTAATGTATTCTCTGCTTTCCCCATCTAATAGTGTCTTCGGTTTTACAAATTCTCAATATTTTTTTATTTACTATTTTGTCTCTCGAGTGTTTCACAAGTTATGTATCGCACGATCTTCATTTCTGATGCTCTAAGGAGTGCCTTCGTTCGTGTGGTATCAGTTCGAAGTCTTGTTCGTATGGTATCAACTCGAAGTCTCGTTCATGTAGTATCAACTCGAAATCTCGTTCATGTAGTATCAACTCGAAGTCTCGTTCGTGTGGTATCAACTCGAAGTCTCGTTCATGTAGCATCAATTCGAAGTCTCGTTCAGGTAGTATCAACTTGAAGTCTCGTTCGAGTGGTATCAACTCGAAGTCTCGTTCGTGTGGTATCAACTTGAAGTCTCGTTCGTGTGGTATCAACTCGAAGTTTCAATAGCATATGTTATTGTAGATCTTCGACATGTTTTATAGGTTTTCACTTTTATTTTTATTGCCATGTATTTAGTTTTCCGTGTGCTAAATTCAAGCCATAAATATATTGAAAAGGCTTTGTTCATTTGGTCTAAAATTTCATTACATAAGTCATTGCGGCTATTAAGTCAAGGTATTTAAAGGACAAAAGGCCAAGGCATTAATTTAATTTTATGTATAATTACAATTGATATCTATTCATTAGTATCGGTGGTCTAATATATCATATAATCATTAGTATCGGTGGTCTAATATATCATATAATCATTAGTATCGGTGGTCTAATATATCATATAATCATTAGTATCGGTGGTCTAATATATCATATAATCATTAGTATCGGTGGTCTAATATATCATATAATCATTAGTATCGGTGGTCTAATATATCATATAATCATTAGTATCGGTGGTCTAATATATCATATAATCATTAGTATCGGTGGTCTAATATATCATATAATCATTAGTATCGGTGGTCTAATATATCATATAATCATTAGTATCGGTGGTCAAATGTATCATATAATCATTAGTATCGGTGGTCTAATATATCATATAATCATTAGTATCGGTGGTCTAATATATCATATAATCATTAGTATCGGTGGTCTAATATATCATATAATCATTAGTATCGGTGGTCTAATATATCATATAATCATTAGTATCGGTGGTCTAATATATCATATAATCATTAGTATCGGTGGTCTAATATATCATATAATCATTAGTATCGGTGGTCTAATATATCATATAATCATTAGTATCGGTGGTCTAATATATCATATAATCATTAGTATCGGTGGTCTAATATATCATATAATCATTAGTATCGGTGGTCTAATATATCATATAATCATTAGTATCGGTGGTCTAATGTATCATATAATCATTAGTATCGGTGGTCTAATATATCATACAATCATTAGTATCGGTGGTCTAATATATCATATAATCATTAGTATCGGTGGTCTAATGTATCATATAATCATTAGTATCGGTGGTCTAATATATCATATAATCATTAGTATCGGTGGTCTAATATATCATATAATCATTAGTATCGGTGGTCTAATATATCATATAATCATTAGTATCGGTGGTCTAATGTATCATATAATCATTAGTATCGGTGGTCTAATATATCATATAATCATTAGTATCGGTGGTCTAATATATCATATAATCATTAGTATCGGTGGTCTAATATATCATATAATCATTAGTATCGGTGGTCTAATATATCATATAATCATTAGTATCGGTGGTCTAATATATCATATAATCATTAGTATCGGTGGTCTAATATATCATATAATCATTAGTATCGGTGGTCTAATATATCATATAATCATTAGTATCGGTGGTCTAATATATCATATAATCATTAGTATCGGTGGTCTAATATATCATATAATCATTAGTATCGGTGGTCTAATATATCATATAATCATTAGTATCGGTGGTCTAATATATCATATAATCATTAGTATCGGTGGTCTAATGTATCATATAATCATTAGTATCGGTGGTCTAATATATCATATAATCATTAGTATCGGTGGTCTAATATATCATATAATCATTAGTATCGGTGGTCTAATATATCATATAATCATTAGTATCGGTGGTCTAATATATCATATAATCATTAGTATCGGTGGTCTAATATATCATATAATCATTAGTATCGGTGGTCTAATATATCATATAATCATTAGTATCGGTGGTCTAATATATCATATAATCATTAGTATCGGTGGTCTAATATATCATATAATCATTAGTATCGGTGGTCTAATATATCATATAATCATTAGTATCGGTGGTCTAATATATCATATAATCATTAGTATCGGTGGTCTAATGTATCATATAATCATTAGTATCGGTGGTCTAATATATCATACAATCATTAGTATCGGTGGTCTAATATATCATATAATCATTAGTATCGGTGGTCTAATGTATCATATAATCATTAGTATCGGTGGTCTAATATATCATATAATCATTAGTATCGGTGGTCTAATATATCATATAATCATTAGTATCGGTGGTCTAATATATCATATAATCATTAGTATCGGTGGTCTAATGTATCATATAATCATTAGTATCGGTGGTCTAATATATCATATAATCATTAGTATCGGTGGTCTAATATATCATATAATCATTAGTATCGGTGGTCTAATATATCATATAATCATTAGTATCGGTGGTCTAATATATCATATAATCATTAGTATCGGTGGTCTAATGTATCATATAATCATTAGTATCGGTGGTCTAATATATCATACAATCATTAGTATCGGTGGTCTAATATATCATATAATCATTAGTATCGGTGGTCTAATGTATCATATAATCATTAGTATCGGTGGTCTAATATATCATATAATCATTAGTATCGGTGGTCTAATATATCATATAATCATTAGTATCGGTGGTCTAATATATCATATAATCATTAGTATCGGTGGTCTAATATATCATATAATCATTAGTATCGGTGGTCTAATGTATCATATAATCATTAGTATCGGTGGTCTAATATATCATACAATCATTAGTATCGGTGGTCTAATATATCATATAATCATTAGTATCGGTGGTCTAATGTATCATATAATCATTAGTATCGGTGGTCTAATGTATCATATAATCATTAGTATCGGTGGTCTAATATATCATATAATCATTAGTATCGGTGGTCTAATATATCATATAATCATTAGTATCAGTGGTCTAATATATCATATAATCATTAGTATCGGTGGTCTAATTCTAGCGTTCTGTGAAAGATTCCTAGCGATTGCATCCAGATATTGTGGAGGATTTGTGATCACCTGTCTTATTATTTCATTTTATAAGTCACTTTGACCATTGATATCCATTGTAAGGTATTTAAAATACAACGCTTTGCCAATTATATTGTTGTTTATTACTGATTTTCTTCAAACAGTGAAGTTTCTTTAAATGTAAAATTTGTAAGTGTGGTTTAGACAGGGGTGGCCAACCTTTTTGGGATGTATGCCAAAACCGGTATTGTGTAAAGGCTCGTGGGTCGCATATGTATTTTTTGAGGGAATAAGGGCTGACAAATTCGTACATTGATTTTTTTAGTTAATATGAAGACGATTCACATTACATGAGTATCATATTATTATTTTTATTATTATTATTACACATGACCAGAAATATAAATCATTTGCAAAAAAACAACAGGTAATTTAATTTGTACATACATTATTTTCATGGATAAATAAATAAATAAATAAATAAATATTAGGTTTATTGACAGCAACATAGTATGTACAAGATCAAATCTGAATAACATTTCTAAAAACACATAAATTGCTGACAATACATCAGACGCAGAAGCTATCAAAAGGTCTGGGCTCATCTAATAGCATCCCCTCGGCCAAAATACACCCCACCAATATAGGGCGAACCCAGCCACGGGGACACCAGATGTTTTTCAGCCCACACCCTTAGACACGTAGAAACAGGAATATATACAAAAAAATAAACACAGAAAATAAATATAGTAGATGACAAAAAAAGAAAAACAGAAGAAAACACATTCAAGAGACAGTACACCAAAAGGTCCGGGCTCATCCCACAAACATTCCCACGGCCGAGATACACCCCACCAATGTAGGGCGAACCCGACCGCAAGGGCATCAGGGGGCTTCCATCCCACACCCCCGCATATCTAGATTAAAGAATAAATATAATAGAAAAGAAAAAAGAAAAAACAAAAACGTATGGCAGAAAACAAAATAGAAAGTAAACCCACATATACCACCTCAGGTTAACCGTCAGCAAGAACGAGGAAAAAAAAGAAAAAAAAAGAAGAGAAAAGCCTCAAAGGAGTCCAAATTTTACATAATGACAAATGTGAAGTAAGATAGTTGAGACAACATTGAAATAGTTAGGCAGTAATACATTGAAATAGATAAGCAGTTTTAAAAGAATTAATGAGGAAATGACGCACAAACATGTATGCACAATCCTCGATTCACCACCAGCGAAAAGAGAGAAAAGAAAGAAAACAAGAAAAGAAAAGCAAACAAGAGACCCATTAACCACTGAGAAACCCATTAACCACCCAGAAGATAACGCTTTAGAGCATCTCTGAAGGTATAGCTATTCACCCGCTCCTTCAAGGCCTGGGGCAACTCATTCCAGCATTTGCTGGCTGAGTATGAGAAGGATCCTCTGAACAGTGTTAGGCTATGGTTTGGGATAAGTAAAAGAGTTGGGTTTGTCGCCTTTCATTTGTCGTATCCTCAGTAAACTAGGCTTTTGCCTGTATCTCACTGAGGATATTTAGCATGAAAAAATAAATCGATACTTCTTTCCGATTTTTGATTATACAAAAACAAAACCCCGTTGCACGTTCTTATCAACCTGACAAACAGTGACACTCAATTACAACTGGAAACATCACGCGGAATCAAACTCTTCACTCATCATCACTCCAGAAAGACCAAAAATGTTCATCCCATAATATACCGCACACAATAATAAGAATAACAAGAACAAAAATAGAAACAAAAATGTACAGAAACAAATACAAAACAACAAAAATTAAAACAACGAGAAGAAACCCACACTCAAGAGCCCACACAAATCTTTTCCACACGTCATTTCCACACATAAACACTTCAATAAATTATAAATTAGTATTATTTTGGATACATTTTATCCGTAAATATATTACAGATACGTAAAAAATAAATATATAGTTATGTTTTATTTTATTTTTAATTTTTTTATAGTATACCATTATCATTTTGAGTCACATTTAAATAAAACTTTTATATTTTGATATTAATCTTCTTCGTGTCGAAAATATAGAGCGTGTCACTATAGTTAAACAACTATATTTAATTTTTATTTCTTTCGTAATTAAAAAAAAACTGTCTTGAACCGCACAAAAAAACTCTGTCAGGCCGCATGCGGACCGCAGGCCATGGATTTGCCATGCCAATAGAAACGCATTAACCATTTGTTTTATTTATTTGAAGTTACTTTGGTTGGATGATTGGTAGAAATTGCTTTGATATGATATACTAAATCCACCAGATATACAAGTATAGTATTGGTAGGACTGTTTTTGTTTACTGTATTAGTTGACTGTATTATTTCCTCACTAAGATACAGGCAAAATCCTGGTTTGCCGGGGACACGACAAATGAAAGACAGTTAACCCAGATCCACTTAAATTGTGTGTCCACTTTGTATATCTATTGATTTTTCACAAATTATATAACATGTATATAAGATTTCTTCTCATATATAAATAAATAAATTAAGAATTACAAAAAGCCTCAAAAGAAACATAATAATACGAGTAATATCGATTTTCAAAGACAAGAAATGGAACCGGAAGACTCAATAGTAATTTCAATAGACTCCGATAGTCGTAAGGCACGCCATATTCCGCGGTAACCAGCAGAAGATATTACTCGTACTTTCTTGGCAGCATTGTTGTTTCCGGCGAGACCTCGGACGAAGATAAGGTATTCGATAACTATCGCCCATTGTTCATTGTTCTCCTTTTGGTATGGGTTCAATACACAATCTTAAGTGCCCTAAACATGATGCAATACTTAAGGCAGTTAATTTAGTTTTAAGTGTAATGAAACTAAGTTAATTAATTTGATATTAATAGCCACATAACGTTTGAGAAGGCCAAGAGATTTTTTTAAAATTCCTCTATATATGGGAGTGCAGTTTCTACCCGTGCCTCTATCCTACAAGATTTCTTCTTGGCATGTCTGTATACTACTTTCTTAGCCTTAGGAAGGGTTTAACGTGTTCCCCGCGGGGAGCACAAACGTCTGTGATCTGACGACAATCCAAGTTTCAAATCACAAATACTTAAAAAAAATGACACAAAACCGGAATAAAAATTGAACTAAAATTTAAAATAATCTTTATTCTAGCGACATCTCTGAAAACCTTGTCAAATAATATATTAGTTTATGAGATATTGTTGAATAAACAGAGCAACGATTTTTTTTGGTTTCTCAATATTTCCAGCATTAACGACCTGTCGCGCGGATCGAGTCCTGCGATGAGTCTCTCTTACGTAAATAAACATTACTAAGTCTCTCTTACGTAAATAAACATTACTAGTGCTATATGCATTTGATTGGGTGAGTGTCATGAAGCATTGATTTGATCGTATCATTCCTTTGTTTATTTTACGTAATGTTAAGTTTATCTCCTTTATTTAACGAGTCTCCTTAAGAGTAATGACTATTATTTATTATCAGAAAATTACTTAAGTGTCATGTTTACTTGGTGTTGTAATCAAATATCAGTGGTTCTAAACAAAATATGTGTTTAAACTTAGAAATTAAAAAACGCTGAAATTGTGCCGCGCACAGGATTCGTGGAATTTGATTTTTAACGCGGTGAACAGGTTAAGGGGTTTAATTTGTTGCAACCCTTTTATTTTGCGGATTTATATAGCAGTATTTAGGTGTTAATTAAGAATTTATGATAAGTAGTTTATGAACTAAGTAAAACCTAAATTCAGATGTAAAAAAGTCGAAAAGTAAAATTAGTCTGAAAGTGAATCCACCCGGAATTGAATCGGCGACCACTTGCTTAGCTTCAAAGCAAACCGTTAGACCACAGCCGTTAAGTTTTGGATTTTGGATGAAAATAAAATATGACATGAAAAAGCTATTACTTAAACAGTTAGATTTGAATTAATTGAGTTCAAATTTTATAACCTCGTTGGTAAGATGCCTGTTTTCCAAAGCGGTCGTTGCGAGTACGATTTACGTTGGAACCAAGATTTGAAAAAAAAAGTGTGTCAGTCTGGATTTTGTTTAAAACCTCTTTAACATTTTTTTGGTTAATTGGAAGAGATTGTCTTGTTGCAATTTGCCCGTCAGCTTACAACAGCGGCAAGTTACCATGAAAGTTCAATACGATACAACAGCCCGTCTTCCTAGAATAGCTTAACTTTTATTTGAAAAATGTATGTGCGAACACCAAGTTGTCATGTATGTCTTTATGGTGCATTGGATTAGTACATTGCAATAAGCTTGCCAAATTGTACATGTACTGTTATTTCCCGTTTCTTCCATGTTTATCGCACAGAAAACTTTGTGTTCACCGTGTGTTTACATTCAATTCGGTAAATGCCAAACGATTTTTTTATTGTGCCTAGAAGGCTTTATAGTTATTTGTTTCAGCTCTGGATAAGTTGTCGAAGCTCTTTGATTGTTATTTATATTTGTGATAATACACTTCCTTATTTACTTTAAAAACTTAATTAAGGGTAGATACTTCCTGTTTTCCCTGTATTATGGTTTCGGTTGATCGTCATATTGTTTTAAGAGATAATGAGATTTCGCTCTCCATTTTTCTGGCATGCGTAGGATGTTAACTTAATATTTTATTATTGGATCCCGACAAGAACAACTTCTTCAATTGATACCTCCCGACAAGAACAACTTCTTCAATTGATATCTCTCGACAAGAACAACGTATTCAATTAATACCTCCCGACAAGAACAATTCAATTGATACCTCCCGACAAGAACAACTTCTTCAATGAATACCTCCCGACAATGACAAATTCTTCAATTAATACCTCCCGACAATAACAACTTCTTTAATTAATACCTCCCGACAAGAACAACGTATTCAATTGATACCTTCCGACAAGAACAACTTCTTCAATTATACCTCCCGACAAAAACAACTTCTTCAATGAATACCTCCCGACAAGAACAACTTCTTCAATGAATACCTCCCGACAATGACAAATTCTTCAATTTATACCTCCCGACAATAACAACTTCTTTAATTAATACCTCCCGACAAGAACAACGTATTCAATTGATACCTCCCGACAAGAACAACTTCTTCAATTATACCTCCCGACAAAAACAACTTCTTCAATGAATACCTCCCGACAAGAACAACTTCTTCAATGAATACCTCCCGACAATGACAAATTCTTCAATTAATACCTCCCGACAATAACAACTTCTTTAATTAATACCTCCCGACAAGAACAACGTATTCAATTGATACCTCCCGACAAGAACAACTTCTTCAATTATACGTCCCGACAAAAACAACTTCTTCAATGAATACCTCCCGACAAGAACAATTTCTTCAATGAATATCTCCCGATAAGAACAACTTCTTCAATTAACTACTGAAAGTAGTTCAATTCACATGAAAGTTTATAAAATGTCTATATTGGTGGATTTTAACAAACTTCGTGGCCTAGTTTATCAGATGCCTATCTTCCGACCCGAGGATGGAAGGTTGGATTCCCGGTGGTTCCCAACTATTGTGAAAAAAGATCCCAGTCTGATTTCTACTTAAAGCATCGTGAACACATTACTTGGAAGAGTAAGTTGGAATATATTGCCATAGTAATAATAATAAAAGGGCAATTTATACTGCTCCATTTAGAGAACGAACTCATTTCAAAGGCGGGATTCGAACCCTCTATTATTGATATATTAAAAACATTATAAAATAAATAATATTAATAATTTGAGTATAAGGAAATGTAGATGCTTGCTGTGGCCATTATATAAAGTACTTTGACGTATTTCTATATGTTTACAGAAAGTTATTTGGTAATAACACCATGGAAAACTTATTAAAGGGAAGACGAACTACAAAGAAAACTTTGTAGATCTTCTCATATATGATAGTAACACATTTGGCTTTAGGTGGAGTGTGGTGTATGTTTTTAGTATTCATAACTTATCATATTTTTTTCTAAGACTTTTCAAAAAGGGTTGTCTTTGAGTAATTCCTGAAGCTGTACACGCCACCCATGTATCTAACACAGAAAGGCGGAAAGATCGATCCAATCGAAAATAACTTAAGAAAACGAACGTTCACCAAGTTAATTTAGTCATTTAATATTACGCAGTATTCATAAGAGTGAGGCGATGACAAAATAAACACGTTAAAATGATAATACACTGTTGTCGACTAAAAATGATGACACACTGTTGTCGACTAAAAATGATAATACACTGTTGTCGACTAAAATGATGATACTCTGTTGTCGACTAAAATGATGATACACTGTTGTCGACTAAAAATGATGATACACTGTTGTCGACTAAAAATGATGATACACTGTTGTCGACTAAAATGATGATACACTGTTGTCGACTAAAATGATGATACACTGTTGTCGACTAAAAATGATGATACACTGTTGTCGACTAAAAATGATGATACACTGTTGTCGACTAAAATGATGATACACTGTTGTCGACTAAAATGATGATACACTGTTGTCGACTAAAAATAATCAAGAAATATAAAATAAGTACTCGTATAATGGAATTTGTGTATAGATTTAGGAACGCCCAAAATGTCAAAAATACGTAATAAATCATAATTTACTTTAAAAATTCAAACTGAGAAAAATAAATCTATCTTGGCAGGCATAGTAGCGCCCGTAAAATAAAGTTTTAAATAAATAAAAAAGAAAAATTCCACTTTTTTTATATCAACCTTCAATATAATATAATAATTTCTCTTTTAATTTTGCAGAGGAAATAAAGATTGTTTAAACTGCCATACTTTAAGGTGCTTTTCTTGTTAAATATTAAGTGCTTTTACTTTATTAAAGCGCTTGTTTATTCTGAGGCTTACAGTGGCTTGGTTAAGACGTTTTAAAATGATTTTTTCGCATGTTTGAGGAGATTTATTTTTACGAGCTTAACCCTGCCCTCAGTCGGGTAGATAAGGATCTAAAAATTAGCAATTCTGACGGGAGTTTTCGCGTAACGCGATAGAAATCTTGAACTTTGAACGAACCATTAAAATAAATATTTTTCTCCATTCGATTTTTTTACGGGACCTCTGGAATCGTTCAAGAATCGTTGACGAACTCCGTGACCTAGTTAGTAAGGCGCTTGACGTCCATTCCGGGGGTTGCGGGTTCAACCATATTTTTGCCAGTCAGCCTTTACCACGATAACAAAAATAATAAAATAACAATTTGAATATCGCCTTTTAAAAAGTAGACTCTTATTGTATCGGAAGTATGCGTCATATATATTAGTAAATTTATTTGTTATACAGATTGTAAACATTGTTGAATTATGGTTTGTAAAATTGTTGTATTGTAATAAAACGTCCGTTTGTCCGTGGTCCTCGCATTATCGATAAATATGATTGGACGGCCACTGTGCGCGCTAAACGCGTGACAAGATTTGAACTAGCGCAGAATGATTGCATAAGCGGTCCGATTGAGTTTCTTGCAATGTGCGATGGGCTTAACATAAGGAAGCAAAATTGCGTAAATATATTCTCGTTTTCTGAAATGTTATACTGTGTTTTTATTTCTACAAAGTTCTACCGACCAACGAGGAATCTCTTCTCTTCACAGAGACTAATTAAAGTCATGCTTAAATCTCCGTGGATTAAGCGGCAGTCATACACCTATTCTAGTCTTTGTAACGGTGCTATACACTTCTCTAAGGGGGCGCTTTGATTTGGGATTCGAATAATCATCACTGCCTGACTTCTATTTTACAATTACCGATTATGTCAACTGTTGAAGTTGAAAAAGACCAAACATGAATTTCTATCGAATTACAGACATTACTTTACAGCTAAAAATATCTTCATAACATTTTAACCAACTCCATGGCCTAGTTTCTTAGATGTTTGTCTTCCAGTCCGAAGATTGAAGGTTGAATTTTTGGTAGTGTAACAAAATATATTTTGAATTAGACTGAATAGAAATCAGTTTAAAACTATGACGTTTTCAATAATTATAAAAAGTTAAAATTTATATAGAAATAAGTTTAACAAAACAAAGTGTTTTGTTATCATTTTATTTAGGTTATGTGTCATAAAATATTTATACCCATAGAATGTATTATTTATTTATTATTACAAATGACAAGGAATATACATAATTTGCGAAAAAACAACAGGTAATTTAATTTGGAAATACATTATTTTAATGGATCTGGGTTTGTCGCCTTTCTTTGGTCGTATCCCCAGTAAACTAGACTTTTGCCTGTATCTCACTGAGGATATTTAGCATGAAAAAATAATCGATACTTCTTTCCGATTTTTGATTATACAAAAACAAAACCCCGTTGCACGTTCTCATCAACCTGACAAACAGTGACACTCAACTACAACTGGAAACATCATGCGGAATCAAAATCTTCACACATCATCACTTCAGAAAGACCAAACCTGTTCATCCCATAATATACCGCACACAAGCATAAGAATAAAAACAAAAGCAAAACCAAAAATGAACCCAAAATGAAACAAAAATAAAACACAAAATTTTTTATCCCATAATATACCGCACACAATCATAAGAATAAAAATGAACACAAAAATATACAGAAACACAAATACAAAACAACAAAAATCAAAACAACAAGAAGAAACCCACACTCAGGAGCCCACACAAATCTTTTCCACACGTCATTTCCACACATAAACACTTCAATAAATTATAAATTAGTATTATTTTGGATACATTTTATCCGTAAATATATTACAGATACGTAAAAAATAAATATATAGTTATTTTTAATTTTATTTTTAATTTTTGTATAGTATATCATTATCAGTTTGGGTCACATTTAAATAAAACTTATATTTTGATATTAATCTTCTTCGTGTCAAAAATATAGAGCGTGTCACTATAGTTAAACTACTATATTTAATTGTTATTTCTTTCGTAATTAAAAAAAACTGTCTTGAACCGCACAAAAAAACTCTGTCAGGCCGCATGCGGACCGCAGGCCATGGATTTGCCATGCCAATAGAAATGCATTAACCATTTGTTTTATTTATTTGAATTTACTTTAGTTGGATGATTGGTAGAAATTTCTTGATATGAAAAACTAAATCCGCCAGATATACAAGTATAGTATTTGTAGGACTGTTTTTGTTTACTGTATTAGTTTACTGTATTATTTCCTCACTAAGATACAGGCAAAAGCCTGGTTTACCGGGGACACGACAAATGAAAGACAGTAAACCCAGATCCATTTAAATTGTGTGCCCACATTGTATATCTATTGATTTTTCACAAATTATATAACATGTGTATAAGATTTTTTGTCATATATAAATAAATAAATTAAGAATTACAAAAAGCCTCAAAAGAAACATAATAATAATAATATCGATTTTCAAAGACAAGAAATGGAACCGGAAGAAGAAACTCACACTCAAGAGCTCACACAAATCATTTCCACACGTCATTCATCCTGAATTATGTTGAAGAATGTGTTTTCGTATCTACCTATACTACGATGTGACCACATTTGAGGTACGGTTAAAGTTAACTGGTAAAAATAAACCATTCGGATTGCCATAAGCTTTAACTACCCAACACATAGGAATCCATCGTACTGACCAATGCAATGGGTTAATTGGATAATGCTGCATAGTTTTGCAACTCAAAATATTCTGTTTCGTCAGGGGCGTGTTGAGTACAAACTCAACCCAAATCCATTTTTTTAATTATAATTTTAAAAGTTCCTATGGAAACTGTCTAAAAATATAAATGTGGATACTTACTCCTTTAACGGGCATAAGCCGAAATCGGTCGCATATGCGACCACCCTTATTGTTATACTTATAAGGATTCATTTTCTTAATGAAACGTTTTTAAGTAAAACAATTGTCAAATTGGCAAATGTAGTGGACGGGCAGAGGTCTTATTTAAGACGGATCGTCGTGAAATTATCAGCATGTTCAGTAGCAACGATCTAAACATCCGGTCAATTTATTGTCAAATATGTAAATAGGTATTATAAGTAAATCACCATTCATTATACCTCATATAAGAATTGTATTTCCTAATACAACCTAAACTTAGATATTATTACTTAAACATTAATTGGTTACTTTTGCGACCATTTAGATGACCCCTGAAATGGGCACAGGTCTTATATGCGACCGCCTCATTTAAAAAATTTTTTTTTTTTTAAAACACATTTTCGAAGAAATAAAGTTGATTTGATACACATAATAATGATTTATTCAACAAAAAACTCAATATTTCAAAAATAAAAAACTTGCCCTATAAATGGGTAAATAGTTGTTAAGAAAAAAATACACAGATGGGCGCATTGCTTTAAGGAACAAATTTGGTTTCAAACATAAGACAAGTTGAAAAAGCCGATTATAACATCAATTATTCAATCGTATGGTATCCGATAACTTATCCTTTTGGGTTATGCGGACATATTAAAGAGCGAGGCCAGGAGAGATAATTGTCTTTGGTCCCATTTATTGTGCTTTCGGGTTATAACTAATGGAGTAGGCACGTAACTTGTGCTTCATTATCACATGTGTTGGCAACACCACGTCAAGTGTGGTACTATTATTACTAGATAATCGGAAGGTAATTAGTGGAATAACGAAATTATTTCTTGTTGAACACAACATTTATAACTGTCAGGTTCGATTCCTCACGGATTCACTTTTTGACTAGTTTTACTCTTATGGTAGACCAATTTAAATCTGAATTTATGTTTTCCTGTTGCTTATATGGTAAATATCGTTATATTAGACATGTCGAATGTCTTGGAACTTTGATCTCTTTGCTTTCGAAATGTTAGGTTAGATCTCTCACTAGTTATATTCATTCCCACTACACGTGTTTCTACCTCCTGTCCTGAGGCTTTTGTCAAGTAGAGGCAGAAAGACGTGTAGCGAGTATTTATGTAATTAGTGGAACAACTTAGTTATTTATGGTTAAATATTTTAATATGGAGATCATAAAGTCAAAGCCGAAACCTTTGATAAATAAAAAAAATTGGTTTAATTTAGGCAATAAACATCAACGATTTTTTTTAATAAGGTTTAGCGTGTGTCCTAGTAGGACG
This sequence comes from Odontocerum albicorne, assembly GCA_949825065.1. Classification (NCBI taxonomy): domain Eukaryota; kingdom Metazoa; phylum Arthropoda; class Insecta; order Trichoptera; family Odontoceridae; genus Odontocerum; species Odontocerum albicorne. The sequence continues at coordinate 43,618,982 of OX463846.1, read as the reverse complement.
TGCTGATGATGTTGATGTTGACATCTCTGTATTCGCTTTAGTCGAATTCTGTGTTCCTTTTCGTTCGGGGTCATCAATTTAGCGGAATGCTTAATTTGACACGTCGTGATGATTTTGATTTGTTTGTATTTAAAATAAAATACGTCGGTTCAGGAATGCGGTAAAAGTGAGAGTGAATAATCGATAAATAGTAAACAGCGATGAATGGTCAAGTGAATAATAACAAGTGCCTTTATTCATCGATAAGTAGGTATATATAGAATTTCAGAACGGGACGCGTGAATGCGTCCGAGGTATATATCGATCTCACTTCTGCGCGTGTTGAGGTGGTCGCAAGCGCTGCGGATACTACAGTGGGTAGGATATTTATTGTCGAAACGGCGAGACGGCGTGATATGTTCTCTTTCTACCTTGGAATGCGATGTAAATATTATTTGCGTGTAAACAGTGTTGACGTTTCTGGTATGTGACAATTGTACATATCCAGAGGTTGATTCATCGGTCGTTGACCCTGCATGTTAACAATATTTAGGGACGTGGGTACCCTACAAAGGCTTTGTTACTAGTTTTGTTTTCCACCATTTAAAGCCTTAATCTTCTGTTAACAACAGTTAAATCCAAAACTCGGCCCTGCTCTCTTGCATTTCAATAGTGGCGTGCACCAGCCAATATCCCATATTCCGTTGCAGCATCCCGCAACAGCCGCGCTGCGGTCTGGGAGAGCATGAGGAATTTGTTCCGCGGCATGTGGCGTGGGGAGGTCTTGCACATTGCCCGTGCATTCAAAACAAACGTTTGTTTATTCCACATACCCGCCCCGGTTTCGCCTGCACACTTCAAAGGTTAAAACCCCGCAATCTGCCGTATTCTGTTTTAGGCAGTTACGTGTCTTGCATTAATTCTTGTTTCTTCTTTGAATTAATTACATGTGTCTTATTTATTCAACAAGGCTTGATTCAGGCGACGAAGTTTTTGGAATATATAACTTGTGTTCTTTATACAGTAATGCCTTCATATTGCGCGGTATTCATTTACACGAATTCACTTTAACGCGGTTTATTCTGTTAAAAAAAACTGAATGCGTAATAGTATTATACAATATAAAAATTAAAAAGAAAATAAAATATAGCTTTATATAATATTTTTAACGTACATATATATAATACATAATATTAACGGATAAAATGTATCCAAAATAATACTAATTTATTATCTCAGGGATGTTAAATTTTTTTTATGGTAAAATTGATTGATATTTTATATAAGGTTTTACAGTATAATTTAATTCAATTAACACTTTTAGAACCACTGGAATGTTTTTTTTTAAATCAGTTTAGATCATGGGTCTGCAATCTTTTTTTGTAACACGGCCAAATATTTTACGTGGGGATTAGTGTGAGGCGCACTTGGGCCATATGTCATTACAGTATAATTACAATATTTGTGTACAAATATTTTAGTTTTGAAAATAAAACGCTAATTATATATTTTAACGACATTGATGGAACTTGAATATATCAAAAATTGAAACCCTTTGTGTATGCCGACAGTTAGGTGTCACTGTCGGCTTACACAAAGGCATAGGTATGCCGACAAGTAATTTTGAAGAAAAAAAACGATAAATTGAACATTTGACGGATTTCTTCGAATAAATAAAAAGTATTTACAACTAAGGCTTGTTAATTTTTTTAAAGTAATTGAGTTATTTGAACGAATTCGTTGAACTATTGCTCTTATGAATAGATGATAAAACAGGGCACTGTTTTCGTCCATCCTTGTGTGGGATTTTTGGTGCGTGTGCGGTGCACGTCATACGTCCCTATAGGGAGTTTTGATGCGCGTGCGGTGCACGTCATACGTGCCTGAAGGGTTAAATTACTTTTTTGATACAAAATATTACAAAAAAATTTCAACATTAACGTGTAAACAACTTTAAACAATAGAAAAACCAAGTTTAAGAAAAACCTTACATAACAGAAAAGCAAACCCACACAATTTACTTAATTTATCCTGGCAAAAACAACTTATTCACTTGGCTTATGTAAGTAGTCAATGTGTGTAATTTCATACAATGACCGTATTGATTTGATTGCCCAATCTGTATGGTGTCGTTATGCAAGGATTGTACAAATACTTGCCATGTTCATTTTGTATGATGATATAGATGGGGGTTCTTCGAATAAACAGAATTTATTTATGTTTTTGAGTTCAAGTTTCAAATTTGACTCAACAATTGACCTCGGGATTAGTTTCTAACTAAGTTAGGTCCGTCAGGGCAAAACCTAATTTGTAACTGTCGTGGCTCGCAACCCCTTGTTAAGGGGTTTTTCAACTCGGAATTAAACGGTAATTTATTCTGACGTTTAGGGGTCCTACAAGGAATCAATCCAGCGCGATTGCCCGCCACTTTTCCGTTCTGTGTTATTCCTACCCCTAATTCACAGCCTTTGAGACGAAAAATGTTGAAACATTTATCTTTTCATAAAAAAGCTAGTGTTAAAAAGTTTGGACCAAATTATTGTGCAGAGTTGTATTAAAAAAATGAATAAACTTTGAAAATTGTATTTTGCCACTGACTTGTTTCAAGATGTTCACTCCTCTCTCTTAGGCGCAATGCTTTATGTTGTGTCTTAAGAAGTAACATATACATTGTGACTTGAGAAGTATATATTGTGGCTTGAGAATTATACATTGTGACTTTAGAAATATACATTATACTTTGAGATGTATACATTGTGACTTGATAAGTATACATTGTGCCTTAAGATGTGTACATTGTCACCTTGAGAAGTGTACTTGTACCTTGAACATTTTACATTGTGCTTTGATGTATATATGTTATTATGATTTGAGAAGTATACCTTGTAACTTGAGAAGTAAGTATTGCGCCTTAAGAAGTATACCATACACTGTGATTTCAAAAGTATACATATTGATTAAAAAATAATACATTGTGCCTTGAGATGTATATATTGTGATTTGAAAAGTTTACGTTGTGCCTTAAGATGTATGTATTGTGATTTGAGAAGTAAATTTTGTGACTTAAGAAATATAATTGTGACTTTATAAGTTTACATTGTAATTTGACAAGTATATTGTGTGACTGGAAAAGTAAACATTATGTCTTTAGAAACATTAATTGTGACTTGAGAATGATACATTATGTCTAACGATATGAAGTTCTTGAAACTAGAAAAAAACGCAAAGTTGAAAAATATTATTGAAAGTTTGAATTATAAAAAAAGGATTTTTACTCAAATAATTTATAACTTTCATTTTTATTCAGTTAAACATGCTACCAGTTGTTTTATGTTATTTTGTTCAGGTATATTTTCTTGCTTTATTTCGAATTAATTTATTTTGTCTTATATTACGCTTTCGTTATATCATATACAAAACAAAGAAAATGTTCTTATTGAAATAAAAATAATGGGAGGAACCAAAACTAATTTTCATTTATGTGAAAGTTCCATAAAAAAATATAAACCGATGTCAACAAAGCTAGGTCCTTGGGAACACTTTGATGTCCCTAGGGGTATATATTTCACTATTTACGATACCAAAAATGCTTATTTATCTTAACATACGGTATGGCTGCCTTTTCGATACGAAATATACCGTCTTGTGGCTGTTATTTTCTAGAGCTGTATCTTTTTAACATCGTTTCTGTCGATAAAGTCGACAATTGATCGACGTTTGAAGCGCCATGGTACGTTTAGGAACCGCCCTCGAAATATTTTATAACGTTTTTACACCACATATTAAACCGACTTTCCACTTTATTCTTTATTGCAAAGTATTGTACAAAGACATAATCATATTTTTTTCTCGTTTTTTTTAATGTTTATGCGTATTTTCATTTATACAACATGTATGCTATTATTTTATGAACATTTTTATAAGTGTATTAATCATTTTACCAAATTACTCATGAATATTTATTTCTTAATCGAGGTTGCGAATGTGGAACTAATATATGAAGAAACACTAACAAAACAAATATACAGTGCAAATGTGAATAAAAGGCGTGGTAGGGAAAGACTTAGGAAAGTATGGTTGAATTAAATGAACTATTGTATATTTTGAGAGAAGGAAATTTAAGAAGTAAGATCAATCGAAGGATCTGTATGAGAAGATGTATGGGTGTAAAATAAGCGAAGGGTGTGTATCGAGATAGGAAAGTCTGGCAATCTGACCTCTGCTTATCTCAGTAAATTAATCTGAGCTCTAAAGTAGCAGCGCCAGGGATTAGGATCTGTATGAGAAGATTTATGGGTGTCAAAAAGGCGAAAGGTATGTATCGAGATAGAAAAATCTGGCAATCTGACATCGGCTTATCTCAGTAAATTAGTCTGATCTCTAAAGTAGCAGAATCAAGGTTTCGCTGGCTATGTCCGTTGGGGGCGAAGCTGTCAGTCGCGCGCACTACTTCACAGGCACGCGCATATAGTATACATATGCAAGAAGTATATGTAGCATTATGACTTGCGAATATAAAACTACATATTATGAAAATGTAAAATGTTTGTGTCCCAGTAAACGACTTCAGTCCCTATAGCATACATTTGTATGCAATTTTGTCAAAATTGAATGCTTTTGCCTGCTTGATGGCTGCCATTTGTACTTATATTCCAATATGTAACAAAAACTATTGAAAAACATTTAAACTAATTCTTAGTAAATTATAAAAAAATCTCACAGAGTCACGTTTTTTTGTTTGACCTAAGAACTTAAACATAGAACGAAATTAAGAACTTTAAAGATTATTTATCCCAGTTTCGTACCAATTATTTTTCTTTGCATTGTTTTATTTAGAATCTAACAAATACTGTTTGTTAGATATAAAAGTTTTTTTTTTCTCCTTAAGCACATTGTTACTCAACGTTAGCAGGCTACAAGCAGCGACTAAAAAAATATTACATTTCTATTCAATGATGAAATGTACTTCTTCATACCTCCTATTTTCTATTAATTTTTCTCCTCACTCAATCTTTGGTGATATTTTTCCAATATTTATTTTTGTACTTTTTTATTTATTTTTTAATACTTTAAGTATGTTTAAGTTTTATTTCAAAATATAACGTTGATACCATTCACCCAGCAATTGTCATTAATGTTCTAAGTTCTTATCTGATCGGTTGAAAGAGATTGGCATATGGTAATAATCTCCACATTTGTATATTTATCTATTTATCATTAACTTGTCTCAATAAATAATAACATTAAACATGAATGAAAATAAAAAAAATTAAATTCTAAAGAAATGAACGTTCGCTTTTATATAAATAATAAAGTAAAATCTCTTATGGAAATTATCTATATGCACCTTTAGAATTCTATTTCCAGTACTGCAAATTCTTATCTGATTAAATTTTCCATTTTCAGGTAAGCTGAAGGATCTTCTTCTTTGAATTATCTTCCTGAAGCTTCTTTCATGCAGTTCCCTGCTGAAAATGTAAAACTTAAGTAGGTTTGTACACGATACAATACAGTAAATTATATTGAATGAAATCAGTTTGCAATCAAAGAAAATTAATTTTAAATTTCTTTTTATCATTCTTCCTTTTGAAGTATTTTAATTTCGGAAAATCAAAGGACACCAATGGAAATTTGATTTTCGACAATTATTTCAAACAAGTAAAATAACGAGAATGATTTTTGAGGAAAGAAAATTTTACCTTTCTCGTTTTATCATGCAGTGGAGGGTATTAAAAACGACTTTACCGATTTTTACTGTCTCAGGTCATTTATCTTCAGCAAGTTTATGTCTTTCGTTTTAAAAAGATTCAATCATAAAATCTCGATTGAAATTGAAAAGTTTAAATCATTCGAACAATCAACATGATAAAATCTATCATTTGACTCAAATATTTAAACATTTGACTCAAATATTTTATTTTATTATACGGTTTATTTCTAAATAGTTTCCTGAGTATATTATATAGATTATACAAACATATCACGCCATCTCCCTTGCGAGTAAGGTAGAGATAATCGATCTTAAGACTGTTATATTCAAGCACACAACTTTTGCCTCGTCCACATTCACACATCTCGTCATGCTTTCTTCTATTATTCATACTTCTCAATTTACCTTCTTTCAAAATTTGGTCCATTTTTGTCCTGTCATGTTTTCCTCGGTCTACCTCTTACAGATTATACATAACTTAATTTAGACCAGTTATGTTTTCCTAGAAGATTACATCTAAAAAAGTCACACTTAAACGTCAAGCAATCAAAAAGCATTATCCACCGAGATTCAAATAAAATATTCACAAAAATTCTAAACGAGAGAGAAAACAAAGGTCAAACCACAAATTAAATCACACACTTATAAGTAATTAGGGTGTGTCGCTTGCCATCAGGTTAATCTACTGAGCTAAGTACTCATTTAATCCTCTCTTCAGTGTAGCGATTGAAATCCCAAAGATGTCTTACTCAATTAATTCCTTATTGCACTCACAGCAACTTTGATAAATATACTAACTACATAATTTGAATTCGCCCTGTAATAAAATTTATTAAAACTTTCGTTTTATACAGTTCAACTTACCATGCTAACCGACCAGAAATATGTTAAAAAGCTTTACCTGAAAACTAAATAGAACCTTTTTTTTTAAATTTGACTTCCAATGGGAGTCGAACTAGCAACCCCCAGGTCGGAAGACACGTGTCATAGCAACCAAACCACTGAGGTCATATGTCTGAAAATGTCTGAAACAATGTAAATCAAAAACCCATTCATGTAAATTTGAAGGACTTGGACTATGAAATAATACCGATTTGGTGAGATATATTTAGTTCAACGTTTTCAGGCTTTAGGAGGATTGAGGCTGAATTGTTGAAATAATTAGTGTTGTTTTTCCACTTAACATCTATATAATTCTAACATTTAAACAAACTTTAGGTGGTATCCTGGCTGCGAGTGTGGTTCGGATGATGAAGCTATAGATCATGCATTTTTCGATTGTTCTTTACGGGAATTGTTTGTTCTTTACGGGAATTGTTGTCGATTGATTTACTAAACGCTATATATATTTGCCGCGTCCAATGAATATTGCGTTTTTTCTTTCTTCGATGAACTTTTCCACTTATAGATCGATTGTGGGATTTTTTTTAGTTTGTTCAGTTGAGACTTGAATTTGTAATTTTTTGAAATTATTATTTTGTATTCATTCATAATTGTAATGTGAATTTGATTTAGTGGTACAAATTATCCTGGTGTGTGTGCATTGCCTATAAATTAAAGAAAAACATTTTTTAACAAGATCTAACTGTGCATGAGGTAAATACTGGTAATTTGAGTTTTAATTGTTAGTATTGTTTAAAATAATCTGTTTTATTTGTTTTCATTAATGAATTTCCTTTAAATGTTTCATCAAATATAAATAAAAACTAAATTAAAATATTTGAAAAATAATAATTTCAAGGCACATCTCAATCATTTAGAAAAACAATAACCCTCGTTGACCTTATTATACTTGACTTTGTAACGATCTGTGATTTTAGAATATTTGGTTTGTGAATGTTTATATATATATGTCTGTAGAGTAAGAGCTTTTGCCACCAGATGCGATTCAAATAATCTATTCAATTAAAAGCTAATTTAAATTCATGGTTGTATTTATTAATAGGGGTTCCTACCCTCTTATCGATCGGAAGCAGACTTATTGGACAAACGATTTAAACTTTGGACTTGCATATTATTTCTTGTTAGCAAGACGGAGCAGTTGCTAAATGTGCTTGTTAGAATATATAGTTTTAAATATTATTATCAATTTAACCCACCAGACTTCGGAATACATATATAACCTGCGGGGGCAGGCAGAGAGGAAAACGTCAGATTTTCTTATATTGACACATCTTCTACACCAGCACACCTTATATATGTAGCTTTTATGATTTTTATTACTTCTTACATTTTTTTCTTTCAAACTATCATTCACTTCATCCAAACCTCTCGTGCCACGCCTTCCACTTACATTTACACTGTATATTTGTTCCATTAGTATTTCTTTATTAATTCGTTCTACGTTCAAAAATCTCATAGCGCTCTTCGTCATCTTGCTCAACACAACTTTTTGTTCACATTATTTCCTAATCACTTCGTTTTGTATTGAGTCATATATTGTTTTCCCATTCATTCTTCTAGATCCACGCATTTCTATATGATTTATTCGACTCTTTTCAGTCTACGTTTCAATATATATCAAAGTACTAAACAACAAAAATTCCTCAGATATCTATGGTACGATTCTAGAAGCATTAAGTTTATATGTAACCAATAAATATAGCCGTGTAAGGAATCACCCTGTGTTCTACATACCAACTTATACAACGAATATCATGGCTACACACTCAGTCACGCGTGGTATAGAGATATTGAACCAACTGAATGAAACTGTAGATATATTCTCGGTACCGCCTAGCAGTATGAGAAGAATCCTGGCTGATATTCTTCCTAACGAATAAGCTAACGCTAGAAGCAGACCCTCTTTTTGTAACAGGAGAAATCCGTGCAAAGTGGATAAAAAACACTCTTGTGAACTATCATAGTAGATTTTGACACTCTTCGATTCGATTACATACGACTCAATGCCCCATTAAATTTGTTTCCTATCGTTATATGCCTTTCGAAATCCTTCGTAATTCTTCGATAATCTTTAAAAATACTACCTTAAAATCAGAATTCCTTATTTAAATATTTCTTTACTTACCTATATATTACATTAATTTTACTTTTCATTTTTTTTATCACAAGGACTTTGAATTTCACAACATTCATTCTCAAGTCTTTCTCTTAACGTTTTTCATAATATTGTACTTATCTGACTCTGCAATATGTCACCATTCTCCGCTAACATTACACGTCATCAGCATACAGCAATACGGATGTATTCCCATTCAACATTTTTATGCCACCCATTGACCTCTGTAGTTCGTTCACACATGATTCTATTTAAATATCAAACATCCACAACGAGAGTCACTGTTTCAATTGAATAGTTAGTGATTAGAAAACTGTTTTCAATTGAATAGTTAGTGATTAGAAAACTGTTTTCAATTGAATAATTAGTGATTAGAAAACTGTTTTCAATTAAATAGTTAGTGATTATAAAACTGTTTTAAATTGAATAGTTAGTGATTACAAAACTGTTTTCAATTGAATAGTTAGTGATTGCAAAACTGTTTTCAATTGAATAGTTAGTGATTAGAAAACTGTTTTCAATTGAATAGTTAGTGATTAGAAAACTGTTTTTAATTGAATAGTTAGTGATTAGAAAACTGTTTTCAATTGAATAGTTAGTGATTAGAAAACTGTCTTCAGTCAAATAGTTTTGTCACGTCCTGAACAATATTTCCTTAATAAGGACGTATACTTTTTATGACAGCACACGAAATATTTCCTGAGAGATCCTCGAGCCGAGATAATATGATTGTCTCGTTCCAGATTTTATTATCCTCGCACCTGAGGATCAGTTCTTCATTTCGTGTCTGGCATTTTCATGGGTTTATTAATTAAATTTTTCTCGAAGCTACTTCAGTCAAGTGCCCCTCCAAATGCGCCGTAATTTCACATTCTGATATCTCAACCAGGATTACTGTGGAAAAAAACGTAAAAATTATATAAGCCATTTTTCACTTAATTGCTTACAGTTAATTTGTCCGATTTAGAAATGTGTAACTTAAAAAAAAAAACATTTAATTAAGGATTTTCTTACGATATATTTTTAAAATAAATATTACTATCCTTTGAAAAATATATTTTTTCATTTAATTTAATTGCATAAAGACTTTATAGTTAAATTGATTTTAAGAATATGTCGGTAAAAATACCTTAATTAAATAAAACAAATAAATTTATGTATCATCCAAGGCAAAATACATGTATGTAAAAAATATGTAGAAGGTAAAACAGTGTTTAATAAAACAAATAAATTCCATCAATGGTTAAATATTATAAGAATGAACAAGATAAAGTGTCTGTTATGTGTCGTTTGTGGACGGACTACTGCGTGGTGGCTAGTCACCTTTACAGAATGGGTGTTGTTGAGAATCACGGCTGCGAGTGCGGTCTGGATAATGAAACTATAGACCATGTTTTTTTTCGGTTGTTTTTTGCGACATATTTAATTTATTAAGATCCATAACTTTTCCACGTCCAATAAGTGTTGCGTTTCTACGTGGAGCTTTTCCACTTATAGATTGATTGTTAAATTTTGAAGCTTAATCAATCAAAACTTTAAATTATCTAGTCAATTAAATTTTTTTTACTGCATTCATTCATATTATTTCATAGTGACTTACATTTGGTGGCGCAAATCATCGTAATTTGATGGGTGGTTTGCCTATTAATTAAAAAAAGACTATCAAAATATGATTTTATGAATATTCAGCGTCTTTCCGATCATTTACTTGCCCTATGCTCAGGCATATATTGTTATTTTTGCTTTCCCAGTTCACCATTCGTCTTTTTTTTACATCGTCCTTTACTGTTCATGCCGTAAGACTCTAGAACCAGTTGCCAATTAATGTTAGATTTGGTGCATCATTGCCGTGTTTTAAAAAGTCATTAAAAAACTTTTTATTTCATGTCACTAATGTAGCGTGTTTCATTCACAATTTTCCTAACCTTTCCGGTATCCTCTCTTTTTTCCTTCGATTGATAATAACAAATTTTTATTTGCGTTATGCAAATAAGTGGTTTGCGACCATGAAACCTCCTTTATTTTTCTTTGTCTGGTTGGCTGGAAGATATTACTAGTTGGCAATAAGTCTGTTAAATTGTTATACAACGAGTTGTTTAATAAAGAAATCAAGCCGTTACCTAACTTTAATTCCCATCAATTTCCGGTTCATTCATCTACAAGACTGCCCAAGCAGAGACAATAAAATGCATCTCCCCGGAGAAAAAGCAATTTTTTCTAACTTCCTTTCTCTCCCCGTTTGCCCTTAATCTACTCCCGTCCACTTTCATTACCTAAATAATTCATTACAGATAAGGCAGTGAAGATATTTGCTAAAACTTTTCCACCCTTCTTTTTTCTTATCTACTCTTATATTCTTTGCTGTCATTTTATTTGCGTCTATCTCAACGCTTCCCTTTCAATAACTTTTCGTTTCTTTTGAAGATTGTTTGAAGGAAAATGTTATTTTTTTGCTTTATGATATTATTTCGGTAGCAAAGTATCTTTTCGAAAACAATGGTTTTTAAAATAAATCTAATAATAATGAAATTACAGTATATGTCGCCGTTTCTCCTCGAAGAGCAGGTTCTCTTCGAAGGCACTTTAACTTGGGGGGGTTTAACCCACTTTTATTGGCACATTAAAATTATTACAAAATAAAACTCTAAAATGTGTTGAGTGTGTAAGGATGTGGAAGTGGTGGCTGCGGCCATTGGATTGGGTACTTCTTCGTATATTCATATGTTTGTAAAAACACGTTTGGTAAGAAAATAGCAGAAAACTAATCAATGGAAGACGAACTGCCAAGAAACCTTTGTAGATTTCCCGATATGTGATAGTACCACATTCGATTTAAGGTAGAGTGTATATATGTTATGTGTTTAGTGGTTACAAATAATAATTTATTTTGATAATATCTCCCAAATTGGGTTATTTTCAAGTACATATTTCCTAAAGCTACACACGCGACCTATAACTATAAATGTATCGCAGTTATAAGATTTTCAAAGCTTCTTTTGTAGTTACTCTGACTTTCTTCGTTTCTTCCTTTCAAAATATCATTTATTTTATCCAATCTTACTTTCCTTGGTCTTCCACTCACACCCATACACACACGCACGCACGCACGAACACACACACACACACACACATATACATATGTTTTGTTAGTCTTTCTTTATTCATTCGTTCCATTCGTTATCCAACACATCAGCATTAAGTTTATTTTCATTCCTTATCATATTTGTCTTTAGTTTGTGGCGACCGTATGCGCGGTCACTGAACCCACGAGACGACCTTTGCACACCTTAACAGTGCGAGACAAACAATTTCAAAGTCCACGCGATCGGTCATTCAACTCACTACCAGTGAAGACCGCATTCCATGAGGAAAGGAGAGAAACACATCTTTCGCGCTGTCCCTCAAAACAAAAGGATACCTACGCGCGACAATAAACATATTGTAAGCGCAAAGACGAGACAGCGATATATCTCGTGCGCATTCCCGCACACGTTCAAAAAACATTATAAATACCGACGTTGGTCAATAAAATTCCTCTTTACACATTACGATTTCGACAAGTTTTTATTTATCAACAATCATCCTCATCATCTCTCCTTTAAGGAACAAGCGTTCCTAAAAGTTCAATTTCTTCAATGAAAGAATGCTGATTGGCACCGTCCTATTGGTGCCGAAATCTGGCGTTTCCCCAAACTATAATAATATTTTCAAGTCAATAATTTCGAGACGCAAGACATACATATTTTGAAGTAGTATTCCTTTACGTTTCTCCCTGTTTACTTGCTTTGGTTTCGGGAAGTTATGCCTCTGAAGAAATTTGCTGTGGTCTAGTGCTCTCAAATGTTTTGAACTACACTTGATTCACGTTGAAACTGAAAACTTTCGTCGGTTGTTGATAAAATGTATAGACCGAGAATAATGTTACGTATTATTTAAAGTTTATATGTGTTCGCTATATGCGAGTCTCGAATTTCTTTAAAGCCAAATCTCTGGAAGTGTTTGCAAGAATATATTAAAGAAAACCTTGCTTGATTCGTCTTTAAATTTATTTAATTATTTCGAAAATATTATGTTCCGTTATGTACGAGACAAAGTTAAATGAATTGATAAAGAAAGTATAAGAAAAATTGCGAACATAAGTATAGGCGTGGTTAAAAATAAAAAAAAGGGGAAATTGAGTGGATTAAGAAAATGAAAGTCGGAAAAAAATTGTCATAATCGAATCGTATTGATTTGGAAGAGACGAAACTTGTGTTTAACGGTGTTAATTTTTTTTGTTTTCATCTCTGCTAACTGGACATAAAAACTCCTTAATATGTATACTTCTGAGTAATACTTCCTACAAAAAATTAAGAAAGAGGTTTTAAAGTATTTTTTTGCACTACAAAAACATATTTTTCATTATTTTTAAATTAAGTCTTAGTATCGCTAATTATTTACCATCAGTTTTTCAACTTTCCATCATTTTCTGTAACGACGATAAAATTTTGATTCATAAATACTACACGGTGATTTTTGCCAAAATTCAAGAATTGTTTCGTTTAAATAAATTATGTTATTGAATTGTATTAAACTTTTGTTGTATATCCAGCCAAAAAAATATTTTAAATGCCTTTATATGCAAAACCCAGAGAGGCATTTTTCTTTTGGTATCTTTTGAACTTGAAACTTCGCGTGGAAAATAAACACATTTTAATAAAAAAAATAGGTGATTTTGGATACGCCTTAATAACTGATGCATTCAACAAATCATACATTGGTGAGGTGCATGACTGAGCGGTAACACACTGGACTTTCGTGCGGAAGGTCGTCGGTTTGAACCCCACGCTGTGCTACTCCCCTCGAATGACACAGACATTTTTTTTCGCCTAGTACTCGGGGGCATAAGGATATATATGCCTTCGGTCACATCTATTCTTTCAAAAAGAGAAAAAAAAATATTCCAGTGTACTCCGATCGTCTCACTTCGGTGTGCAATCGGATCCAGTACAGCTGTGTGGCCGGTGAGTTTGCTGGTGTGCAACTGTACACTTACTTAAAAAAACTCCATAACACAGGTTCGTTTTCGAACAGAATTAACGTCGGAATGACGAAGAGAGCCTCGACAACGAGACTCGGCAACGATTGACATTTTAATAAATTAATAATATTTTAGTTGGAGAAAAAAATTGTACGTTGGTTTAAAATAATTATATTTTGAAATAAGGAAACGTAAAAAGTCAGATAACTCGTAGGGGCTGTATAAAAAGGTGTATGTAAAATAGGCGAAGGATGTGTGTCAGAATAGGAACGTTTGGTGCTTTGTCCTTTCTTCTAACCCTGACAAGAAAATGGCCCGATGATATATACGTATGTACATAAATTAATAAAAAAAATGAACTATTCCGTTCGAATTTACTCGTAATATATAAAAAAATTAGAAACTTCTATAGTTATAAAAGTATTTTCGCATCTTACAATTGAATCAAGTGTAGGGTTGTTTTTCGTAAACATTTCTCCCCGTTCTCATGAAAAATAGAGTTTCTCCCTTAACTTGATTCCGGCCGGCCCGCGTAATTAGAGATTTTCTTTTTAATAAAATATAAGTAGCGACCCTGCCAACATTTAGCAGACACTCCGTCGAATAATAAAATTTAACTTTTAGACGAATTTTTTTTACGGAGGCCATTAATTAATCTTGAAAAGGAACAAATTACTATTCCCAATTTTCTTGAATCACTAATTCCTTTGATATTTTAAATATTTAACCACGAGATCAAGTGAATGAGGTTTTGAAAAAAAGGCAATGTAGAAATTCTTCCAACTAACCAGAAAGATGTTAATTAAAAACCAGATTGGAACTTATTTTGTATAAGTTAGTTTCCAATGGCAATCGATACCGTAACTGCCGGGCTGAAAGACAACCCTTTGCCAACTACATTCCGATCCATGTTCACTTTTACACCCTTGTATTGTATTGTATTACACTTAAGTTGTATACAGTACAACCTGGTGTGCTTATTACCAAGTGGAAATATCTTACAACCATCTAGAAAGATGTTAAAGAAGCCTTAAGTGAAAACTATATTGACGTTCTTTTAAAAAAATCTGGGTTCCAACGGAAATCGAACCCGCAACCTTCGGGTTGGGAGACAAGCGTCTTATCCCTTATGTCGCTTGTAATAATCAATAGTTGTTTTGTTGATTTTCTTATTTTTTCATTAGATTCGTGAAGTCCGTTTTGGATCAAGTATCTTTCTTATTTAATTATCACAGAAATTTAAATAAGTGTAACAATCTGTAGGAATACCTACCCAGATAAATAGATAAATAAATAATTGTCAAAATGAATAAGTGAATTGTTAAACACAATTGAATTAAATTAATTATTGTTAATAATAAACATACAGGGGCAATGACCGATGAAGAATTCAGGGATTGTTACACGCTACGAACAACAACAATATTTACTATTTTATAGTATCTGCGACTCGCCTAGTCATCTCCAAATATAAATAATTAACATACCGCCAGTCCATGCGCCAGAGCGAGATACAATATGTATCGCGAATTGGTTCATTCATTGGTATAAATTGTCCGCACTCTGAGAAATAAACATACTTTTATTGTCATCCATTCAACTGTCAAGACTTATTATTTATCGTCCGTTGTCACTTTCGTTTTTATATATCCGCATTCCTGAGTATATATTTATCACTACAAATCAAGATCATCATGACAAATAAAGACAAGCAATCCGCTATATTGATGACTCTGTACGAGAAGTAACGCAGAATCAACTAAAACGAAGATAACGATGTCGATATCAAAATCATCAGCACGTCCTAATAGGACACACGCTACATTGATAACGACCATCGTTACAAATCTATTTGTATTTTAATATCCAAATCTCAGATATAAGATATGAATTCAATCGAAAGCTCACACACTGAAAAATAAGTTAAACACTGCAGTGATATAATTATATAATCCTTTGACACAAGAAAAGTTACTTTCAACTTTTTGATCTTTTTAATTAATTAAACACCCCGGAACAAAATCACAGCGTCTTTGCTTTGCTTTCAACAAGAGATCTTATATCACGGGAGAGTACATTCAGACGAGAGGCAATAACGAGGGAGAAAACTGAAATTTCGATATTTTTACGCGCATATACTCGTAGAAGCAACATGGAATATTATTCTTACCATTAAATGTAAAATTTTGAATATTAAACCTTAACTTTTTTTATTCCAATAATAATATTAATTCCCGCTACACGTGATTCTACCTCCTATTCCGACATTGTCTTTAGGCGGAATATATTGAATATTAAATTTTTCAGATAATGAACGTGATTTGATTTTTTTCCAAAAAACTTTTAATCTTCTCGCAAAATCGAAGTTTTACACGTTACCATTACGCCTGAAAAGAGTCTCTGATAAATGTTAGGTACAGCACAGTTACGAGTATATGTTAGGTACAGCACAGTACAGTTTTACGGTATTTTAAATATTTTTGTGACACGGTACAAGGTAAAAACTTGGATATTCAAACTATAGGTACATCACAGTACAGTGTTACGGTATTTTAAATGTTTTTATGACATGGTACAAGGTAAAAACTTGGATATTCAAGCTATAAGTACAGCACAGTAGTTTTACGGTATTTTGAAAAAGTTTTTCATTCAATATTTATCGATATAATTCTTCATGATATGGCTAATGAAGTACTGAAGCTTGTTTCCTCTTTGAAGAAATCTCGCATTCTGCTGAAGCATATGATCGTAAATAATTTCCGTTTGACTGCACTTTAGAATAAAGTAATCAAAAGAAGGGATGATTGGGGAGAGCGTGGCGTAATGGAGTAAATAAGTTATTGAAACTTAAAATTTATAGTCGGAAAGTTTAAGAGGTATTTTATAATAGTTCCCTTTACGAATTATTCTGAAACTTTGATCGTTAGAAACAGAAGTATATGCAATTCATTTTGTTGAAAGATAAAGGACAAATTTATGATTTTCAGTCAAAATCATATTAACTTTCCCATATTTTAATTAAATAGACGAGGAAGTGCATTGGTATTGTAGAATATTTTAAAAATTGCGTTTACTTAAAATTAGAAATGGTAATTATTTTAATCGTTGTTACCCTACCTACCTACCTTAGATAACAAATTATCAAGTCATAGGTACCCTTATACTCTCGAACTAGGTGGAAAAATGCCTGTGCCATTTGAGGGGAGTGAGTAGCACAGCGTGGGTCTCGAACCGGCGACCATCTGCACGGAAGCCCAGTGTATTACTGTGCGACCATACACCAATTAGCGCTTCAATTTCCCAGGCGACTTTTCCACAAGCCTTTGTCGTCTCCTCTCAAACACATTACACCCCCAGCCTTCTTCTGATCAAAATCCTTCTGTTGCATGTTCTGTTGCATTCAAGATCCTTCTATTGCATGTTAAAGCCTCTGTCTCGATCTGTCGAGTGTTGTTCTTCTGTGTTGTTATGCTTGTATTATGAATTAATGGCGGTTTATAACATTAAAAACACTTAAGATTGAAAAAAAAATAATGTGTTTATTTTGTAGAGCACGCGCTAGTATTAATTTATTTCGCTTGCTATCGATTTCGACCTCAAATTGAAACTAAACATTTTTTTTTCTGAAATCCACAAATAAAATTAATGCTGTTCAAAACATAAGTTGCTTGGAATACAGCGTCACGTTTAGTGCACATAAGGCTGTGTTTGAATAACCGTTTGTGAGTCTGAATTAAACACATGCATTAAAAACCGATGTTAATCAAAAGGAAGTTCTTTGGAGAATATAATGCGAGGAGAAAAGTATAAGAACGTTCAAATGATATTCAAGGCAGGTGTCCGGGAAGAAGACATACCTCGTGGTTGAAGAAATAACAGAGTTTGTTTTGCTGTGGTGCCATATCTTTGTTCTGAGCTACTGCCTCGAGTGTCAAGAAATTTTTGATGATCGCCAAATTTTAAGGAAGAAATATAATTTGAAAATAAACGTATTAAATTAATATAATTATAAAATTACAATTTTCATAGCGCTGTTTAGGGAAGATCTCAACAAGGGCGCTCCAAATCGGAACTCAACATATTTCAAAATATAAATATAAGAATATGAAGGCAGTAGCTCCCTTTCCCGCATCTGCGCTCCCCACCCGCATATGTTTCGAAAATTGCAGAAACCTTACTATGAGAAGACAAACTACAAAGAAACCTTTGTTGATCTTCCGATACGTGATAGTAACACGTTCGGCCTTAGTTTATGTGTTAAGTATTCATAGATAATCATACATTTTGATAAAACCTCACTAAATGGCTTGTCTCAAGTGCTTCCTAAAGCTGCACACGCCATCCATATCTCATTTATAACGCCACTCACATCTTACGTATAACACTAACACAAAGAGGCAGACCATTCCCCACCATAGGACCAGATACGGCAAAATCTCTATCATAATTCCCCGCCCTATTGGACCAGAAACGGCAAAATCTCTATCATTATAGCCCGCACTATTAGACCAGAAATGGCAAAATCTCTATCATAATAGCCCGCTCTATTGGTCCAGAAACGGCAAAATCTCTATAATAATCCCCGCCCTATTGGATCAGAAACTGCAAAATATCAATCATAATACCCCGCTCTATTGAACCAGAGACGACAAAAGCTATGTCATAATACCCCGCTCTATTGGACCGGAAACGGCAACATTTCTATCATAATACCCCGCCCTTTTTGACCAGAAACGGCCAAATCTCTATCATAATTCCCCGCTATATTGGACCAGAAACGGCAAAATCTCTATAATAATACCCCGCCCTATTGGACCAGAAACGGCAAAATCTCTATCGTAATAGCCCGCTCTATTGGACTAGAAACGGCAAAATCTCTATCATAATACCCCGCCCTATTGGACCAGAAATGGCAAAATCTTTATCATAATACCCCGCCCTATTGGACCAGAAACGGCAAAATCTCTATCATTATTCCCCGCTATATTGGACCAGAAACGGCAAAGTTTCTATCATAATACCCCGCCCTATTGGACCAGAAATGGCAGAATCTATATCGTAATAGCCCGCTCTATTGGACCAGAAACGGCAAAATCTCTATCATAATACCCCGCCCTATTGGACCAGAAACTGCAAAATATCAATCATAATACCCCGCTCTATTGAACCAGAGACGACAAAAGGTATGTCATAATACCCCGCTCTATTGGACCAGAAACGGCAACATTTCTATCATAATACCCCGCCCTTTTTGACCAGAAATGGCCAAATCTCTATCATAATTCCCCGCTATATTGGACCAGAAACGGCAAAATCTCTATAATAATACCCCGCCCTATTGGACCAGAAACGGCAAAATCTCTATCATAATAGCCCGCTCTATTGGACTAGAAACGGCAAAATCTCTATCATAATACCCCACCCTATTGGACCAGAAATGGCAAAATCTTTATCATAATACCCCGCCCTATTGGACCAGAAACGGCAAAATCTCTACCATTATTCCCCGCTATATTGGACCAGAAACGGCAACGTTTCTATCATAATACCCCGCCCTATTGGACCAGAAATGGCAGAATCTCTATCGTAATAGCCCGCTCTATTGGACCAGAAACGGCAAAATCTCTATTATAATACCCCGCTCTATTGAACCAGAGACGACAAAATCTATGTCATAATACCCCGCTCTATTGGACCAGAAACAGCAGAATCTCTATCATTATACCCCGCTCTATTGGACCAGAAACGGCAGAATCTCTATCATAATTCCCCGCCCTATTGAACCAGAAACGGCAAAATCTCTATCATAATAGCCCGCTCTATTGGACCAGAAACGGCGAAATCTCTATAATAATACCCCGACCTATTGGACCAGAAACGGCAGAATCTCTATCATTATACCCCGCTCTATTGGACCAGAAACGGCAGAATCTCTCATAATACCCCGCCCTATTGGACCAGAAACGGCAAAATCATAATATCCCGCTCTATTGGATCGATTCGGAACAATGAATTTATTCGATAAATACGAAATCAACCTTCAAATTCTACTTCTCTTTGAAAGAACATCAGCCACAGATGATCTCCGTGGCCTAGTTAGTAAGACCGACTCGGAAGTCGCGGGTTCGAATCCCACTGCAGCCTAGATTTTTTTTAAAAGGATGTATGCTTGGTTTTCACTAAAGGCAATTTTAATATCTTTCTGCTTGGTTGGAAGAGATTGCAACATAACAATAATTCCGCCAGGTTGTACTGTATATAACGAAAGTGTAATACAATTAGCGTCGTTGCTGGACCTTGTAGTCGAGGATTGGAAAGCAAAGCTGTATTATGGGTTATCGTTTCTATCTTTTTTTCTCCTCTTTAAGTGAGTGAGCTCTTGCGCACCAGCATACTCATCGGTGTACTAGAGCAGATGGCACATATGAAGTGAAACGATTAGAGCACACCGTCTTGTTTTTTCATTTTTCTTTAAATAATATATTTGATCGAAGTCATAGGTATGCTCATACTCCTGAATACTAGGTGGAAAAAAATAGCTGTGTCATTCGAGGGGAATATCACAGCGTGGGGTTCGAACTGGATACCTTTTGCACGGAAGCCCAGTGCGTTACCACGCGGCCATGCACCTTGATGTAACCGAAAGATACATTTGAGGTATCCTAAAAATCGACCTGAATACGATTAGTATAGATGCAGTTCGTTTTTCACCGGAAAACTTTGTATCAAATCACTTTTGCTAACTTACAGAAGATATAGATTTAATGTATTGGGTGTTAACATAAGTTGTGTCCGTTTTTTTTTTCAAATTTAAAAATGAGCACCAAAAGTAAAAACAAAATGGTAAATGTTATACGTCATTCGAAAGATAATTTTCAGCTCGACAAGATATTGTGTTTGCTTTTACTTTACATATATTATTTTATTTGATTAAAAGCCTTCAAAATGGAATGTCAAGTAGACGAAAGGGAGCATTTTCGACACCTTCTGTTCGCGTTCATTCGAGCGAATAAAGTTGCTAAACTGCTCGCGATATTTGCGAATTGTACGGTGAAGATGCTATGAATGATATGACAGATGTTAGATGGCGGTATGCAGTCATGTGTTCAGCCAATTCTACGGTGGTTTGAAGGGGATCTTCATGAATAATATGGTTTAAGCGGTCCTTATCGAAATCCACTGGTCGTCCGGTACGCTACATGTCTTTCAGGTCGAAATTACCGTCTTCGAAACGCAAAAACCATCGACGAGCTGTCCTTTCAATCATAGCATCTTCATTGTACACTTCGCAAATATCGCGAGCAGCTTTGACAGCTTTATTCCCTTGATTGAACGCGAACAGAAGGTGTCGAAAATGCTCACTTTCGTCTACTTGACATTCCATTTTGAATTAAAATAATATATATAACGTAAAAGCAATCACAATATATTGTATAGCAGAAAATTTCCTTTCGAATGACGTATAACCTCTACCATTTTGTTTTACTTTTGGTACTCATTTTTAAATTGGAAAAAAACGGACACAACTTATGTTAACACCTAATACTTCTATAACCAAGAAATTTGTGCTGAAGAGTATTGATAAAACTAGTTCCAACTAGTTAACCGAGTTCACAGTCATAATGAAGTCATGTGCATTAGTTTCCCATCTAATGTGCGGGCATACTCACTCATACGATCCTGGAAGTTGGGCTCTGTAGACCCACTGTATGTTAGGTTGGCGGGGATGAGTTCTTGCAGAGAAGCATCTTGTAAATATATAGTACGAGTACGTGTATTAAGCGGTAAATGTTTGCCTTGAATAATTTAAACTGAAGTACGAACTTAATTATAATATTAATGTTGGAGGTGCAATATTTCTAATTTAATTTCCACACACCATTTATATCTCACCAAGATATCTGAAGATTTTATCAAAAGTTTCAGTTTTAATTTTGTGGCACTCCATATAAGAATATTTATCCATTTTTTTCCTTATTTTTCATCTCTTTGTATTTGATATAACTTTTTAGGAACGTGTGTTCCTTAAAGGAGAGACGATGAGGATGATTGTTGATAAATACAAACTTGTGGAGATCGAATTTTATTGACAGATGTTGGTATTTATAATGTTTTTGAACGTGTGCGGGAACGCGCGCGTAATATATCGCTGTCTCGTCTTTGCGCTTATAATATGTTTATTGTCGCGCGTAGGTATTCTTTTGTTTTGAGAGACAGCGCGAAAGATGTGTTGCTTTGTCCTTTCCTCATGGAATGCGCTCTCGGTTGGTAGCGAGTTGAATGACCGGCCGCGTGGACTTTAGCATTGTTTGTCTCGCATTGTTAAGGTGTGCAAAGGTCGTCTCGTGGGTTCAGTGACCGCGCATATGGTCGCCACAACTTCGTTACTTTTGAAAGTTTTAGATATTTTGTAACTTTTTCGTTTCTCTTCCGTTTTACATGTTTGTGATGATGATGTCGAGAAATTTGGATGCTTTTGAGAAATCATCGAACAAATCAATCGTTTTAGGACATTTTGATGATGTTGACATTATGTCAAGTATTCTGTTTTCTTCATGATATACAATAGATCTTGAACCTATTAAACCATTATTTGGAGCATATTTGGTGGACAAAACATATGGTGTCCTCGCGACTGGGCTCGCCCTCTATTGGTGGGGTGTGTCTTGGCCGGGGAGATGTTATTAGATGAGCCCAGACCTTTTGATGGCTTCTCTCTTAAATGAATTTTCTGTCATTTATGTGTTTTTTTAAAGTGTATTGAAATATACTATATTATGTACGTACTATGTTGCTATCAATAAACCTATATTTATGTAAAAGGAAAAATATGTAAATATAAAACTTATTTTATATTTTTGTGTTCACCACAGGATTATTTTTAGGTCTACTACGGGTTTCGAAGACCACCGTCTTCATCGTCAGGTGAAGAAAGTTTATCTCCACCTGAAGATGAAGACGGTGGTCTTCGAAACCGGTTGTAAACCCAAAAATAAACCTGTGGTAAACACAAAAATATAAAATAAGTTTTTTATTTACTTATTTTTCCTTTTACATAAAACATGGCACCACAAAGTGAAACTATAGTCTTTTCGAAGATTCAAGAAACCTTTATTTCTTTTATATTATTTATTTATTTTCTTATTCTATTGATTGCATTCATTTCGCTACTTGTGTTTCTACCTCCTGTCCCAAGGATCTTCCGAGGGATCATTCCGTTTGAAGACAAACTTGTATAGGAGGTAGAAATACATGTAGCGGAGATTAATGCAATAAGTAGAATAACAAAGTAATAAATTGAGAGTCGCCGCGAAATAGGTAGTTCCTAGTGCTCAGAACGTTAAAAATCTGTTTTGGACGGGTACTCAGAATGTTGAAAAGTTGTTCCGGATAGATACCCATAATGTTGAAAAGTTGTTCCGGATAGGTACCAAGAATGTTGAAAAGTTGTTCCGGATAGGTACCCAGAATGTTGAAAAGCTCTTCCGTGCCGCTAAAGACAGATGTATTTTCTCATGAGTGATTGCTAACGTCAGCGAGAACAGACACGGCTCATGTCAAAGAAAAAAAAAATATTGTCTAACCAGACATACTTGTTATTCAAAAAAAAAAATCTTACCTGGTGGATTATTTAATTTATTTTTCATTCTTATTTGGGAAACCTTGTATAATTATATGGACAGTATTACATTGCTATAAAAAATTACAACCATTCACAAGGTATATAATATGACGACCTCTTTGGCTAATTGATAAGACGTCTTTCTTCACCCCGGGGGTTGCGGTTTCGATTTCAGTTGGTACCCATTTAAAACTTATTTAAACCTTATCTGGTTGGTTGGAAAAGTTTGTCACACAGCAATAAAGACAGCTGGTGGTCTGCCTCCAAATAATGGTTTTCGTAACATAAAATATCCAAGATTTCCATCGAATACTTGATACGAGTATAATGTCAACTTCATGAAAAAAGTTCCTAAATTATTAATTTGTTCGATGATTTCTCAAAGCATTGAAATTTCTCGATATCATTACAAATATGTAAAATATATCGGACGAGAAAGGAAAAAGTTGCTTATATTGAAAGCTCTCGAAAGGAATGAAATTATATGTATTAAAATGTCCAAAAATATAAGGTAAAAATAAAAGTCCAAAAATATTAAAAAAATACCGAAGTGTTAAAAAAAAATTTGAAATATGTTAAGTACAACTTAATAAAAGAAAGGGTGTAAAATTCTTGAAAAATCAGAATTATCCTTTGGGTTTTTTCATGAATTTATTCAATAGCCCTTTCCGTTTTAACTTGTTTATGTTAGCAATGTATATTGAAATTTTCAACAATATTAACACATTTTCCTTCCCCTTTACTTACTTCATCATAAAATTTCCATATATTTTGAGCAGCTCAATTAACACATGAGAATTAATTAATTTTAACGTTCTTGAAAATCGTAAGCAATTAAATTTTGCCAGCGGTGCGTTGCGGAAAAAAAACACAAGAGTGGTGACTAATTGCGAAGCCTGGAAGCCTCCACGAGGGTTGTTGTGGAGGGGTGTGTATCTGCGTAGATATCTGGCGCCGGCAAGGCTACGGCGCCAACCCTGTCTGGATTGTGTCTACGCCTTGTTCCCGTGTATTAAGCGAGGGTTGTGACGGGGACATTGACCCCGGTGCATTCGTTTTACGACTTCCGGTGCGTGCAACGTTTCCTGTTTTTTTTGACATTTGATGGATTTCCTTATTGCGTATTAAAAATATATGTTTTTCTGTAGACACTGCTTATTATGATTGATACCCTGTATTTATTTGTCGTTTGGGTTTTTAGTTTTCGTATTTTACGAATTTGTAATTTATTTTTCTTGCTTTTTAACTAATTTAAAAAGTTATTTGTTGTTATGGGCGGGTTACTGTTTTTTGTTTTTCATTTTTGATTTCATATTTAGGTTAAAATAGTGTTTTCAATTTTTGTGCTGTTTTATTCATTGTATTTACAATACAAGTTAAGCCCAATTATATTGAAGTTTTCAACATATACTTACTTACGAGTATATACGATTACGAAAGAAAGAACACACAAAAGCTCCAGACCGCACAAAGGGGCATAGAGAGATGCATGTTGGGATGTACTAAAAGAGACCGTAAACGAAACACCTGGATTCGCAATAAAACAAAGGTAGAAGACGTTATAAAGGTGTGTAAAAGAATGAAGTGGCAATGGGCCGGACACGTAGCCAGAATGTCAGACTCCCGATGGACATCCGAAATAATTCAATGGTACCCAAGAGGCATAAAGAGGCCCAGAAGAAGACCGAAGGTACGCTGGATAGATGAAATCAGGAAGCATGGCAGCATCACATGGCATCAGCGAGCAAAAGACCGAACTATTTGGAGTCAACTTGGGGAGACCTTCATCTAGCAGTGGATCGATCCTGGTTGACAATGATGATGATGATGATGATGATATACGACTACATATAGTATTTAAAAAAATAAATCTTTAATTAATATAAATTACCGATTACAAATAATCGATGTTTACTTTATGTGTGCTTTTCAGCGTTCCCAGTCTTTGAAGAAAATGTTCCTTTACTCTTGACAATGTGATTTGAAATATATCAATATCCGAAGCAATCCTATTCAAAATAGAGAATGCCCTTCAAATAGGCATATCGGCTGGGAGGTCCGTTTTAGTGTGATTGAGAACAGTTCCTGCCAGTGCAGTTGTCACGTATCTACTGCGAGCGCATGTTAATCTTATCTTCTTATCTCATTCACCCTCAATATATTATGCAAACCAATGTACCACTTATCTAAGAACCTATTAATATTGGCATTATCTGTAACACGGTATAATCACCAAAACCGATGTTATCTTATCCACATTCAAATAAATATGATAAGTTATATTATACCCTTGTCAAGCTTATCGATACTAACCATGTACTAGATCCTATAAATATTAGCGCTATCACATTAGTGTCATTTTAACTTCAATGCGTTATATTTAAGTTATCCTCTCGTCTGCCCAAATCAATAAAGATTAAATATCACTAAATGGGTAAGCTGCGATGGATAAATCACCGATATCGATTTGACCTTAAAGGGCAAACATAACATGCTCGACGAATCCCTTCTTAATCTATTGAAGGGTCGTGGTATAGTTATCTTTGCTTTAAATAGGACGTCATATCTGAGGCAGCATCACTATTCATAAAGCCGCTAAGATATTAACATCATCTTTATTATAATACTGTTAATATTATACATCAATGTAATTCAACCTTCATACAAATAAAACTACACGTTGAAATTCTAAAAGTGTGTTCGTTGCAAAAGGCCATAACACAGTCAAGTGTTATTGTCGGGAACATTAAACGCTCATCTTTCTATTAATGTTAAACAACTCACAATTCCTGGAATAAGCCTGAGTACATATACCAGGAGACGAAAACTTCTTCGTACACTCAATGGATTGTATTCAAGCATGCTAGTAGAAACGAATTAGGATAACGAGTAGGATAAAGTAATGAATGCGTACGAAACTCACTCATACAGAGATATCATTAACATATTTTCTACACATTCACCACCATAAGCAAATTTTGTGTCCCCTGTAGGCTGTAAATGCAAGTATCGCTTTGTTTTGTTGAAGTTACCTCAATGTTGGTACCACCTTACTCCACTGTGAGGAATTCTATGCTCTGTACATAGTGTTCTGGATAGTAAACCCTGAGATTTACTCCCCCAGTTCACTCGATAGGACGGACACCCGGCATTTTGTTCTTCTGCTATTGGTACTGATAGCCAGGATTAATCTCAAGGTTATGGTTATCTTATCTTTGTATGTCTCCAAAGTATCTTTAGATTATTTTCGACACGTTCCAAACATATGCATTTCTATACCAAGCTCTTCGTCTCCATGAAATGTGTAAGAGTCGCCTCCTGCTTCAATTATCAAAGTCAATCATCTTCTGTCTAACGCAGACGTCAAGTATCAGGTATGTGCTTATCGGGTTTGGTGTATCGATGTATTCCTCAGTCTATCCAAATCAACTCCAGATGACGAATTACTACTTCCTTGGTTATTTAGAGTCTTCGTATCTTGCGAAATTACAATATTTAAGAGTATGTACATAAAACATACATATATACCATCACGCCGTTTCCTTTTCGCGGTGTATACAGAATATGGAAAGTGTCAGATTTTCTTATCGTAACACCTCTCGATTTCTTTGACGTTTTACATTTCATTCTTTCAAAATATCATTCACTCGATCCTAATTTTTTTTTTCTTGGTCTTTATCCACAAACTTTTACACTGTGCAGTGTACGTTTTTATTTTTTCTTCATTCATTCGTTCTATAAGTGTTCTTAAACCATCTGAGAGTGTTCTTTTTCATCGTACTTAATACTTTAGTTCATATCCATTCCTAATAACTTGATTCCGTACGACAAACACATTGCTTTATAGAAAATATCGCATTTAATTTGTTAATAAATGCTTACTTAAGACTTTGTTCTTTTGTTTTCAAAACCGCAAATTTGTTTTCCATTAAATATTTACTAAGAAAATAGAATTAATTAAAAGTTAGTTTTAGACCTTTTTAATATGAATATTAAACATAATGAAACATATTCTTGGAAATAAAACCTTCTTAAAGTGATATTTGGAGCCGAAATAAATTAAAGTTTAATTTAAATCTAACAATCACTTTTCGTTTAATTTTTAGATTGTTTTATTTTGAATTCATTACTAGGTAAGTAGTTCTTAAAATATACAACTAACTGTATCATACGATTTTTTTGTATTGCATTATGTTACACTTTTGTTATTTGAAGTAGCGTATTACTATAAGGCAAGCTCTTCCAACCAACCAAAAATGTGTGTAACAAGCCTTAAGTGAAACCTTGACAAGAACTATTTTTGAAATCTTGGGTCAGAATGGGAATCGGTCCCGCGATCCCCAGGCTGGGTGAAAATCGTCTAGTCAACTAGGGATTATTTTTTTGGGATTAATAGAGGAAAAACTAGAATAATAAGAACTTGATTAATCTTTAACCTTTAAAATTGACCTTATCTAAATAACAGGTAATCTTTGGACTGATGTTATAGGTGTATGAGGTTATTGTGTAATAATAATAAAACGACGATTTAAATAGCGCCATTTAGAAATCAGACTCTCTTCAAAGGTGGCGGCTGCGTCAGAAGATTGGGTACTTCCCGCATCTGCATATGTTTTGAAAAATAGATTTTGTAAGAAAACCACAGAAAACGTAAGGGAAGATGAACTATAAAAGAACCTTTGTAAGTCTTCTGAAGGCTTTATTTCTCTTTATCTGCGTATAAATGAACGGGTTGACAATTTTCTTTTATTTCTAATTATTATATTTTTCATTACATAAAAATTCAAACCAACCCTATTTTACCAAAACTACCCTTATATAAATGACGTCACCATAAGCCCTATTTCCTTTCCACAATTCACCCTGTTTTATTCACCCTTAACATTAAAAGTTGAATTATGACCGTATAACTAATCCGTGGCATCTCATATCCAAGTTTCCGATTGCGGTTAAGTTCGCAAAGCATTGAAATTGGCTGAAACTTAACAACTCAGTTGTAAATGTAAAGGTTTTATCGTAGAATCTGGCCGAGATAATATTGTTTTTAATCGTTTTCATAAAGCGAAATGTTCTCTTAATATTTTAAATTATTTGTGGATGACTTTGATTTTCGCGTGGATATTGAAAGGCGTGATATATAAGCACAAACGGGGAAGTTTTAATTTAAAAGCCACAGTCGAAAGCTCCCTTTATTAGCCGATAACATCTTTACTTTCAGAAATATTTAGAAGCTCTTAATTAAAATTGCTTTCGTTTTAAATGTATAAGCTTTATCAATTATTTAGGTTTGGGCATGTAGAGCGAATTAATGACAATCAATGAATTCCAGACACCCCATTTGTCAGTTTCGCTGTCGGGGTAGGCAGGAAGGTCAGAGCGACATACTTGCCTATCGCGACAAACATCTTTCGTATCCTTTATGATACGTTCAAAATATTCTTCAAAATACTGTACAATAATAGTCCAATTTCATTGAACACCTTTTATTTTATTTATTCATATATATGACAAGAAATTTTACAATTATGTAATTTATGAAAAAAAATGATGATGATGATATATGAAATATACTCATAGCTTTTAAATAAATGAAAACATATTCACAATTATATGAATTAAAACCTCGATTAACATACTCGTATATACCATCACGTTGTTTTCCTGTCACGATGGACACAGAGGGCAAATTGTCAGACTTTCCTGTTTCAACACACAAATTTTGCTTCTTCCACATTCAATTACTTCTCACAGAACATTTAGGATTTGTCTTACTATAATTTCTTTATTTTAAATGTGAACGTGAGTAAAACTAAGTTCATGGTGTTTGGCCGGCAGAATTACCCAGGAGCACGTCTTACATTGAACGGTGCTGATATAGAGAGAGTGGAAACATTTAAATTTCCGGAAGTATCGTAGTGGAAGACCTCGACCCAGAAACCGAAGTCAATTGCAGAATTGAATCGTCTCGTGCGGCTTTTAATAAAATGAGAAGCGTATTCTGCGATGATAATCTAAACTTGAAACTTCGACAACTCAAAGTTGGTAGTATGAACCGACTGGAAGCATTCGAAATGTGGATGCACCGGAGAATGCTACGGATACCCTGGATGGATATGGTCAGCAACACAAGGGTTATTCAAAGAGTCAAAGTTGATAGAGAGTTGCTGACTAATATTAAAATCCGAAAGGTGTCTTACTTGGGTCATGTACTTAGAGGAGCAAAGTACAAATTACTTCACCTAATCATCCAAGGCAAAATAGAAGGCCGAAGTGGTGTTGGCAGAAGGCAAAGCTCCTGGCTCCGCAATATACGTGATTGGACTGGCATAAGGGGCGTTGGAGATTTTTCGGGCTGCCGGGGACAAATATATCTACTTTCAAGTGATATTCAACGTTGGGGGGACCTGACATGACACTGAGAAGAACAAGATACACTTGATCCAATCATATTTTTTTGTTTTCTCTTCCATGATTTCCTCTCACATTTGTACTGTATATTATTTTTATATTTTTTCTTAATTCGTTTATTATACAAGCCCAAACCATCTCAGAGTGCTCTGCTTCATCTTAATTGCGTTGTAGAGGAATATCAAAGAATGAGTAAATGGTTGAACCAATTTAATGATATTTTGATTCAAGGAAACGTTCAAAATTAAAAAAATTAAAAAGCTGACTGCTGCATGTCTGTTAAAAGTGACTACTGCATGTCTGCTGAAGAGTAAGTGACTGCTGCATGTCTGCTGAAGAGTTAAAAGGGACTGCTGCATGTCTGCTGAAGAGTTAAAAGTGACTGCTGCATGTCTGCTGAAGAGTTAAAAGTGACTGCTGCATGTCTGTTGAAGAGTTAAAAGTGACTGCTGCATGTCTGCTGAAGAGTTAAAAGGGACTGCTGCATGTCTGCTGAAGAGTTAAAAGTGACTGCTGCGTGTCTGCTGAAGAGTTAAAAGGGACTGCTGCATGTCTGTTGATGAGTTAAAAGTGACTGCTGCATGTCTGCTGAAGAGTTAAAAGTGACTGCTGCATGTCTGCTGAAGAGTTAAAAGGGACTGCTGCATGTCTGCTGAAGAGTTGAAAGGGACTGCTGCATGTCTGTTGATGAGTTAAAAGTGACTGCTGCATGTCTGCTGAAGAGTTAAAAGAGACTGCTGCATGTCTGCTGAAGAGTTAAAAGGGACTGCTACATGTCTGCTGAAGAGTTGAAAGGGACTGCTGCATGTCTGTTGATGAGTTAAAAGTGACTGCTGCATGTCTGCTGAAGAGTTAAAAGTGACTGCTGCATGTCTGTTGAAGAGTTAAAAGTGACTGCTGCATGTCTGCTGAAGATTTAAAAGGGACTGCTGCATGTCTGCTGAAGAGTTAAAAGTGACTGCTGCATGTCGTAATAAAAAAATGTATTCTCTGCCCGTCGTATTATGCTTCTTAATTTATTACATATTTCTCTTGGATTAAATTCTGAATCGAATACAGCGTTTGTATATTAAAGTGATTATAACTTAACATACCTCATTTGATGGCACTCACAGAAAATTAAAATTTTATTTGTGTAATTTTTCCCATTATTCACATCACTATGAAAACTTTCCACCCCTAGCGCAGTATTGACGGCTGCTAAAACAAACGTTTTTTTCTGCTTCGAACGCGTTTTATTATCACAGACATACCGGTCGTACAAGTATATAGCAATTGAAGAGTGGCACTTGTAATGTGCTTCGCTTGGAAATTCCCATCAAATTTCAAAATAAATTACGATAAATTTGTTGTTTATTATTTATGAAAATGTTCATGCGTTGTCTGTCACTGGCAGATATACAAGACTCTCGTGTCACATTCCTATATCACTTATTCTGACACTTCCTTCGCGCGTTTCCTAAATGCGTCCCCTAACATTTTATTTTATAGGGATGTTATTGCGAAAAATACCAGGTGGAAATCGACCCTGACTTAGATATTTTTTTGAAAAATATTCAATATTTTTAATATCGTCGTTGCCGGGCCTCGCAGTCGAGGATCCCTTCACCACTCCAACGTCAATTCTGTTGGAAAGCGAAGCCGAGCCATGGAGTTTGTTTTAAGTGAGTGAGTCGTCGCACACCAGCAAACTCACCGGCCACACCGCTGCACTGAATCCAATGGCACACCGAGGTGAGACGGTCGAAGCACATCGGCATGTTGGGTGCCATTATGGATAGGGATGGGGCAAAAATAAAATGAGCAAGTAGAGGATTGAAGGTGGGGGTAAATTTACAGGGAGGGGAAGGACATTAGGAAAGGAGCCCCTCCTCCTTTATCCGGGCTTGAGACCGGCTTCGTCATTCGATAAAGGGCATGCATCTAATACGGAGGCGGAGTTTATTTTATATATGATTAAGGCATATTAACATTGTGGAGGTTTCAAGACATTGTAATTTGTTTTTATCAAACACTGTTAATTCCACTTTTTGTAACGGTATAACCCTACCGGTTTTGAGGTATTCACCTCATCAACATGGGAGGACAAACAAGTCTTGTTTGTGATACTCTGATCATGAGGTCAAAACCTTGAAACCGGTAGGTTTATACCGTTACATAAAAAGGAATAAACCGTGTTGATAAAACAAATTACAAAAAAATCTTCAATGTTACTTTCCACACCCTGTAATTCAGTCTGATGAGTAAATTATAAATTTCTAAGTCACGTAAAGTCAGTTTTTTACATTAATTTCAAACTCCAGGAACTTGTATTTAATGAAAAAAAATAACAAAAATAGAGTACTTAGGAACAGTGATGTGTAGAACTTCTATTTTCTGACTGTGATAATTTCTATGCAGGGGAGACAGCAATATCCTTTAAAAAGAGACTTTGTGAAAGCAAATCCACCTTAACGAATTCTCTTATTTATTCTATATGGCTAAACATTGTCACTTAGAAAATCACACATTGCCAAATTCTTGCATATAATAGTAACGAAAATAAATTGGATTGATAATAAGCCTTGAAAATATCCAAATCAGTGTATTGAGATGAACATCTGGTTAATGCATACATTCTCATTATCTCACTGCTGCTTGCTGAAGTTTTCTCCTGCTTCTCTCCACACTCAATTCCCAATCCGACGTTTCACCGTTGGATAAATGTGTATGCTGTTATCAGTTCGAATATAATTCATTCCTGTTTGTATTCCCTGATGATGAGGTGAAAACCTTGAAACCGGTAGGGGTTGTACCGTTATTTTAAATGGAATAAACAGTGTTTCACTAAATAACTTACAATGACTTTAAACCTCTACAATGTTAACGCCTTAACAATATATAGATATATGTTCTCCCTATCTCCCTTCTTTCAACCTATAAGTGGAACCAACCTGGTTTTGGAAATGCCGGTAGATAGAGCAATCACACTTTTTAACCGTGTGTGCCCTCATATAGACGTGTTTCTTGTGTCACTCAGCTTCTTCAGAGAAAACTTTTAAGTTTAGTGTAGAATTAAAATAATATTTTTTTTGTATTATTTAATATGCCATATTTTGTCACAATGTTTTAGTGTATACACATTTTTACTATTGTTTTTATCAAATAAGTCTTAAAATTTTGAATTGTTTAATACGTGTTTTTGTTGTACATGTTTTGTTGGGTCCTTGTACGAATTAGGGAAACCTGTAATATGCAAAGGGATTAAAAAAATAAATGGAGTTTAACTTTAAATAATATATAATTAATTGTATGAGACATGTGACAGAAAGATTTGAGAATAAATGTTCCAAAATCCTAAGTCATGGTGATAGAAAAGTGTGAAAAGAAAAGAAAATATGGATGAGTAATGAAAGATTAGAGTAAGTTGAAGGATTCTGATGGAAATGTTAGAAGGGATATCGAACGGTGTTATTTCAACATCAACATTGTGAAGTTAAATTTGCGACTAAAATCGATTTTTAATAAAATTGTTGAATTGTTTATTGAACGTTGTTTCTTTTACAAAACATAAAACATGTTTTTTTCCTACGTGTAATAATGCCCTTCGACAAAACTGAATTCGTGATTCGGACAATTGAAGAGCGAGGGCTTGGAGACAAATAGTCTTCGACCCCAGCAATCGAGCCTTCAGAATTAGAACCACTCGCATTTCGTCATTTCAGCTGTTTGTTACATTACCTCACGGGAAGAGACAACACTCGAATAATTAATTCCATAAAAAATATTTTATTTATCGAAGAATGGTGTCGCTTTCCATACTTTG
This sequence comes from Odontocerum albicorne, assembly GCA_949825065.1. NCBI lineage: Eukaryota > Metazoa > Arthropoda > Insecta > Trichoptera > Odontoceridae > Odontocerum > Odontocerum albicorne. The sequence goes on along the minus strand of OX463846.1, from coordinate 43,585,419 downwards.
AAGAAATCTTCAACGAAAGAAACCCTTGTTTTCTCTTCCAGTCGTTATAAAAAGACTGTTTTATTTAGTTGAATGTTTGTGAAGACATTTTGTTGAAATTTTCCAAAATGCTTTTCATAATTTTGCGTAAAATATTTTCATTATTTTAATAACTCGACAAAAACATTTAAGATTATATTTTACTGTTGAATTGTAATAAATTATTTTTGGTAATAATGTCAGAATAAAAAAAAAATATGTATGTTATGCTTCTTTTGGTTTATTAATTCGATTTAGTATTAAAATCACCAGGTTGTACTTCATAGAATTCAGTTCGATCTCTCCATTACGTACACTGTTAAGGGGACAAAATAACTCCCGACCCAGTGCGATCTATACTAGATGAGCGTTTCTTTTATTTTTTATGAACGCGACGTCATATAAACACGAAGAATGAATTGCCCAAAAGAACTTATTCTATTTTTGGTTTTAAGTTATATTTTATGTGTATTTTATTGTTAATTTTTTTATTTTCTGTGTTATTAATTGGTATGTTTAAAGATCATATTTTAAAATATATGTGTATTCTTAATTGTATATTTTTTGGAACGTATTGATATGGTTTTTTTTTAGTTTTAATTGTGTTTATGTAAATGACAATAAAGTGTCGTTTATTTTGTTAACATTAAAGTAATATATTTAGAAGTCTTCAGTTACCTAGTTGGTAAGACACTTGGCTTCGACCCATTAATTTCGGGTTCGATTTCCGTTGTTACTAAAAAAAGGACTTATCTGGTAGAAGAGTTCGTCTGGTAAAAAAATACTCGCAAGCACTAAGTACGTTGCATGAGAGAAAACTGCATAAAACTTACCAAGGTAAGATTAACTATAAAAAACCTTTGTACATCTTCAGATTTATGATAGTACACTTAGGGATAGTATAGTGTATGATAGTACACTTAGGGATAGTATAGTGTGTGATAGTACACTTAGGGATAGTATAGTATATGATAGTACACCAAGGGATAGTATAGTGTATGATAGTACACTTAGGGATAGTATAGTGTATGATAGTACACTAAGGGATAGTATAGTGTATGATAGTACACTAAGGGATAGTATAGTGTATGATAGTACACTTAGGGATATAATAGTGGATGATAGTACACTTAGGGATAGTATAGTGTATGATAGTACACTTAGGGATAGAATAGTGTATGACTGACTTCAAATTAAGAGTTTTTTCAGTCGCTTTTTAAAACATGCGAGTGAAGGGTCAAATCTAACATTAGTAGATGTCTAACATTAGTTTCTCACTGCATAGACAGTAAAGGACAATGTACAAATAGATGAGCGATCAACTGGAAAAGTCAATCTTACCAAGTGGAATCTTACCAAGAATAGACGAACTACGAATAAATTTTTGTAGATCTTTCGATATGCGATAGTAACACATTCGGCTTTAGGTGTAACGTAGTGTATGTGTGTATTATTCATAGAAATGGTGTAGGCTAAAAAACATCTGGTGTTCCCGTGGCTGGGCTGGCCCTATATTGGTGGGGTGTATCTTGGCCGGGGGGGATGTTATTAGATGAGCCCAGACCTTTTGATAGCTTATGTTTTTTAATGTATTATCTTTTTAATGTGTTCTTGAAATGTGTCTAAATGTATTATGTACATACTATGTTGCTATCAATAAACCTGTATTTATTTATTTATTTTATTTATTTATTTAAAAAATGCAGAAGTTATACCACTAGGTTCCACAAAGGTCATCATAAACAATGTACGAGTAATTTGATTCTATTTGAGGTGCAGGACCTCGCGGTAACGCATTGAACTTGGAAATGCGGAATGTCGTCGGTTCGAATCCCACGCTGTGCAGTAGCACAGCAAAGGAAGCAGGCATTTTCTGTCTAGTATTCGGGGGTATAAGGATGCATATGACATCGGTCATATCTATTATTTTAAAAAGAGTTAAAAAAAAACATGCCGATGTGTTTCGATTGTCTCACTTCGGTGTGCCATCGGATCCAGTACAGCGGTGTGACCGGTAAGTTTACTAGTGTGCAACGGCTCACTTACAAAAAATTACTCCACGGCACAGCTTCGTTTCCCAATTGAATTGTCGCTGGAACGGCGGAGGGATCCTCGACTACGAGGCTCAGCAACGATCGATGATATTTGCTTGTAGATATATTTCCGTAGTTTAACAATGCATATAGCGTGTATAATAACAATTGCATACTTGCATCGGATACACACAGCTTAAACATGTATTCAAATTGCAATTTCACAATCTCATAAATGAAACAATTTGCTTTTAACGTTTCGAATTGATGCAGCACAAACAGGCAAATAAATGGCTTTCGTTAAATCCGCGTCGCATAACTGAAATAGGAAATTTTCAGCAATACGAATTAATAATACTGTGTTTTCAGCACAACAAACTGTTTATATTCAGGAAGGATCAATTTTCTTTCAAAGCCATTTTTATGCAAGAAAAGAAAGTTGCAATGTAATTTTTTTAATGTGTATTGTTTCAGCACTGTACTTTTTTGTGGAAGTTAAATTTTTGTTGTAAAAAATACTGAAACATGTAAGGCTTACTTGTTATTTATTCATTTTTCGATACAAGTTTTGTATTTTTTCAAAAGAATATGACGGGGAATTTCATCTAATAAACAACACAAAAATGTTTGATACAAATTTATGTTATCTTATTTTTATTGATACGTGCACACGTTTTGTCATATTGACTGTGAATAATCATTAACAGAAGAAAGCTTAACCAGAAAACGCTTAATTGGTTGAATTATAATAATGATCTAAGGTTAATTCATATAGCACCGTTGAGATAGCAAACTCCTTTCAAGGGCGCTCTAATCCGGAAGAGTACTCACTATTTATTATTGATATATAAATAAAAAAACTAGTTCAATTTAAATATAGGAAGGTAGTGGCTGCTGCCATTAGATTAGGCTCTTCATCGCAACTGCATATGATTAAAAAACCTATTCGGTAAGAAAACCATAGGAAACTTACTAAGGTAAGATGAACTACAAAGACACCTTTATTATACTTTCGGCTTTAGGTGTAGTGTAGTGTATTTGTGCATACACAATCATACATTTTGATAAGACCTCTAAAAAAGGGTTGTCTTCATGAGCTTCCTAAAATTGCACACTATATCGCACACTATAATACTTATAAGTAGACGAGACAAAATATTAAAAATATACGCAAATTCCATATATTATCACTATTCCATAATATATCTGACTGTCCCGCTGCCCCCTCTTATCTCGTCGAAGATATTTGGCCCCTTTCCGATCAGACTTGCACAGATATTGTTTATTGGCTTTCCCAGCTTTAAACGTCAATCTTTCTATTCGTGCAGTGAGACTTTGGAACCAGTTACCATCTAATGTAAGCATTGCTTCGTCATTGGCATGTTTTGAAAAGCCACTGAAAATATCTTAATTTCGAGTCAGTAATATACTCGTAACATGTTTCATTATCGACTTTCCTTTCCTTTCCTCTCCACCATCTCTTCTTTTCCTTTAACTGGCGGTCTTTCACGAATTAATAATAATTTGAATAGTTTTTGCAGCCATATAATTATTTTGCCATCCTTGGCTGGTTAGAACCAATCACTTGGAAGATATACATTTACCAATCGATCTATAAGTGAAAAAGTTCTTCAAAATAAAGGAGAAACGCAACATATGTTACATTGGACTGAAATAATTGGCGGCAGCGCGGTAACGCACTGGATTTCCGTGCGGAAGGTCGTCGGTTCGAACCCCGCGCTATGCTACTCCCCTCGGACGACACAGGCACTTTTTCCGCCTAGTGTTCGAGGGTATAAGGATACTTTTGACTTCGGTCATATCTATTCTTAAAAAAAAGGACTACGGAAAAACACATGATCTGTAGCAGGGCTGTACAACTTTTTAGTACACGTGAGTTACTTTTTTGAAGGGGAATGTCGCGATCTACCAGTGTACAAAAAAAACACAAAATTTTAATCACAAACAAACATTTGATATTTATTATAAACAAAAATTATACTTAATAAAATTTTAAATGGTTCATTTATGAAGAAAATAGACTAGAAACACAATAAATGCTGGCTTAATATTCGACTTGATATAAACACAAAACTTCATTTGCAAAAGTCTTCTTAAGTATACATTTTAATCCAAGCTATACTACTCGTATATCAAGATATATGGCGCTAACAAGACTCGTATTGCACCTTTTAACAAATTGACTAACTAGAATCTGTCAGGCGGTAAGTTGGATGTCCTAAACAAGTATTTTACGTTAAAATCACAAATAATTTAAACTTTTTATGTTCTTCGTATTTCTTATAAGAATTGAGTAAAACAATTTTTTTAGTGTATGCAATCGAAAAAAAAAGTAAATATCTGCTTTTAAGCATGTCGCAATCGATTGGTAGATCGCGATCGATCGGTTTGGTACCTCTGATGATGAGCATGTCGCAATCGATTAGTAGATCGCGATCGATCGGTTTGGTACCTCTGATGATGAGCATGTCGCAATCGATTGATAGATCGCGATCGATCAGTTTGGTACCTCTGATGATGAGCATGTCGCAATCGATTAGTAGATCGCGATCGATCGGTTTGGTACCTCTGATGATGAGCATGTCGCAATCGATTGGTAGATCACGATCGATCGGTTTGGTACCTCTGATGATGAGCATGTCGCAATCGATTGGTAGATCACGATCGATCGGTTTGGTACCTCTGATGATGAGCATGTCGCAATCGATTGGTAGATCGCGATCGATCGGTTTGGTACCTCTGATGATGAGCATGTTGCAATCGATTGGTAGATCGCGATCGATCGGTTTGGTACCTCTGATGATGAGCATGTCGCAATCGATTGGTAGATCGCGATCGATCGGTTTGGTACCTCTGATGATGAGCATCTCGCAATCGATTGATATATCGCGATCGATCGGTTTGGTACCTTTGATGATGAGCATGTCGCAATCAATTGGTAGATCGCGATCGATCAATTTGGTACCTTTGATGATGATCATATCGCAATCGATTGGTAGATCGCGATCGATCGGTTTAGTACCTCTGATGATGAGCATGTCGCAATCGATTGATAAAGCGATCGATCGGTTTGGTACCTCTGATGATGAGCATGTCGCAATCGATTGATAAAGTGATCGATGGGTTTGGTACCTCTGATGATGAGCATGTCGCAATCGATTGATAAAGCGATCGATCGGTTTGGTACCTCTGATGATGAGCATGTCGCAATCGATTGATAGATCGCGATCGATCGGTTTGGTACCTCTGATGATAAGCATGTCGCAATTCAAGCATGTCGCAATCTATTGGTAGATCGCGATCGATCTGTTTGGTACCTCTGATGATGATATAGTCTCATCATTCAGACTTCTCTACGTAGTAGAAAATTCAGGAATAATAGACATATATTTTTTATAACCCATTATCTTTCTACACGGGTGGCTGATATTTATCAAAATACAATCTCGAATATTCTCCACTTTTGGCGCCAAAATTTTGCGGAAAACCGATTTTCCATTGAATAATAAAATAAGTTCTGGTCGCACAGCGAGGGAATCTGAGCGAGTCTCATAAAATAATCAGAACATTTCGGCAACTCTGTTCTCCGTTTTTTTCGCAACATACCTTATGGACAGGCAGTAATGGACTCTCAAATAATAAATTGCTTTAATCACGGCCCAACATGAAACTTGCAAAAGGTCGCCAGTTGTTTGCGTTTTGTTAACCTTTTTTTTTATAATCTTTTCTTGTTTTTACTCGATGTTTCCGTTGTTAGGGTGTAAATTGTAGCACTTTTAAGGCATTTAAACTTTTTAATAACTTATTAAAGGTTTCCGTTTGAACTTTGAGGAATTCCGTATCTATATATAATATTTTTTTAAAAATACTTTACACATATGAATCCCCCAAGCAAGCAGACCTCCAGGACGACCTCCCAAAATATGGAAAGACAGCTGGCAGTCGATGTCGTACGAGGCAAACAATGATGCAGGACCATAACAGGCCTAAAATAAGATGAAGAAGAAGATATACATATCATCACGTCATCTCCCAATCGGGATAGGCACATAGGATAGAGCGATATACTTGCCTATTGTGACACTCATCTTTCCTCTTTTACATCTACCATATACACCTCATACAGCCCCTACGGCTTCTCTAAATTTTTACATTTTATATTTCAAAATATTAATTTGATCTAACCACTATTTCCTTGTTCTTGCTCTACCACGTCTGATACTCACATTTGCGCTTATATTTGTTTTGTAATTTTTCCTTAATTTATTCGTTCCACATGGCCAAACCATCTCAGCCTGTTCTTCATCTTACTCAACACATTAATCAGTCTGTTTACATTTATCCCTAATCACTTCATTCCTTTCAGAAATGACTTTGTTATTACATTATTTACTACGACACGTGTTTCTTTTTCGTGTCTCTTTCTTATCTCGAGTTTCTCTTCAAACAGATCACCCTGGCTTGATATGAGAGCAATTCTTAAGTCGATCTGTTTTCACATTTTTCTGAAAGAGTGTTTAGTATAGTATATTGGCTCAAAGGAAACATTTTAATGATCAGTGATATTTGTAATATTATTTGCAATTTTTTTTTATTTTTACATGGAAATATAACTTTGGAATATGAGTAAGAATCACATGTCGCGGTGATTAATGCAAGGATTGGAATAACAAAGTAATTTATCATAATATAAATAGGCCAAAACCCGTACGATGGTTGTCGTCAAAGAAAGAATACGAGAATTGAATTTTGAATACAAGAGAGCGAGAGAGGAATACTTAGATTCTCTGGGAAAGTAATTCGAAATTTGAATCTCGGTGGGTCCGTGATAATTGAACGAATTTTAAATACCTAGCTAACAATTTTTAAACCGGTGTTAAAGGGGACGATGTATAAATAATATATATAAACCAATTCTATATTTATGAATATATATTTTCATAAATGTAGAATTTGTTTTACTTCCGTGAATATTTCACGGGTCGCAACTAGTTATGAAATATTCTTACAGTTGTTATACTTGTTTGAAACTCACTTGTTGAGGTTTAATTAACGCTGAATTAGGATGTACATTATCTATTAATTAACGTAGAAGTTTATTGTCAAAAAAGTTTACGGATATCTGTTCCGTAAATATTTCACGACATAATTCGCGTGCAAAGCGCAAATTAGTTAATCTTAAGTTTACGTTAATTAAGAGCATCATTTTAATGATTTCTGTTAATTTAAATGTCATTAAAACTATACGTACATATTGAAACGTATTTGTTTAAAACATTGTCTCATTAGCAAGTTGTTTTAATGAAAGTTCATTAAGATCTTCATGTTTAATTTTAACTTATTAAGTTAGACACTTAATTGCTACTTTTATAGTTTGAAAACTAATGTGTATCTCGAGAGTGTTTTTTGTATGGTTATATAATAAAAAGTTCAGTTGCTGGTTTCATAAAAAGTAATAATTGCTTTTCGTCAACGAACTCTGTTGCCTAGTTAGTGAGATGCTTTACTTAATGGATAGTCATTTGAATGATTTATGCGACCACGTAACTTGCTTCATTTACTTTTGTCTGGTTGGTTGGAACAGATTGCCGCCTGGCAATACGCCCGCCAGATTGTATTGCAATAAAAGTGTTAAATAAAAATAAAAAGACGGGCAATCACCCGAACATTATTTTTCATATAAAGTGAGATATCATCAATCAAAAGAAAAGGAAGGGACGGTGGAGAGGAAAGGAAAAGAAAAATCGGGAATGAAACACGTTATTTTACTGACTAGAATTTAAGAGTTTTTTTAGTCGCTTCTTAAAGCATGTCAAGGACGGAGCGAGTCTTATATTGGTTTGTAACTGATTCCAGAGTCTCACTGCATGGACAGTAAAGGACAACGTAAAACAATCTACTGCTGGGTGAAGATCTCCCCATGTTGACTCCAAATAATTCGGTGTTTTAATCGTTGGTGGCGTGTGATTCTGCCATGCTTTCTGATTTCACCCATCCAGCGCACGTTCGGTCGTTTTCTGGGCTTCTTTGTGCATTTCGGGTATCATTGGATTATTTCGGATATCCATCGAGAATCTGACATTCTGGCTACGTGTCCTGCCTACAGCCACTTCATCTTCTTGCACACCTTTATTACGTCTTCAATCTTTGTTTTGTTGCGAATCCAGGTCTTTTGTTGACGGTTTCTTTTAGTATATCCCAACATACATCTCACCATGCTTCTTTGTGCGGTCTGGAACTTTTGTGTGTTCTTTGCTGTGAGCGTTCATGTTTCACAGCCATACGTAAGCACTGGGATAATACACTGGTTGTAGACCTTTCGCTTCAAAGATATTGGGAGATCACTTTTGAAAATGTTCAAACGTCCAAATGAGCTCAATGCTAGTTTTATCCTTCGTGCTATTTCCTCCGATATCCGATATTAACATATATACGTGTACATATATCCTGAAGTCACATGTATATTTCAAAATAATGGAGAAGAAAATACATTCAACGCGTAACGCGAGTGCATGTGTCCGTCCCGGATCGCAACCGTAAAGTAAGCGTATGGCCACGGGAAAACAAGAGCACAGCTTCTACAAAAGTTGAAGTCATTGTTAATTTAGTGGTCGGCTCGATTTGGTTATGGGGTACCATGCTAATTTAAGGTAGAATCTGTCGTCGATTAGATGGTAATGTATATTTCTATTACCCCTGTGACTACAAACAATCCTTGAAGAAGAAAACTGTAAAATTTTTAAAACGTCGACATCATAAGCTTTACCATGCGGTACAATACTCTGAAAGACCTTGTACAACTGATACGAAAAACCGCTAAAACCTAAAAAAATATTCACTTCCCTCTTGTTCATCTTCTCTCACATGCCCCCGTGATCACCAGCTTCTCCAAACTTTCATTATTCTTTATGGCAACATACCCAAAGTATGTAAGGATTATTTTTTTGTATGCTGTCCAAAGTCTACCGTTAATCCCCAATTCTTAGATGATAGAGACGTTGATGTGCTTTGCGGTCAATGGGATATGGAGGTTCCACTTCCAACATCACAACTCGAAACCTTCTTCAACACCACATCAGTCACTTGTATGTTTCGTTTTTTCTTTCTCATCGTCTATATTTCTACCCTATATGGTCTTTGAAAAATACTAGAGATTTAACTAGACGCATTGTAACTAATCTGGTCGTTTAATCAATATACTTGTCAGACTTATATCTGATTTGGCCATCCCAATTCGTCTTCAGATCTCGGCTTCACATCCCCTACTTTTCGAAATGAGAGCACCTTCGTAGAAAAACTCGTCGATTTCTTCGTAATCCCTTAACGAGCTACTTGTTCGAGTTTCGTATTGGTGAAATAGCCGATACATTAATCACGATTTTACAATCGATAGATTAACATGCTTAAAAATCCAACATTTTCTGAAAACATAGATTGTTAATTGGTTTTCTTATAAACCTCGTGTAGCGGTAATTGCTTTCATAAAAATCTAATTGCCGGTGAGTCGAGGCGGGCGACATTCTACTCAGTCAATCCGACTCGGTTCCGGACTCGGAAATTTGATAAGATTTCTCTGGTATGTCGGAATTTCGAGAGCTTTTATAGAAATGCTGTGATGAATCAGACGTGACATAGAAATAAATGTGGATGCCATGTTTTTATATACAGTTCAACATATCTAGGCGTATTTTATTTATTTATTAATTTGTGTTCATGGATATATGTGGTACGTCTGACGGGCTTATTGCTATACAACACTTTCTTTCAACAATCTTTGGTATGTAAATGACATTTTTATGTATAGTTCAACACATTTGGGCGTATTTTATTTATTTATTATTTTGTGTTCATGGATATATGTGGTACGTCTGACGGGCTTATTGCTATACAACACTTTCTTTCAACAATCTTTGGTATGTAAATGACATTTTTATGTACAGTTCAACACATTTGGGCGTATTTTATTTATTTATTATTTTGTGTTCATGGATATATGTGGTACGTCTGACGGGCTTATTGCTATACAATACTTTCTTTCAACAATCTTTGGTATGTAAATGACATTTTTATGTACAGTTCAACACATTTGGGCGTATTTTATTTATTTATTATTTTGTGTTCATGGATATATGTGGTACGTCTGACGGGCTTATTGCTATACAACACTTTCTTTCAACAATCTTTGGTATGTAAATGACATGTTTTTATGTACAGTTCAACACATTTGGGTGTATTTTATTTATTTATTATTTTGTGTTCATGGATATATGTATTACATCTGACGGACTTATTGCTATACAACACTTTCTTTCAACAATCTTTGGTATGTAAATGACATGTTTTTATGTACAGTTCAACAAATTTGGGCGTATTTTATTTATTTATTATTTTGCGTCCGTGGATGTATGTGGTACATCTGGCGGGTTTATTGCTATTCAACACTTTATTTCAACAATTATTGGTTTGTAGATGACATGTAACATATGTATATATAGTTCATCACATCCGGGCGTATTTTATATACTAATTTTCTTGGTTGCACGGATTACGTGATACATTTGGCGGGCTTATTGCTTTCTTTCAACAATCCTTGGTATGTAGATGGGATATATTTATATTCAGTTTAATATATCCGGGCGTATTTCATATATTTATTATTTTGTTTCCGTAGATGTATATGGTGTATCTGGTGGGTTTATTGCTATACAAAATTACCTTGTAACTCAACCTTGGTATGTGAATGGCTTGGCACACATTAACATATCAAGGCGTTTTTTCTCGCCACACAGCAATTTTTCCAACCTTATCTTGGTAAAATGATTTATGGCACATTTTACAAAAATGTCAATATATTATTGGGTTGATGCAAAAGTAATGATCGTTTTTTACATATACAATTAAACATTTTTTTTTTAGATTTGTAATATTTATTTAATCAATTTTATAATTTCCATCAGTTCTTATAACCTTCTCCCATCTTTCTATCAACTTATTAATACCATTAGTGTAAAATTCCGTGGATTTTGATGCGAAAAATGTAGTAAGGGATGTTTTTCCCTGCTCTATTGTATCAAATTTTTTATCATTTAAATTTTTTTGCAGCGATCGTAATAAATGAAAATCGGAAGGAGCAAGATCTGGACAATACGGTGGATGCTTGATAACATCCCAATTCAACTCATTTAGCTTGTATTGGGTCATCAAAGCCACATGTGGTCATGCGTTGTCGGGATGAAACACTACCCCTTTTCTGTTTACCAATTCTGGTCTATCCTTTTGAAGGGCGATGTTCAATTTGAATAATTGCTGACAATATCGTTCTGTTGTAATTGTCTGATTGCGTTCCAAGAGTTCAAAATACACAATACCCTTACAATTCTACCAAACACAAAGCATTACTTTTTTTGATGGATTTCGGCCTTCGAAGTTGTTAATGGGGCTTGTCCAGGTATAGCCCAATGTCTTTTTCTTGTCACGTTGTTGTACACGACCCATTTCTCATCTCCTGTTACCAAACGATGCAAAAAAGGTTCATGTTTTTGTCTCGCACTCAAAGCAAAGCACGTTGAAACATGATCCAATAAATTGGCAGCCGACAATTGATGAGGTATCCAAACGTTGTATCGCGAAACCATCCCCATACGCTTCAAATGTCTTAATACGGTTGATTGGTTGACTCCCATCATCGACGCGATCTCCCTGGTGGTTAGACGTGGATTTGTGTCAATTATGACTTTTAACTTGTTGTCATCAGACTTCAATGGCCGCCCGGTACTTGGTTTATCAAATAGTGAAAAATCCTCAGATCGGAATTTTGTAAACCATCTTCGTACCTGTCGAACTTTGATGACATCTGCTCCATACACGTCGCAAATGTTTTTGGTTGCCACACTCGCGGTATTGTCTTTACGGAATTCATAAAGTAAACAATGACGTTAATGCACTTTATCGACCGACATTTTGAAAAAATACAAGGGCTTTTCACTGTACTCTGGCCAGGCCAAAACTGAATAGAAAGTAGAGGGAAAGCATCCTTTATACAATGGAATCATTTAAAAGAAGATACTATTCATCATTTCTTACCTGGGATTTTTTTTACCTGGGATCATAAAAAACGATCATTACTTTTGCATCAACCCAATATATATTTAAATTCAAGAAAAAAATACTCGTCTCTCAACAATAATTATAGGAATAGAAGTAAGCCATTCGTTCAACGATAAGGGTAAGGAAGAGAGATGAAGGAAAATTAGGATAAAAGGGTATTTGAGCAATGTAATATTTTTTCAATGATCTGTGGGGAACCACGGTCGTCGCGGAATATTGTCGCATACATACGGTCAATGACCGATAAAACGACCTTCGGATTCCTCGATAAATTATAGTAAACAGTCCGAAGGTCACATGCCGGCCATTGACGCACCACACGCCAGAGAGAGAGAACGCACCACGGCTGTCTCACCAGTTCCGTATTTAGATGAATACCCACATACGACAATAAACCATTTCTGCATTCACAGAAGCGAGACAGAAGCATATCGCGAGCGCACTCTCGTGCACATTCCAAATAGATATAAATACCTACGTTACTATAAAAATAAACACTCTCTCTTTCCGCATTGCGATCTAACGTGTTTTATTTATTTATCAACAACCATCATCATCTCTTCCGATAAAAACCATTCCCCTAAAGATCTATTTGACGTTAGTCAAGATGACCATCTGATAACTGATCACAAATTATGTTTAACATAACGTATGGTGTGTTGGTATGTTAATTAGTCTTTCGTCGCCCGACCGAAGAGATCGTCCGTTTCTGAAAGAAAGGGTAATTTTTCGCACTTACTATATATTAATCTTGAGTTCGTTATGCACGCTAAATAATGTCTACAGCACATGAAGGTTCCTTTACTGCTTGATTTTACGCCATTAAAGTCTACTATATTCCCAAACTCTAATACTTTGTCCTACATCCTTAGCTTCAATATTAATCTACATTTATTCCTATGTCGAGGTTTGTGTCTACAAGTGACTCCCATTAATGATTGTATTTATGCACATTTAATATTTTTTTATTTGAATTAATTAAATTTTATAATCTGATTCATATTTTCTGTGTGGTTTTTGAGAGTGGAAGTAGGAGTGTCTGTGAAATAAAAGTGGAAAACGAAACATCAGAGCAAGTTGAGAAAAAAATGTATCTCAATTGCATTATCATATCGGATGGCCGCGCGATGTGCATTACTGAAGGCAATAGAGAGAATCATGAATTATACAATGTGTTCACTGACCGAAGCTTTCAAGATCAGTAAAGCAGGCTGCTCATAATGGAATCATGGTCCCAACATTAGGATATGCTATTGAAAATTAAATGTTGTAAATAAAGGGTTAGAATAACATAAAAATCGTAGCGTAGATTGTATGGAAGAATAATGTATGACATCATTTTACCACTGGAGGAGCCCCTTTAGGAATTTTATTATTCGTCACTACGTGACGTTGCGCTCATAAAAAAATAAAGAAGATTTCGATCTTCTAGCGTAGATCGCGCTAGATGTAGACTTATTTTGTCCCCCATAACAGCATGGGTTGTGGTGGGATCGAATGAACTGAAAGGTATGACAGAATAACAATGTATAAATAGCATTAGGAAATAATGTCGTTTGAAGGAAGGTGCAGTGCTTAAGATGAATGATGGAATATTGAGATGAATGAAGAGATGTTAACCTTTCCTTCCCTGTGTTGGGTATCTTCTACACGTTGCTTCTAATAACCATCAATATCTCTATAAATATAATAAATACAAGGTTAAGATTTTAGGTATTCCTCCATAATATATTTACGCATTGATTCAAAAAATAATATTAATAATAATCAGAATTTATCGACTACATCGAGGTGTTTTGTAAAGATCGAAAACAAATTCGCATTTAAACGCTGCGAGTGCCTCGTCTTGACGATAGGTGAATAGTATGCGGGAAGCGCGACACTATATTCGCATCTCACTCTTGCATACTAGACTGAATTGCGAGGAGCTGAATTTTCTCAACGTCGCAAGCATAAGCGTAAGCGCCGGGGTATGCGACTGACGTTCCGCGCCACTAGTAGCTTCTAGGCTTGCAAATAGGTTAGACGTACGCCCGTTCCGTGAGCGTTTTTTAATGTTTTCAGATGGTTTTTTAATGTTTTCAGCAAATAAATCTCAATTATTATAATTTTTAACTTCAATTATAATTAAATAAGGGTATTATCTATAATTGTTCTTATTTTTCCGATTTAAAATCGCTAATTTTTTATTGCGTACTCACTACCCAACACCGGAGCACGCGTATTATTTTTATCACCGTAAGGGAAGGGTTAAGAATGAATGATGGTAGATTTACATAAATAATTTATACAAGTAGTATAAAAAGTAAGTTATGATAGACTTAGAAAGTTGTGATAGACTTGGAAAGACTTAGAACAACCAAACAAATTAAATTCTGAAAGAGGGAAGGACGAAAAGTCTTTATAATAGGAGAGTATGCGTTAAGAGGTGTTAAAACGTGACAGAAGCAAAATATGTGTGCCAGACTAGAAGTGGAGATGTGATCTCTCAGGAACATAGTATAATGGTGATGGCGAAGAAAAAAAATCAATTTTCCTTGTGGTAAATCCTGCAGTGTTTGATAATGACTTAAAGACGTGGATGCTGGGTAATGGGTTTAAAAGTATGAATATAGGAAGGAAATTGGAAACGGCGATTTGAGGCTTGGAGATAATCTCTTGTGATATTAAATTTACACATGAAATTATTGGCGAAACGCGGGATAAAATATGAAGAAAAGTTTTTTTTTCGTTTTCACGTAAGCCTTCAGTAGAAGAAATGTTTTCAAGTTATTGACAGTTTATTACATTTGGTAAATTTGTTTTCTCGTTGGCTGGAACTCAATTTTAGAGTTTAATTTTAAATTTGGCTTTACATGTTTACAAACTGATGAGTAAACTTAGTAATATTACTTTTTTTATTATTTTGTGTATGTGTTTATACATTGTACATCAGTATGACTACCTTAGATACGATTATTTGATTTTACAAAACTTACTTAAAAAATCTCCTTCGAACCAGCAAAATGAAGGTACTCAGGAGTATCGCTGGCAAAACTCTTCGTGATAGAGTACGAAACACAGAAATCCGAAGGATGTTCGAAGTTGAAGATATTGTCAGATGGGGACGACAGAGAAGAAGGTTCTGCAACACGTATCCAGAATGGCGGAACCAAGAGCCGTAATAATGGCTAATGACAGTATCCCCCAAGAAAGCAGACCTCCAGGACGACCTCCTAAAAGATGGAAAGACACCTGGCAGTCGACGTCACAAGAGGTAAACAATGATGCAGGACTATAACAGGCCAACAGGCCTTAAATAAGAAGAATACAAAATTTACTGGGGCCGGAGTCAACATTATGTCTCGACCACGCTCCTACAATATGTCCAAAACACTTAATTGGATATATTAAGGGTACTATAATAAAAAAATACGAATCTAAACAATTAATAAAAGGACTAGACAAAAAACTACTAGACCATTGAATCTAAATAGTGAGAATTATAGTGTTTTGTTTGTTGTGTATCTTTGACGACCTCCGTGACCTGGTTGGTAAGACGCTGGTCTTCCGCCCGATGGTGACAGGTTCGATTCTCGATGGTACAAAAAAATAAATTGAAAAAAGTACCAGTCTGGTTTAAAGGTTCGTCTAGTAACAATATAAATGCGTACTACATGTATGTGAGTGTTGTTGCTTGGCTGCATGTGGTTGTTTGGAAAATACGTACTATGGCGAACTGTAAGTTACTTACCTACTCTATTAGTTCTTAACTCGAAAGCTCGATTACTGGTACGGAAGAAAATATTGTCTCTTGGACACGTTTTTTACCATGTCCGCATCAATTTTGATATGTTTACATTAATTTTTCTGCGTCAAGCGCGCCGCTTCTTGTACATTTTCTAGTCCAATATTTTTTAAATAATTTATGCTGACAACAATTATTTTAAACTAAGACAGTTACCTCCGATAGGCAGATGTCTTCCGTGGATTAGTTGGTAATATGCTTGTCTCCCAAACAGGATTTTACAGTTTCGATTCCTGTTGGAACCTAGATTTTTTCAAAAAGGATTCCTGTCTGCTTTTCATCAAGGCCTCTTTAACATCTTTCTGGTTCGTTGGAAGATATTAATACATGACAATAAGCCCGTTAGGTTGTACTGTATACTGCTTAAGTGTTATACAATACATGCTTTGCAAAGATCGTGGAATCCGAGACACCAATATTACTCAAACACTTTATCCAAACAGCAAAAGTTTCGTGTCTTGTTTATTATCTACAATTTAACAAAATAAATTCTAGCTTTCCTTCTGTGACTGAAAACTTCGAAATAATTTCAAAGGCTTTGTAACACCAGCTCGATTTTACGATACTTTTATATCCAATAATTGTTCCTTAGAGAGATTCACACAGCCTTTTGCGAGGCTCTTGACCATTATTATAAAATCCTTGTAAAACGCCACCCCCTCAGGCAGATTAATAACTTTCCCGAAATTAAATGATAAAATACACCGAGCGTAATTATCCGAGTGCTGCGAAAATTTATAACTTGATTAAAACTTCTCTAAAATCAATTTAAGTTCGGCAACGGATTGCAGACAGATCGCGATGAAATTGCCCCAGTTCACCTTATCTGGCGAATGGTGATACTATCGATTCGCGATTCAAGTTTAGGGGCGTTAATCATCGTTTATTTCGAAAAGTTTTTGCTCCTGAGAAAGACAACCAAATGAGTTTTGGTTCGACACCATAAACGTTAACCTATTCTTATTCTCACGTCTTGGCAATCTTTTGTAGTAGTCGTTACCAATCGGTGGCGCAACTGTGATTTGAACTAAAGGGGTTTTACTTAGTTTAAAAATTTGAACATTAAAATTTATTTATTTTTCGATATAATTTATAAACTTATGTTTTATATCATGATTATGACTCAGCACTGCACAAACCTTTCCCAAGTTCAATATATCGCCAAGACAACAAATGCCACTTTTGATCATTTATCGCGTTAAGGACAATCATAGATCAGGACAGTCTTAGTGAATACAAGTTTAAGTCGAATTTTTTATCACATTTAAGACAACCGAGTGACATTTTGTAATTATTTGCATTAACGACATGCAAACAAGTATCTGTTTGGACTATTTATCGTGACATGGATAAAAAAGTGACATTTTGTCATATTTTACTTTTAGGACATACCTACTTGTTTATATTTTGACCATTTATTGCATCAATGATAAAGTAAATATAAGTTTAAGTATTGATTTTTCAGTTTAAGTTTATTTAAGTTTTGTTTTTTATCACACGAAAGACAACCGAGTATTTTATAATTATTTGCCTTAACGACATGCAAACAAGTATCTGTTTGGACTATTTATCGTGACATGGATAAAAACGTGACATTTTGTCATATTTTACTTTAAGGACATACCTATTAGTTTATATTTTGACCATTTATTGCATCAAGGACAAAATAATGATATTTTAAATAAAGTATCTTTTTGGACCATTTATCGTGACATGGATAAAAAAGTGTGACATTTTGTCGCATTTTACTTAATACTTGCCTTACTGTGCTAAACAATTCCGCCAGCCACTGTGCTGGACGCTCAGCATCCAGTGAAAAATGTATGTTTTAAATTAAAATTATGCAAAATCTGCTAGGCTATTTTTTTGTAATTAGCTATAAAATTATTTTACTATGTAAGTCCTGGTCACTCAGTATCCATCATAGGGTGGCAAGTGTTAAGGATATACTAGTTTATATTTGGAGTATTGCATCAAGGACAGAAAAATGACATTTTGTCATTATTTTCCTTAACGACATATAACCGAGTGTCTGTTTTTTCCATTTATCGCGGCATTGATAAAAAAAACACATTTGATATTCTTTCCTTTAAGGACATGAAAGTGTATATTTTGAACATTACATATACTCGTAATACCCAGTCAGAACTTATCTGATTAAGGAGGGTATCTTGATATTGGACTGAGATTTCAAACAGCTATTCCTCACTAGAACGTACTTTCTATATTCGTTAATGTTTTTTTTTATATCACCCCGAGAATGAAATCTGTAACGCCTTCAAAATGTTGGTCATTATTTAATCCAACTCAACACGGCATCAATTCCGAAAATAACATTTAAACCAGCGGAGAACAGCCGTGAAATTCTTGGAAATATCTGACGATAAAATCTTCGAAACTCTGAAAAGAGCCTTACTTAATTGTATTTTTGGAACCGCTTTTGAATCGTTGAGAATACAAAACCACCTCATCAACGCAATTGCTAATCAATACAAAGCTCTAGAAAATCTCCAATTCAAATTGTTTCGATGTAAGCCGACGAACTTAAGCACAGCTTAAAACCAAAGCGGAGACACACTTCTTCAGCGGCTTCAGAATCAATAAATACTTATCAGGTGATTTCGCTGCTAAGTTCGGGGGAGTTTTAAGCGCCAACTTCGATTTTGTTTGTTAAGTGTACGTCGAAACATGCGTAATTACGTGGGTCGTCCAGAAAGTAAAGAACGTTTCGGCATAACTAAATAAAAACGAAAGATATCAACACAAAACTTTATTTACAAAGTCATAGTACCTCTATTTTTCAATGTAGTCGCCATAACTGTCAAGGCACTTATTCTAACGTGGAACTAATTTTTCAATTCGATGTTATACTCTTCTACCGCCAAAGATTTAAGCCAGGATGTCACTTCTTGTTTGAGGTCTTCATCGTTTGTGAACTGTTTTCCACCCAAAAATTCCGTTAGTTTCGGGAATAAGGAAAAATCACTTGGTGCCAAGTCAGGGCTGTAAGGAGGATGTCCAAAAATTTCCCACTTAAGACGTTGAAGTTCTCGCTGTGTTCGTGCTGATGCATGAGGCCGCGCATTGTCATAAATCAAAACCACCTTTCCCGACAACGTTCCACGTCTCTTGTTTTGGATGGCGCGTCTAAGTCGTTGAAGAGTTTCACAATAGGCCGAGTTTATTGTGTGTCCTCTTGGCATAAACTCCACGTGGATCAGACCCTTTCGGTCCCAAAAAACTGTTGCCATCACTTTTCTGGTGTTCAGATTCGGTTTTTCTTTTCCGAGCACACATTTTTTTGTAACCAAGGTGCTCTGTCACTATTTCATGTAGGAGCGATCGTGAAATTTGTGTGAGAAAGATTCATGTACTGTGCTTAAAGTTGCCTATAAATTTAGATATGCCGAACATTTTGTGCATTCAGAAAACGAATTACACTACGCACTTCACATTTGGCGGGATTTTTGATGGGCGCAGCCATTTTGAAAGGTTACAGAACAAAGACGCACGACTGTTCAGCAACAAAACTCGGCTCGCACTGAAGCGAGGGAAGGAGCTAACTTGCGCGCATACGATCGCGGTGGTGGGGAATCGCTGCAGGCCGTGGTGCGCAATCGTTATTTACTTTCTGGACGCGCCTAGTATTTAAAACTATTAATGGCGCGTCAATAATGACGGATGTAAAATGAATATTATATTTTAATCTAATAATTCGGTGTTTATATTAAATGTAAGAATCAAAATCAAGTATTCTCACTCATTATGAACTGTTTTATATTAATATTTGACTGTTCAACAGTAAAATAATTTATTTTTAACATTATTTGCCTTTTGTATAGCGTATAAAATCATGTCACTCAGAAACTCGAGAATTCTAAAAACTCTATGTCCAAAACATGTTTTAGAGCATTTTTATTATTCCAGTATGGCAGCTGTCACTTCTTGATTATTTATAGATTTTGTAATGTGTTACGTCAAACGCTATTTATTCCACTTAATATAACGTTGTGTTGTATAACACTTTCGTTGTATACAGTAAAACCTGGCGAGCTTATTGCCACGTGGCAATCTCTTCCAAAAAACTTCAACTTAACATATGTTAAAGAGGCCTTAAGTGAAAACTAGACTGGATCCTTTTTAAATAATCTGGGTTCCAGCGGGATTTAAACCCGCAACCTACGGACTGGGAGACTGTCGTCTTACCAACTAGGCGACGGAGGTCGTCGTAACGTTATATAACATATAAAGTGAAATAAATAGTGTTTGACTAAAAAAATATCAATATCTTTAAGTCTCCACGGTGTTAACAACTTAACTATAAATAAAATATTTTTGTATTTTTTTGGTTTCTGTGGTGTAAATTTGACATGGCGTATACTCCTTCATATACATACAAGTATATATGAGTTCACAGCCATTATTCAACAAGATAAAAATACTTTTATGGCTTTGGTTAGTTAAATGTTTGTAATTAAAAGATTGTAAGTTAAATGCTTGTAATAAATAAATTATCATTTAATTATTAAATTTTATTTAAGTACTGGACAATCAGTATGGACATTGCGCTGACCCTATACAATTTACTTACAACATGTATAATATATAAAAAAACAGGTTTAGGTTAATTATTTTTTCTTGTATTTAATGTTTCTGTGATTGTTTTTTTTTTTGGATAATTTTAATTGACTTGGAAGTATTATTGATTCAATTTAAAAAAGAGATGTTAATTATTTATCAAATCGCGTTCCAATACAGAACTGTCAACTTTTTTTAATCAGTTTTTAAAAAAGAGGTGATATGAATGCCTTTTTAATTCCTTTTTCGCATTGCTTAATTTCTTCAAATAATTGGAAAAAATGCAAAAATATCTGCAACAACAATTCTCTCTTTAAAGCAATGCTCGCCATAAAAAAACTCGTAGATCTTTCCATAGATATTCTACATCCACGAGCCATTTTCGCTTTAACTGCGCTTTTTTGCGGACGTATGAAAATTGGATTAAACCTCGAAGCAGTGAGAAGTGTAATACAAATATGTATCTAGCTTTCCGATTCTTCTTTATTTGTACAGTAACGAGGATTTGTGACTGTTAATAGCGCATGGTGGCCTGAACCGGAATCGCCATTTCTCCGGATAGGATCATAAAAAAAGATCCACTAATCCGGGGCAAAGAGGACCCCAGGGAGATCGGAAGAAAGCTTTTCCGTTTGTTTTGCTATTTGTATCTAAGTGTGCCTTCAAGTTCGGTGAAATATTTAGAAAGGAAGATATTTTCAGCAATATAACACACAGAGGAGATACTTTATAGGGCCTTCATCGTAATATATTGTGTTTATTTAATGTACGTTTAAAACTGCATCGAAAGATTCAAAGTAAAATACTTGTTCATATTCCCTTTATCTGAATATCTTATGTTTGTTAAATGTAGTTTTACAATGCATCAGAAGAGATTAAGTAAAAAACTTGTTTATATTCTCCACATCTTAATCTATTATATTTATTTAATGTACATTTAACACTGCATCAGAAGAGATTCAAAGTTAAATACTTGTTCATATTCCCTTTATCTGAATAACTTATGTTTGTTTAATGTAGTTTTACAATGCATCAGAAGAGATTAAGTAAAATACTTGTTTATATTCTCCACATCTTAATCTATTATATTTATTTAATGTACATCTAACACTGCATCAGAACAGATTCAAAGTAAAAAACTTGTTCATATTCCCTACATCTGAATATCTTATGTTGGTTAAATGTAGTTTTACACTGAATCAGAAAAGGTTAAGTAAAATACTTGTTTATATTCTCCACATCTTAATCTATTATATTTATTTAATGTACGTTTAACACTGCATCAGAAGAGATTCAAAGTAAAATACTTGCTCATATCCCTACATCTGAATATCTTATGTTTGTTTAATGTAGTTTTACACTACATCAGAAGAGGTTAAGTAAAATACTTGTTTATATTCTCCTCATCTTAATCTCTTCAATTTGATTAATGTAGGTTAACCACTACATTTGAATAATAAAAGTAAAATATTTTTTTTATATTCCCCCATCTGAATCTGTGTTTGTTTAATGTGGGTTCAAAACTGCTACATAAGTTTTTTTTTACTTGAATTTGAATGAATATTTTCTTTGCAAAATCTACAATGGATTAAAACAGTTTAATGTATCTAAGATGAGATGGTTGGTTGGAAAAGTGCTTTGTAGCAATAAGTTTGCCAGATGTACCTTGTACACAAAATAATGGAAGTAAATAAATTAAATAAGTATATACTGAACTTGCGGTTCGTAACCTCACTCGAATACTAATACTACCCGCTTGTGAAGAGGCAAGAATACTTACACATGCTTAGCGCGTGTAAGCATTATTACAAGGTCTGGGCTCATCTCCTAATATTCTCCTAGTCAAGATACATCACCACCAATGAAGGACGAGCCCGGCCACGAGGACATCATATGTTTTTCAGGTTGTGTGCAGGACATTGTGAGATTTATCTAAAATGATGAAAAACACCAAGAGTCGACTCATGTGGTACATGGGTATAATCAAGACTCACAATTTATCAAGTCTCGTTTAATAGACAATCCACCCAAACTACGATTTGTGCGACCAAATTCAAGTCATTAAGCAATTAAATGTGTCAACATGATAAACCGAAAATTGATAAAAATCAACAAGAAAAATTTCGCATTTGAAACGCAACGCGGTAAATAGATATCTTTTAATAAATCAAATCTGTGTCGTAAAGAATAACCGAAAAATACATGGTGTATAATTTCATCATCCAGATCACACTCGCAGCTGGGATTCTTCACAATACCCATTCTATAAAGGTGACTAGCCACCATGCAGTGGCTAGTGGCCCATCTGCAAACGACACATGATAGACACTTCTATCTTGTTCATTCTTATTATATTAAACCATGGTTTCAAAAAACCAAAACACATACATCGCATTCATAGACCTGGAGAAAGCTTTTGACAAAGTAGAATGGAAAAGACTCTTCGAGATTTTGAAGAGAATTGATATCAAATACAGAGATAGACGTATAATCCAGGCGCTATACAAGAATGAGGCCGCTATAATCAGATGTGATGAAGACACAAAGAAAGCCAATATAAGACAAGGGGTAAGGCAGGGATGCTCTCTGTCACCTGTTCTTTTTAACGCCTATATACAGAGCGCGATTGACGACTTGAGAGAGAGAATGAGTCACAGAGAAGGTGTAAAGATACACGGGTAAAATGTGGACATGATAAGGTTCGCTGACGATATTGCTATGGTTGCTGAAAGTGAAGAGGAACTACAAGAGGCCTTAACAACTATGGAAAGCATTCTTCAAAATAACTACAGTATGAAGATAAATAAAGACAAAACAAAGCTGCTGACTGTAGGCCGAGCGCAGCACCAGATGAGAATAGTGATGTCGGGTAAACCACTAAAGAACACCAAGGAGTTTGTCTACCTCGGGAGCAAAATAACATGGGACGGTCGGTCCAAGAGCGAGGTCGACAGCCGTATACATCAGGCTAGACTTGCATTTAATAAAAGGTCGAAAATAATAGAATCAAATAATATAGACCTTAAACTGAGAATACTCCTCATCAAGACCTATGTATGGAGTATCTTGATGTACGGCTGCGAGACATGGTGCCTATCCGAAAGAGATAGACGAAGACTAGAGGCTTTTGAGATGTGGTCCTATAGAAGACTATTAGGAATTTCCTGGAGAGACCGCATCACAAATGAAGAAGTTCTCCAACGAATCGAAGGAGGAAGGCACCTGCTCAGGATCCTGTCCGAAAGGCGTGCAAGATGGATCGGTCATATAATACGACAAGAGGGCCTCTTGCATGCCATAATGGAGGGCATGACCGAGGGGACAAATTCTAGGGGACGCCCACGCCGAGAGTACCTGGAGGACCTGTTGGTGGACGTGCGCTGCTCAACATACACAGACTTAAAAAGAGCCGCACAGGACAGGGGGGAATGGAGGAGAAGAGTTCAAATTGCTGCAAACCAGTCTTAGGACTGTAACCACGAAAGAAAAAAGTTTGTTTGATTGATTTATATCTAGAGCCCTTATATAACACTAGTAATATCCCAATCCAACACCCATCGTTGCCAAGTATCATGTTTAATATTCCAATCCAGCGCCCATCGTTGCCAAGTATCATGTTTAATATCTCAATCCAACGCCCATCGTTGCAGTATCATGTTTAATATCCCAATCCAACGGCCATCGTTGCCAAGTATCATGTTTAATATTCCAATTCAACGCCCATCTTTGCCAAGTATCATGTTTAATATCCCAATCCAACGCCCATCATTGCCAAGTACCATGTTTAATTTTATTTAAAATACCAGTTACTCGCCATAAAAACAGACAGGGAACCAATGGTAGAACATGCTTCCTTTGCCAAGGAATCATGTCGTTTTATTAATATTATACACCTATTTATGAATGTTATACACGAAGCATAGAGAGATGCATGTTGGGATATACTAAAAGAGACCGTAAACCAGGGGTTCCCAACCTTTTTGTACTCTAGAGCACATTCTAAAATATCGGTAGGGTGGCGGGCACCACCTATTTTTAATCGACAAACTCCTTCCATAACTTCTCATTTTCCCATAATTTATTTTCTTATATTCATAATTTATTAATAAATAATAAACAAAAATGTTTCAAAATAATAAAATTATTATTCAAATTGCATACACACAGAGAAATGTATTTACAAAACGTAAACAAAAAACACAAATACAAAGAAAACATTTTATAAAAAAATATATTATCATAATAAGGAGAGTATGACGATACGATATGCCTCATACTCATAATAAGGAGAGTATGACGATAGCAGATAATCCTGTTAGCAAACAATCATAAAGATGCTCATCGGTGAGTCGAGATCTATATCTTGATTTTATTCAGTTCATGTTTGAAAACAATGATTCGCATCAATATGTCGAACCGAAAAATGATTCAATTTTATATGCCGCTTTTTTCAAAAATGGAAACTTTTCTCTGTCCACTGTATTCCAAAAGTCCTCTGATATTAAGGATTTTAGCAAAATATCATTCTTAAGGTCCAAAATTTCTAACTCTAGTTCTTCTGTCTTACCTTGAACAAAATCTGCAATACATGCG
The DNA here is from genome assembly GCA_949825065.1 of Odontocerum albicorne. Classification (NCBI taxonomy): domain Eukaryota; kingdom Metazoa; phylum Arthropoda; class Insecta; order Trichoptera; family Odontoceridae; genus Odontocerum; species Odontocerum albicorne. The sequence goes on along the minus strand of OX463846.1, from coordinate 43,560,282 downwards.
GCCATTTTCATTACATTTATTTGGCAAGTAAAAGGATTGATACAGAAGGAAACAATTGGCTCGATATGTGTAAACTGCAAAAACTCTCTTCAAACTGTTTTTTTAACACTTGAAGATGCTTAATAAATAATGACCCGTTTAATTCATTGTTACCTAGCATTTTCTTCAAATGTGGGAAATGCACGAGAGAATTGATCTGCAGATGTGATATCAACAAATCCAATTTAGCTTTAAATGACTTTACAGAGCTTATCATTTCAGCTATGTTTTTGTCTTTCCCAATTTTTCCATGATGTCTGTGAAAAATCCCAAATCAATCAGCCAGCGAGAGTCAGCTAGTTCATCATAATTTTCCTTTTTATCGTTTATAAATGTTTTTATTTCTTCAATTAAACTCACAAATCTTGTAAGAACCTTTCCTTTACTGAGCCAACGTACTTCAGTATGCAGAATAAGATCATGTTCTTTATCTTCAGTATCTTCTAACAGGGCTTTGAAAAGTCGGTGTTGCAAAGGAGCTGCTCGAATAGAATTGATTATTTTTGTAACTATTTTCATAACGTGTTCAAATGACAATATTTTACAACACAGAGTTTCCTGGTGGATTACAGTGGTTGGACATACAGTTTGAAAATGATTCATCCTTCTTGCAGAGGGCAATAAATCCTTTGTTTTTACCTACCATTGCTGGTGCCCCATCGGTGGTTATCGCAGACAGCTTGTGCAAAGGCATATTTATTGACTTGGCGTATGTTCTGAATGTATTATAAATATCCTCACCCCTTGTCGGTCCTTTCATGGGTAATATTTGCAACATATCCTCTTTTACTGTGAAGTTACTAAATACCATTCTCACCATAACTGCTAACTGTGCGGTGTCTGATATATCTGTTGACTCGTCAAATTGTAGCGAGAACCAGTCACATATTTCCAAGTCAGTATTTAACTGAGTTTGTATGTCTGTTGAAATTGCATGTATTCTTCTTTTGACGGTGTTATTTGAAAACTGTAAGTCTTGTATTGCTGAGACAATCTCACGTTTGTTAGAAAATCCATCAAACAAACAATCGGCACCAGTCAAAAATAGTTCTTTAAACAACTCACCATCAATGAAAGGTTTCTTCTTTTTTGCGAGCATGTGAGAAATTTTGAAAGAAGCAATGGTGGCCTTTTTAGAATTTTCCACATGTCTACTATAGTGAAAACAGTCTGTTGTGCAGTTAGACTTGATTTTAGTTGACATATTTTTTTCTTTCTTAGTTCAGATTTAAGTGGATAATTCACATTAAAAGTGGCATGAATTGTCTGAAAGTGTCGTTCAACATTATGTTTTTTCGGCACTGCAATACTACTACCACACAACAAACAAACGCATTTATTTTTCAAATTAACGAAACAATATGATTCCTCCCAGTCAGTGTTAAAATTATAGGTTCGTTGTCTTTTACTCGGTCCACTCATTTTAGGACTAAAAAAATAAAAAATAAATAGTAATTGTACTACAATATAATATCAATGTTATAGCGCACGTCTGTTCTACATTATATGCATAAATGTATTATAACAAGGACTATAACTATCCCCACAATCATAATAGATAATCGCTTATTAATATACTTATTATTAATATTAATAGATTACGCACCTCGCTTTTAGCCCGTTTCGTCAGACGAAGATGTCTCCTAGCTAACTGTCGCGACCCGAACAGCCGGGGCAACAATCGCAATCACAATGACAACAACGCGGTTCCAGGCGGGGAATGCTATTTGCACATCACTCCTTGTACACGCCGAAAACCCGAAGTGAGCCGATGATCGCCGAAGCAATCGGTACGGTACGAGCACGTGACTACTGTCAGTTTGGCTGTCGGGGCCATGCTTATTGCTTTCACTGACAGACAGAACTGTCAGAGTCATGTGCCATGTGTTTTGGCGCTTTTGGCGTTCATCGGCTCAGTTCGTGGCGTTCGTTCACTTCGGGTTTTCTGTGTGTACAAGGAGTGATGTGCAAATATCACTCCCCGTTCCAGGCTAGCGTGAAGAGTGCAGTCTGGCTCGCCGCTAGACAAGTTGCGACAAGTACTGTCAGCAAAGGAACCACTCATACATACAATATCGCAAACATACGAACGTATTTAATAAACATAGACACTCAAAAAATTAAAACTTTAACAAATAAATAAAAATAATTCACATTTTTAATTAATGTTTATGAAAAAATTCTGTCTCTGTCGAATAGTGGCGGGCACATACGAATCGTTCCGCGGGTGCCATGGTGCCCGCGGGCACGGGGTTGGGAACCTCTGCCGTAAACGAAACACCTGGATTCGCAATATATCAAAGGTAGATGACGTTATAAAGGTGTGCAAAAGAATGAAGTGGCAATGGGCAGGACACGTAGCCAGAATGTCAGACTCCCGATGGACATCCGAAATAACCCAATGGTACCCAAGAGGCATAAAGAGGCCCAGAAGAAGACCGAAGGTACGCTGGATAGATGAAATCAGGAAGCATGGCAGCATTACATGGCATCAACGAGCAAAAAACCGAACTATTTGGATTCAACTTGGGGAGACCTTCACCCAGCAGTGGATCGACCCTGGTTGACATTGATGATGGTGATACACGTATTATTATTATTTTTGAGTAAAACTTTATAATATATAAATTAAATTCAAAATGGCCTTTTGTTTTTTATTTTTTTAAAAGATCAGTTACTGGCTGTGAAAAATCAGGTAGGGGGACAACCGGCAAAACATGCTTCCTTTGCCAAGGAATGAACACATTAATTACCAGTGATACCAATACAATATGTGAAGCAATCTAAGCCAGAGAAACATCTAAATTTTTTGACATCAATTGGAATAATTTGGCATTGATTGAGCAAATAATTTATTTGTATGAGTTACTCAAACAATTAGCTGACATAGAATGAAGATGTTATCAAGTTGGCGAGAGTTTGTGACAGAGGTATTTAATAATCAATCAATAATCAAATAATTATTTCATGTTAATGTATCCTCAGTAAGATACAGGCATAAACTTTGTTTACTCGTACTAAACACACAACAAATGAATGTCAAAAAAACCGAGATCCATATACTCGTAAATCACTTGTTTTTATTTTCTTGTTTGTCTTGTTTTTCATCAATTATGTATTGTCATGTAAATAAATAAATACATTTCAATTTAAGATTCTGTGTATACGTACTTTAATTTCATTTAACCAGTTCCTTATATTTAACTATTCCTTAAGATAGTGTATAAATACATTTTTATCAGAGAAAATAAATGGATTTTGGGCTTTCCCTGTTCCTGTCTGTAATATTTAAGATCGCTGGCGGAACACTTTTATCCATAGATTAACGTGTCCTCGTGGTTATCTGGTAAAACCGATACGGAGAGAATACTTTGTTTGTATTTTTTTTTTGCAACGCTTTCCTTACGCTAGGCTTGTGCAAAAATACAGAGTCATATTTCAGCTCTCCGGCGAAATAGCATTATTTCCCCGAATTGTATCATTATGTTTCTTTTTATCGTGAATTTATAATGCTACGTGAGTGAAAAAACAAATTAAACTTGTGTAAGCTGCCTCTGTTGATTTATTTTCGTTGATATATATTACATCAAACGGAAAAAAAAATGAAAAGAGAAACAAAAAAGCTTTGAAATCTTCTTGATACAGCAAATTATCGTTTTTCTTCGTTTTTTTTTAGTAAATGATATAAATAAATAAATAAATAAAGATTTATTGATAGCAACATAGTACTAGTATGTACATATACATGTAAGATATGGCATATATATTTCAAGATAATGGAGAAAAAAAACATTTTAGATAGAAGCTTTCAAACTATCTGGACTCATTTCATAACACCCCCCCTAGTCGAAATACACCCCCACCAATAGAGAGCGAGGATATCAGATCTTTTTTAATCCATACACTTGTACATATAAATAGAAAAATTTAAAAAAATATAAGCAGCTAAAACAATCAATTCAGGTAATATAATAATGGGTTCATTGACAAAAAAATAGCATGTGAATATAATATATAACACACATGCTAAGGGAATGGAAAATAAAGCCCATTGAAGAGAGAAGCCTTCACAAGGTTCGGCTCATTCCACAGCACCCTCCCAGCTATATAAATATATGATATATATGTTATACATACCGTTACACCATTTACCTCTCGGGGTAGGATAAAGCGCCTGGTTTTTATATCTCGACACACATCATTATCTCTTCTGTGTCAATACACCTTCTCATATAACTTACTTTTTTATTATCCTTCTTTCAAATATCATTCACTTGATTCAACCGCACTTTACTTGGTCTTCCTCTACCTCGCCTTTCATCCCAATTCGTACTATTTATTAATTTTGTTATTCTTTTCATTACTTTCTTCTACATGTCTATACATTCTGTTTGTCATCTTACTTAACATATCAGCATTAAGTTCACTTTCTTCTGTATTCTGTCATATATTGTCACTCTATATATTCTACAACATTTATTTGACTCATTTCAGTCTTTTTCTACGCCCACGTTTCCCTTTTATACATTTTTTAATCAAATGTGCCTAAAGTATTAGGTGTTAACATAAGTTGTGTCCGTATTTTTCAAATTAAAGTGCTCATTTTTAAATTGAAAAAAAAAACGGACACAACTTATGTTAACACCCAATACATTAATCAATGTTGACATTTGGAATTATCTATTTGAAAATATTCGCTTTTTGTACAAATTTTGTCAAAATTCGCAATTTGGCATCAATAGGGAAAAATATATACAATTTCCTTTTTATTGAATTCGAAACTTTCTTGCATAAGTTACTATCGACGGCGGCTCTCTTCTAACGGTTAGCATTCACGCTATCCAACCGAATGTCCTAGTTTTGATTCCTCGTGATTCATTTTCAAACTAATCTTACTCTAAGACCATATAACATTTAATGCTAAAAGGCAAATTTATAAATTCGTTACTAAGCAACATACAATCATAACATTTTGAAAAACAAAAGCTGTAGCAGATTAAACCTGCCAATATCTGGTGATTGAGTCTACTTGCCATCGACATTTTGGTTTTGATCTGTCAAGTGTAGAGATCTCCAGCAACAGTGACCTATATAGTGAAGTACGAGCACAAACTAATAAAGCGACAGCTTTGGCTGGCTGCCTGCGGAACACTATATGGAGAAACAGACACATGCTAATCGAAAGTAAGGTCAGGATATATAAGACATGCGTCCGCCCCATCATTACATATGGGATAGAAGTGAAAGCCGATACCAAGAGGACAAAAAAACCTTCTCAGAGTGGCAGAAATGAGAACCCTACGCTACATCGCAATCAAAACTTTTAGAGATCGGATCAGAAATGAGACGATAAGGTCTGTCTGTGGTGTTGAAGACATAGTGAGGTGGGGAAGAATCAGAACGCGCTTCTGGAGGGATCATGTGGACCGCATGGAGAATATAAGACTGGCAAGAATCGCTAAGACTGAAAACCCTAACAGCAGGAGATTAACAAGAAGATCGCCGAAAAGGTGGAAGGACATCTGGACGTCATCATCTCAGGACAACCCACCGTCATAAACAGGACATACGAACTAAACCAAGAGGAAGAAGAAGATCTGTCAAGACAGTATTCTTGCTGAAATGCAACAACTCGCACACATTAAACAATGCGATTATAATATACGCATTACCTTATTTATCCAAACCATGACATACGAATCATACCCGATCACTAGGGATTGCTTATTTCTGCATGATATTTTGAAAAAAGAAAACGTAAAAAGTGGGAGAAGGTTATTATTATTGGATGAAGAGAAAGTAAAGGATGTGTGTCGAAATATAAAGTTTGGTTTTCTCTCCTGTCTTCCTACCCGAACAGGGAAACTCATCAACCAAACAAGATGTACACAGTGACTGCAAATTGCTGGGTTTGATTTTTTTTAAATATGCAAAACGTATATTCTTAAAATGAAACAAAAAACAGATGCGAGTTCTTGACCTTAAAGAATGGCAAAATCATGAATACCAACCCCTAATAATGATGACAAATACAAATTGCAGGAATCGCAAAAACATCCCCCGCGGAACGGAAGATTTGTTATGGTCCCCCAACCCTAACACGAATCGGCGTAATGGCCGTTGAGAATTGCCGATCAAATGATGCGCGAAGTCCATTATGTTAATTTTGTACAAATGTCAATATTTGTATTTATATATGCTTTTCTTTGGTTCGATTATTTCTAATTTATGACATTATGCACGAGTAGCGAGTCATTTCGTGATGTATTGTTATTTTATATCTACAATATATTGTAACAATGCACGACAGAATACGGAATGAATTTGAATTTAAGGTTAATATGTTGAGTAAGATGAAGAATGACACGTTAAGATGGTTTGTGCATGTGGAACGAATGGATAAAGAATGACTAACAAAACGAATGTAGAGTGTAAACGTGCCTGGAAGGCGTTTGAGAAGACCAAGGAAATTATGGATGAATCAAGTGAATAAAATTTGAAAGAAATGTAGAATGTAAGTGAAAACGTAAGAGTTGTATGAATAAGTATATGAATGGAAGAAGAAGGAAAGGTTACATATTCCGAGAAAGGAAATAGTTTAAAGGAAACGTAGAAAGTCAGAGAAATCGTAGAAGTTGTACGGGTGTGGTATAAGCTAAGTATGTGTGCAGAGATAGAAAAGTATGGCGCTCTATCCTTTCTGTTCATACCGACAGTGAAATTGCGTGATGGTATGTATGTATAGTATATATTTAATTTACTTTTTCATCTATTGTCTCGTATTTTAGCTTACGCCCTTTATGTTGTTTTCTGTTAATTTGTTCCCACGTTCTTTTAGGGATAATGACCCGTTAAGATAGCGCCGTATATTTTAGTTAAAAATATGGCGCTGATAATAATTTTGGACCTGGAGATAGGAGTATCAAGATCTGGAGATAGGAGTATCATGAAGATTTGAGTCCCATCATCTTTCTTATAAGTACCGTCAGGTCCAGGTAGCTAGCTTTGTTTGAACATGTAAGTTAGATATGCGGTGACCTGCCAATCAAAATTGTTTAGCTTTGTTTGAACATGTAAGTTAGACATGCGGTGACCTGACAATCAAAATTGTTTATGAGGCAAACCCAAGTGCATCATAACCCTTGGATGAACCCAGAGAGTGCTATGTGGAGAAGGTTTTGGCTGACCTGGAGGAACTGGAAGAAAGACAAGCATTTGAGTCGATATCGTTTCAGAGAGAGACACGTCGTTCTGGAGGATAAAGCTGTGCAGGAATTGTTCGACTATCTTAAGTTAGTGAGCAACGGCTCTTAAACAAAATTTACAGTACATTTTTATGAAAATAAAGATATAAACATATAACATATGTACAGTACCCGGCGGTTAGTAATACAAATCGGGCTTAAGACAGAGACTGTCGGTCATAATTGGCTAACTTCGGCTTTATAGAGTGTCGTCTCTGTCATTTATACACGTGTCCTGTCGCGATTTGTCAGTCATTGTCAAGCGTTCTGTTAGCGCATCGTGCGACAGAGACGACGCTCTACAAAACCGAAGTTAGCCGATTATGGCCGACAGACTCTTTCTTAAGCCCGATGTGTATTACTTACCGCCGGGTACTGTGTATAAAATTCCTCTTTTTCCTTAACATCCAGATTACTAACGTGAAAAATTTTCGTTTATGTAGACGAGAATTTAAACACCTTTTAATCTTAATTATTATTTTCCAATATCATGTTTCTATAAATGCACTTAAATATTTTACTTTAAATTAAAAAAATATAAAAACAAGTTTATATATATTTAGTTTTGATTTTTTTTTATGCTTATTTAAGCCGAAGTACAATAACTTAATATCTATAACTTTACGGCCTGCAAAATTAAGGTTCAGAAAAACTTTTTCGAAAATGTATAATCAATAGTTTTTCCATTACGGCATTCTTATTTTATTATTTTTTTATCTTATACATACATTTTTCAGTAAAAAAAATACAAGTTTTCGACGACCTCCATCACTAGTACCCGCTTGTTTTTCATAACTCTTTAAATTTTCAATATATAAAACACATCGGCAACGAAAAGTCAAGATGCTCTTCGCTTCTTAAATACCTTTCGGCATTTTGTGTTACGATAAAATATTTATTTATTTAATGGAAATCGCTTAGCTCGGTAAAAATATTTTAAAACGGAAACATTTTTTTTAAATTGAAGTTTTTCAACAGCAATGACCATCAAAATTAACTGTAGTCTAAAAACGGAAAAAATACCCTATCAAGCAAATTAAGCCGTGAAAAGCTTCGCTTTTTCAAATCTTGGTTAAGCATCCTCGGGGTAATTCGACTCCAATAACGTAGCTTTTAAGGCAATTTTTCCAACAAATTTTATCGTTATCTGAAAACTTTTTCATTATTTTTAAGGCTTTTCCATTCCGAAATTGAGGCGTGAATTTCGATAAAAGTTTTAGTAAAGGATTTTTATATGTTTAAACTCGAAGTTGATCTGAGTCATTAGCTTAAGGTTCAATTTTAAGAGTTATTAGACTTTTGAAATTAAAATCTATGTATGAGCATGTGTTTAGTTTTCTTGATTAAGGAAGTGACAAAATAAAAAATGCGTTCTCTTTGAAGAATATTGTGTTCAATTATATGACATTTAAATTATTTTTATATCAAATTGTATTTATTAATATCAATTTGTTTGATTGCGTGTAATATTAACCAACTTGACTTATGCTAAAAAGGCTCAGCATGTTGCTTTGGTCCATTTCAAATACCTTAAAAAGTGTTTGTATTATACTTTTGTTATACACTTAATCTCTTCCAACCAACCAGAACGATGTTGCACAGGCCTTTAGTAAAAAAAATAATCGTAAAAAGTGCGTGTTGCCAAACCCTTCAGAAAAAACGACATGTTTCGATTTATTCTGTTACAAAACTGATAATATAACAAAACGACATATTTCGAATTATTCTTACTCTTGTTACAAAACTGATAATATAATAAAATGTCGCGTTGAAAAAAAAATTGGCAATGTTCCAATATGATAATGTCATCTGCGCCACCTTGTATCAATAATAATATTTTAAAAGGTACCTACTTTTTCTGAAAGAATAAAAAAGTAAGGGAAGCAATAAAAGGAAAAAAAAAACCTTCGAAAAGTGAAGTGAAGCCACAAATTTTCATTGTCTCTTTTTAAGATTTCGGTTTTTCTCAGAAAGTTTCAGCTCAGCATTTTAATAAATAAACCAAAAAAATAAAGCGGGGCTTATTTTTCTATTCTGTCTGAAAGGAAAATTTATTCACGACCATTTGTCATGTAAAAGAAATAAGAAAACATAAAATACATAATTAATTAAAGACAATTATCAAGTATCCTCGCAGGAAGTTGAATATTCTCCGGAAGCACAGATAATTGTGCGGAAATTCCTTTGAAAACTTCCGGAATTTAATGAATTTTTCGAAGTACCTCGGATTCTCGTATTTTAAATTAATGAAATATTAATGAAGCATTCAACATATATTTTATCTGTGGAAGAATATTACCTGGAAGTATTTTCATCTTACACTTTAAAATTTTTTTTTCGTCTTATAAAACATGTTCCTTAAATTAATATCTTCTCTCTGGCTCCATCCCAACTCACTATCTGCGAAGACTGTTGGGGTCAGCTCTCCTCGTCCTCAGGTTGTATGCTCTTCTGTTTCGGACTACGTCCCCCGGGCCGTGCCTCTGCATCAGGTTATCTTTTTGCACCACCCATGAATTCTTTGGTCTTCCTCTGGTTGTTATTCGAGGAAGATCCATGGAGATTGCATGGTTCACAATGTGATCGGGTGCTCTGCGTCCAACGTGCCCATACCACCTCAATCGCCTTTCCTTCATCTTACTGTTGATGTCTGCACCTTAAATTAATATGAATATAATAAATACATTTGCGGTAAAAATAATACTTTTCTTCTTTTTTGATAATGGTAGGTAATAAAGTTCTAATTTATACTCGTAGTTCAATCTTGACATTAAAAACTAAATCTTAACATTTTTCTTTTTGAAGAAATAAACATTCAAAGTTAAATTTCATACAATGGCGTGCCGAATTCAATAAAGATAAAGGAAGGAAAACCATTTAGACAGTCGATCGGAGCGTGGTTGTTATTGTGACAGGATTTTGAGTACTTGGGCTTTCAGGATGAATGCCGTGTGGAAAAGATTTGTGTGGGCTCTTGAGTGTGGGTTTCTTCTTGTTGTTTTGATTTTTGTTGTTTTGTATTTGTGTTTCTGTATATTTTTGTGATAATTTTTATTCTTATGATTGTGTGCGGTATATTATGGGATGAACAGGTTTGGTCTTTCTGGAGTGATGATGTGTGAAGAGTTTGATTCCGCATGATGTTTCCAGTTGTAATTGAGTGTCACTGTTTGTCAGGTTGATGAGAACGTGCAACGGGGTTTTGTTTTTGTGTAATCAAAAATCGGAAAGAAGTATCGATTTATTTTTTCATGCTAAATATCCTCAGTGAGATATAGGCAAAAGCCTAGTTTACTGGAGATACGACAAATGAAAGGCGACAAACCCAGATACATTAAAATAATGTATGTCCAAATTAAATTACCTGTTGTTTTTTCGCAAATTATGTATATTTCTTGTCATGTGTAATAATAAATAAATAAATACAAATTTGTCTTAGCTTTTTGAAATAAGAAAGTTGTGTGGTTTTATTACCTTATTTTAAAGCTTCGAGCGTATTGGGAATCTGAAAACGAATCACGAAATTTGAAGCTCATAAAATAGTATTTCAACCGGTCTATGAATTCAGACATAACACTCGAACGAAACTTATTATAAGCTCATTTTGAAATTCAAGAAGAAACCCTTGTAAAATCATTTGAAGATATTTAATTTGTGATGTATTCATATAATACGACATCTGTGACCTAGTTTGTAAGATGCCCTGTCTTCCGATCTGGTTGGTTTGATTTCTGTTTGTACCCGATTTTGAAGAAAAGGGATTGCACGGATTTCTCCTGTTACACAAAGAGGGACTGCTTCTAGCGTTAGCTTATTCGTTAGGAAGAATATCAGCCAGGATTCTTATCATACTGCTAGGCGGTACCGAGAATATATCAACCGTGTCATTCAGTTGGTTCAATATCTCTATACCACGCGTGACTGAGTGTTTAGCCATGATATTCGTCCTGTAAGTTGGTATGTAGAACAGAGGGTGATTCCTTACACGGATATATTATATTTATTGGGAACATATAAACTTAGTGCTTCTAGAATCGCGGGACAGTTAAAGCAATCTTGGAAAACCTTAAGTAGGAATATCGCAATGTATTCTTGCCTCAATGTTTCGAGGCTTCTGCAGTTACACACCGTGAGAAGTTCGACGTGTTGAGCATATTTTGGGTAATCCCCCTTTGTTCTGTACCATAGATATCTGAGGATTTTTTGTATTTGTTCTATTATACTCGTATATTGTTTTTATGTTTGAGCTGATGAGGAGCCCAAACCGTAGATGCATATTCTAATTTGGTTCTAATTAGATAATTATATAAGTTTCGAAGGATATCGGTACTGTTAAATTCTCTTGATATTCTCATTATAAAATCGATTAGTTTGTAACAGTCTGATATCAAACGTGAGACATGGTTAACGAACGTGAGTCCGACATCAAAGGTTACGCCCAAATCTTTGAATTAAAAAACTCTGTTGTTGTCGAAAAATGCCACTCTCTGTATAGTATACTGATGGTGGATTGGTGAAAACGATCGACTATAAGATACACATACCATACATATTTATTAATGTCGAACAGGAGATGATTTTGCTCACTCCAGGAAACTAGGAAGTCTAGGTCCCTCTTTCTATTATAGTTAGTGGGAAGAGATTGCCATGTGAAAATAAAAATCCGCTAATTTATACTGTATGCTACAAAAGTTTAACACAAAGTAATACTAAAGCAGGTTTATCGTCTATTTGCTATGTTTAAATTAATAAACGAATGACTCCGGGGCATAGCTGGTAAAACACTTGACTTCCACTCGGAATTTTCGATGATATCCAACATTATATACATAAAAAAGGCCCCATTCTGGTAGAGTTAGTTTGGTAACAGTATTCAAATTTAAAGGACAATATTTTGATACATTTGGAAGCTATAGCAGCGCCCGAGCGAATCATCTATAAACTTTTGTGAGATTATTGCCATGTGGCAATCCCCTCCAACCGACAATACATATGTTTATGAGGCCTTAAGTGAAAACTAGACTTGAACACCTTTTTTATTTTAATATGTGTTCCAGCGAGAATTAAACCCGAAACCCTCGGGCTGGAAGACAGGCGTCTTACTAACTAGACCACAAAAGTCGTACTCGGTGAGTTTTGCAGTAACATACTTGCAATATTCACTGAGTACATGTGCGAGTTACCTCTTTAAGCACGGTTTACTTGAGAAAATGTAGGATGGTCCCTGTGACATTCGAAATGTCATGTCTCAAAGAGATGGGGTAAAATCGTTTTTTTTAATCGAATCGTTTTTCATCAATCGAAAAACTGACGTTTTAAGTCCTAATTTTCATTATACTTACTTTCTAATGTATTATATGATTTGTATGTATCTTTAAATAGCCCAAGATCCACTATGAATTAATAATAATTACGAACATTTTTAGGAGTAAAAAAATCGAAAATCCAATTATCGTATACCCCATCCCTAGCCAATGCAGACTAACGAAGTGACTTGACAAACGTCACTAAATATTATTTGATTTTAACAAACTGTCACATTTTTGCTAATTTGTAACAAGATGTATTAATTTGTCATTACTGCTAGTTTTTTGTAATGTATTTACCTAAATAACTTGCTTTTTATTAGAATCGAGGCTTATATTAAAGTTGATAAAATAATTAATATTCCTGAACGTCGTTACAAGGTTATATTGGGGCAAATTTGTGAACTGTCACAGGGATCATGCTACATTTTTGTCTAGTATAGAGTTTGTCAACACGTGCAATGAGTAATCGCGGGTTTTGTACCTGCTCTAGTGACTAAATACGAATACTCGATTACCGTGACCCACAATAATTGCATCTCCCAGTCACACTCTTTAATATATCCAAATTACCTATTTCAATATGTTCTAGGGTATTATACAAAAGAATAACAATGAATACAATTAATTTTAAGCAAATTCAGTTTTAAAGTATGAATTTATGTAAAATAATTTGATTTGGTTACAATCGAGATTTTTATCCTTTTATCTGTTATCTTAATTTACAGCTTGTAATTTTGAAAGGTTATTGCTAAATTCGAAGGTTATACCATGTTATGTTTTATTCACGTGAAAAAAACTTGCCATTTGTCGAAATGTTATGAATTTTAATGATTTCAGGTAATTGATTCACACCTGAAGAGCTATTTATCATATTGAATTTTAACGTAACGCGTTTCACATATTGCTTCCTATTAATTGAAGGGAGGAAGGAATATCAAAATAGGATCCAACGAGGGTCACCATACGTCCTGTTTCAAATAGAATTTATGATTTATGAATTGACAAATAATTTATGAGTCATTATGTCTAATATAGTTCTCTTGAGCGCTGTTTGATGTTTTGTTGTTGTCAATACATAAGAAAAACCATAATGTGAACATTGTATTGCAGATTATTTGTTATGGGTTCAGAATCCAATAAACCAGGGTATTGCCAGTGTTTTGTAGGATATACTAAGCAACGGCCAGTATTTTGTTGGTTAAACTAACATATGTAATGACTAGTTTTTTGTTCGATATACTAGGCAACGGTCAGTATTTTGTTGGATATATTAGGTAACGGCCAGTTTTTTGTCGGATATACTAGGCAACGACCAGTGTTTTGTTGGATATATAAGGTAACAGCCAGTTTTTTGTTGGATATATTAGGTAACGGCTAGTTTTTTGTTGGATATATTAGGCAACGGCCAGTTTTTGTTAGTTATACTGGGCAACGGCCAGTTTTTTTGTTAGATATACTAGGCAACGGCCAGTTTTTGTTAGTTGTACTGGGCAACGGCCAGTTTTTTTTGCTAGATATACTAGGCAACGGCCAGTTTTTGTTAGTTATACTGGGCAACGGCCAGTTTTTTTGTTGGATATACTAGGCAACGGCCAGTTTTTGTTAGTTATACTGGGCAACGGCCAGTTTTTTTGTTGGATGTACTATACTAGGCAACGTCCAGTGTTTTGTTCGATATTTTAATGTCAATATTTTTATTGTCAATAAGGATTCCAATCCAGATTACTGTATGTTTTTTTTATTTCACCTCAAACAATATTGATAATAATAAATTGACAATTTATAAAGCGCTGTTTAGAGAGCAAACTTTCCTCAAGTACGCTCTTAACTCAGGATTTGAACTAATAAATTTGATAATACCTCCCAAATAGGATTGTCTTTAGGAGCTTCCCAAAGCTGCACACGCTAACCTGTGTCTCTGATACTAGGAAGCAGATCACTTTCTAAAAGTGGTTCAATATAGCTACCATATTTATGACCACATATCAGCCTAGCAGCTGCATTGAAAACATACTGGAGTTTAGGAGTTTGTAAATGAGGCAAACCAGAATGTATTGAGTTTCAATAATCCAGACGCGGTACAGCCAATTAATTAATCTTCTTCTTCCCAGTATCATGTCAGGTCCCCCCAACGTTGACTATCACTTGAGAGTAGGCATCTTTGTCCCCGGCAGCCCAAAAAAGATCCTTATACCAGTCCAATCACGTATATTGCGGAGCCAGGAGATCTGCCTCCTGCCAACACATCTTCATCCCTCTATTTTGCCTTGGATGATCAGGTGCAGTAGTTAGTACTTTGCTCCTCTAAGTACATGCCCCAAATAGGACACCTTTCGGATTTTAGTATTAGTCAGCAACTGTCTATCAACTTTGGCTCTTTGAAGAACCCTTGTGTTGATGACCATATCCGTCCAGGGTATCCGTAGCATTCTCCGGTGCATCCATCCACATTTCGAATGCTTCCAGCCGGTTCATACTACCAACTTAGAGGGACCACGATTCCACTCCATGCAATAACACTGACCAAACGTAGCATTTGCCTAGCCGTTGTCGAAGTTTCAAGTTTAAATTATCATCAAAGAATACGCTTCTCATTTTATTAAAAGCCGCACGAGATGATTCAATTCTGCACTTGACTTCGGTTTCTTGGTCAAGAAATTAATTAATAATAGTTTTTATTTCCCTTGTTGGAAGACAATGACATACACATTTTAACTTTCTAAGACTATTGAAACTAAAGACACACTATAACCTATTTGTCTATCGAAGTAGAGTTAACTAAATTAATATTTGTTAGCGAATTATGAAAGTTATAAATATTTTAAATGTACCATGATTCGAAGTTTGCCACACTGAATGTGAACTTAATGCTGATGTGTTGAGTAAAGCGAAGAGCACTCTGAGTTGGTTTGGTCATATGGAACGAATTAATGAAAAAAACTAACAAAACAAATATCCTCATCCTCAGTCAAATACAGGCAAAAGCCTAGTTTACTGGGGATACGACAAATGAAAGGCAACAAACCCAGATCCATTAAAATTGTATGTCCAAATTAAATTACCTGTTGTTTCGTCGCAAATTATGTATATTTCTTGTCATGTGTAATAATAAAATAAAATAAATAAATAAAAAAATAAATATGCCATGAAAATTTGAGTAGAATTCGTAAGAGAGGAACAGCATGGAAAGTATGGTTGTATCAAGTTAATTATACTTTGAAAGAATGAAACGTAGAGTCCACTACATCGTAGGAGTTGTATGAGACAGTGTATGGATGTAGAAGAGGCGAAGAATGTGAATCAAGAAAGGAAACTCTGGTACTCTGTTCTCTCTGTCTATCCCAAAAGGTAAATGTCACAATGGATTATATAAGAAGGTATGTATGGATGTAGAAAAGATGACATACTTATGATAATGTATGTCGAGATAGGAAAGTCTGACACTTTGTCATCTCTGCTTGTTCCGATAGGGAAATGGTGTGTTGGTACGTATTTACGACGAAATAATTTTTCACTTTATGTCTTGTAATTTCGAGTAGACAAATCTTCGTTTCAGGCCGATCGCATAGCCCTCCCTCAGAAGGCATATGATCCGTTTACGCTCGTAGAAAATGTCTGAAACGTGTGATTCCTGAGGGCTGTATGATCGATCTCGAACGTAAACAATATCTCGTATCTCACATATCATTGATTTTACGATATACGAAAAAACCTAGTTGTAAATGCAGTATAGGAATTAATAATAATAATAAATAAATATAGGTTTTTTGATAGCAACAAAGTATGTACATATTTAAATGCATCCCACAAATACGTATACTCGTATACGAGTATCTCAAGATACATAGCAGAAAATACATTTATTCACGAAGCTATCAAAAGGTCTGTGCTCATCGCATAACATCTCCCGGCCGAGATACACCTCACCAATATAGGGCGAGCCCAGCCGCGAGGACACCAGATGTTTTTCAGCCCACACTCTTGCATATGTAGATTAAGAGAAAAAAAAACATAAAATAAACAAATGACCGAAAAAAAAATAAAAAAGTAAATCCACAAATACCACCGCCGATTAATTCAAATAAATATAGGTTCTTTGACAGTAACATAATGGTTGTAATTTATATTATCAAACACTGTTTATTCCACTGTTTGTAACGGTATAACCCTACCGGTTTCAAGGCTTTCACATCATCATCAGGGGAGCACAAACAAGACCCTGAAGATGAGGGGAAAGCCTTGAAATCGGTAGGGTTATACCATTACAAAAAGTGGAATAAACAGTGTTTGATAAAATAAATTACAATTTCTCTAAACCTCCACAACGTTAATGCCTTAACTATAAACAATATATAACATAATGGTACATACCATATATAAATTCATTACGAAATCGCACATATATCTCAAAATAAAGTAAACGAATTAATATAATAAGCAGCAAAATAGTACCCGGCGGTAAACAATACACATCGGGCTTAAGAAAGAGACTGTCGACCATAATCGGCTAACTTCGGCTTTGTAGAGCGTCGTCTCTGTCATTCATACACGTGTTCCGTCGCGATTTTGTCAGTCGCATCGTGCGACAGAGACGACGCTCTACAAAGCCGAAGTTAGCCGATTATTTAAGCCCGATGTGTATTACTTATCGCCGGGTACTGTCGGTTTACTTATCTTACCGACTATAATTTGCAATATTTTAAGATTTTATTGAGTTGTGTATTTTTTCTTTTCTTTATATGCCTTGTTTGATCCGCTTGGTATTGACTATCACTCTTGAAAAAAATATTTCTTTTTGACAATTAATTATACCATAGTACCCGGCGGTAAGTGATACACATCGTTTGTAGAGCGTCGTTTCTGTCATTCATACACGCGTTCCGTTGCAATTTGCCAGTCGTTACCGGACCGGACTGTTAGCGCATCGTGCGACAGAGACGACGTTCTACAAACGATGTGGATTACTTACCACCAGGTATTGTACGTCGTTATCCTGCTTATTTAATTCGTGGTTTCAACAGTTATTTTCATTATGCTGTCGCCTCGACATGTTGATTTTAGGCAGAATCCATTATCCCTGTCAAGTCCTATTTGTAACGTATTCGAAACCTTGGCATCATAAGCCAATTCACGTGATATCAAACTCCAAAAGATCTTACACAATTGGTTTTCTAGATTGTTGAGCCACTGCTCACAATTTCAATTTCAATCTGTGGTCACCCTCCTCTCCATGCGGTGTGCTTTTGTTCGTTTTTGTGCTGGACACCTCAACATTTTTGACTTGTACAGTGTTTCTGCATGGGTGGCTTTGTGAAATATTCCTTTATAATGCGACCAGTTCAGGCATGTGTGAGGTTTCGGATTTACAGTATTTTTGCTTTATCCAAAGTGGAATAGGCAACCTTTCATATGTTAAAACTTTTTAAAATTATTATTTTGTATAATTAACGATAAGGCAAAACACTTGATTCATACACAAACATACTGCCACGACATTTTTCTGCCGAGGTAGGCCAAGAGGAGTTGTCATACAATTTCCATGAGTTCATGGACTTTTTTCATTTTCTTCTTTCAAAATATTTGCTTTAACCAACCACACTTTCCTTGGTTTTCCTCTCCCACGCCTTCCACTCGCATTTACACTATATATTGGTTTTGTTAGTGTACAGCACCGCACAAAGACTGTAGAATAGGTGGTTGGATGGCTGTCACTCGGAGATTTCTGCTCACTTGATACTTTTCCGGTGAAAAGTAGCAGGGTGAAGAGATTCCTCTTTAGCAGGTAGAAACTGTTCGTAAGTAAAATACAGTATGCTAGAGTGAACTGAGAATGTATTTTTGATTATTTGCTCCTTATGTGCGGCCAATCGTTCATCGTAAGCGCCTATTTTCGCCCGTGCATGCCGTCATGACTTGCGAGATATTACATATCTCGCATGTTTTCGCATGTATGGGCCGGACGACTTTTGCTACTAGCTCTCGCGGAGGCCACGCATAAGGAACATTTCATTATGGTCGGTACACAGCAAGTACGTCAAGCAAAACATCTTAAAAATATCAAATAAGAAAATATAGATCAATCATATTTTAGGTGACGCATACGTCCGATACATTTAGTATTTCTTCATTCATTCTTTCTACATACCATAACCATCTCAGAGTGTTGATTTTTCCTTAAAACATCATCTTGAAGTTTGTTTTCATCCATAATCACTTCATTACGTATTCACATACGAGTACATTAGTATAAAAAAAAATCTCAATGCATGCATTTCTACAGCATTTATTTGGCTCGTTTCATTCTTTAACTACGTCCACATTTCACTACCGTACATCAAAGTTGTTTCTAGAATACTGTTAGGGACTATTATCTTAGCAGATTTTGATGCTCTCCGATTCGAGTATATATTGTTTAGTGCCCAATTGTCTTGGATTTTTAGTGCTCAATAAACTTATCACTACACGACGTTCGATATCTCCAGTAACTTTATATACATCTGATAAAATAGTTACTAAATAGCAGAATTGATTAATTTTCTCTAATTTTTCATCGTTCACCCGCATCGTTAATTTCCAAAACCAACTTCTGTGGACTCAACACCACAAATATTTACACACTCCATCATCATTCTTTGCTGAACCTCGTAGTCAAGGATCCTCTTGACATTGCAACGTTAATTTAAATGATTGAGAACAACTCTTTAAGTGAGTGATTCGTTGCATACCAGCAAACTCACCGGCCACGCGCTGTTCTAAATCTGATGGCGCACTGACGTGAGTCGATCGAAGCACATCGTCATATTTTTTTAAATATATATGGCCGAAGTCATAGGTATCCTTATACCCCCGAACACTAAGTGAAAAAAAACCTGTTTCGTTCGAGAGTCGTAGCACAGTGCGGTGCTCGAACCGGCGATCTTCAGCATGGAAGTCCAGTGCGTTACCGCGGGGCCATGCACCTTTCATTAGCAGCTGCACCGCGTGCAGGTGATATTGACTTTTGGCTTGATATGATGATGTAACAGCTCCTTCCACTACAATTCAAAGAACGAGTGGATAACAATATTTTTCAGCTCGTAAACCAGTGTTTATGTATTTATGATATTAAAAAAATATATATTAATATATAATACTCCGTTTTCACATTTATACAAGCATTGCTTGAATGAGAAAAATTGTATACATTTTTATTTGAATATTCTCAAATAATTTACAACTTTATCTGTGAATTTGATATTGCATATATCAATATCCCGCCGTATGTGATTCCATTCGAAGAACACTAATGAAATAAACCAACCTCCGCATATTTCTGTATCAAATTTTGCGCTTCGCCAGTTACGTTTAGGATTTCATTGCCAATTTTTTGTGTATTCAAAAATTGGCGTACGAGAAAAAAATACATTTTATGCTGTGCCGAAAGTTTATGTCAACCTTTGTCGTCTTTGTGAAGTAGGGTTTGAATTTATTCAAATGTAGTTGGTCTCGTTGTTTTATTAGACGAAATAGTAATATTTGAAAATAATTGTTGTTTTTATACCAATACAAATGTTTTAGACAATGTTCAATTTTATTTTTCGTTTTTATTTTCAGAATCTTTTGTATCAATGAACGTTGACATAAATAAACTAAAAAATATCAACATTGCCAGTTCTCAGCATTTTTATTAAAATATTATTGAGAATAGTAAAAAATGATTCTAAATAAAAATGTAGGTATTCCTTTTTTAAGTTTATTAAGACAATTAATTTCATAATGAACAAATTGCAGGTAAATTGTCAAAAAAACAATATACGAGTATTATAATCAAATATACAATATTTACACAGTTTGTGCCAAATTTATATCCCGGTGATCTCTGGGGATGACAGAATCCTTTGTATATCGTATTAGTATACAAAGGATTCTGTCACACTCACAATTCTTTGTATACCAACACGTCAAACCTCATTATACATTTTTGTCGCAGAGTTCTTTGTAACTAATCAATACATCAAACATTATTCTTTATATTTTTTGACCGCAGAATTCTTTGCATACCAACACATCACACATGTCGTATATTTTTGTCGCAGAATTCTCTGTGCACTTACACATCGCACATAATTCTATATATGTTTTGTTGCAGAATTCTTTGTGTACCAACACATCACACATATATTTTTGCCGCAGAAATCTTTGTATATTGACACTTCACACATCATCTACATATTTTTACCACATAATTATTTGTATACCAACACTACACACAGAAGTATAAATATATTTTTGCTACAGAATTATTTGTATACTAGTAAATCACACGTCATTATTCATATATTTTAGCGACTTTTGTGTACCAATACATCACACATCAATTTACATATAGTTTTTGCAACAGAATAGTGTGTACACTGACACATCACACATCATTTTATTATACAATACATCTCGTTTTTGCGAGAGAATAGTGTGTACACTGACACATCACACATCATTTTATTATACAGATACATATCGTTTTTGCGACAGAATAGTGTGTACACTGACACATCACACATCATTTTATTATACAGTACATATCGTTTTTGCGACAGAATAGTGTGTACACTGACACATCACACATCATTTTATTATACAGTACATATCGTTTTTGCGACAGAATAGTGTGTACACTGACACATCACACATCATTTTATTATACAGTACATATCGTTTTTGCGAGAGAATAGTGTGTACTCTGACACATCACAATCATTTTATTATACAGTACATTTCGTTTTTGCGACAGAATAGTATGTACACTGACACATTACACATTATTTTATTATACAGTACATATCGTTTTTGCGAGAGAATAGTGTGTACTCTGACACATCACAATCATTTTATTATACAGTACATATCGTTTTTGCGACAGAATAGTATGTACACTGACACATTACACATTATTTTATTATACAGTACATATCGTTTTTGCGACAGAATAGTGTGTACACTGACACATCACACATTTTATTGACAGTACATATCGTTTTTGGGGTCCACTTGGCTACATTTTGGATAAATCTTCTAGACTCCAGCAGATGTGATTCATCCTTATTGATATTGATAAAAATAAAGTAACATTATTAATCTTAAAATATTCCTTGTCCAGAATTCCCATACCATTCCCATCCTATTTCATATTTTCCTTGAAATTTCTTTTATATAATTTTATGTTACTTTTCCTCAAATATTATTTTCATTATCTAAATTTAAGACACGGTCTTGGGTATCGATCATAATTTTGAAACAAACGCTGTCTGATTGAAAGAAATTGCGTTTAGGTAATAAATCCGCCAGACGTGCAATATTTTCGCCAAGTGTTTAATAAATATTAAAAAAGATGAAGTGAATAAACTACAGAAGATTATTGGATATGCTTTAAATGTGTGCACAGTAAACACATATTTAATTATCAATGTCTAAGACTATATTTTAAAATTATAAAATAATTGTTAAATACGTTTCTAGGCTTTCGCGGTTCTTCGTATTAGTTGGATAAGGTTTTTCGGAGAGTTTTACCACGTTGTTTGGTTTATGATGCCTCATCAGCCAAACCACGCGGTAAAACACTCAGAATAATTTGTTGCCAAAGTATATTTGAAAAGGTGTGATGTATAATCAGGAGATTTATAAGTGTTTCACGAGAAGTCGCGATGACTTTCGGCTTCCGAAAAACCAGAATATCGAAAAATCAAAAACCTTATACTCTAAAGGTTTTAAAATTTTAACATTATACCAAAAAGTATTAAAAAGTGAAAGTATCTAGTCGTTTCTTTGTCTCTGTGTTTTATATGTTAAAGAGAGATCAACGTGAAAAAAAATTTAAAATGTAACTTCTTGGATGTAAAATTATAGATGTAAATTAATTAGGTAACAATTAGTTTAAAATAATATTTTAAAACTCAGAATCTTGGCGTAAATGAAACAAACTTTATGATGTTTCAAAGATAAGGATTTTTTTTGTGATTTTTGTGTTTCTATCTCTTATAATTTGATTATTATACATTTTACAATCCCCGAAAGTTTTGTTAAATAAACGAGTAAATAATTAAGTCCCAAGCCCGGAAGGATTAACAATCCTTTTAAATATTGTTTCAGCTGTTCGTTAACACATTTGTTGATTTTAAGAGAACTTCTACCCCCACGTTGGATCATATAACGTGTCCATTGTTCAGCGCACCTGTGTTTATCGGAGTATAATTATTTTAATAAGACCGTTGATATTATATTCATAACAAAATTGTATTAAACTTATGACATGATTTCAACCAATGTTTGTATTAATCAAGAACAATTTTTAAAGGACTGATATAGCACACGTGCGTTTTTTTTTTCTGGGTTACAATCCTATGATTGGTCTGCACCAAGCACTCGATCCTTCCACTCATCTATCTGTCATCCGCCAGTCTCTTCATCTCCTGGTAGCTGCCACAGCGCACATCCCGGATCACCGGGTCCATGTAACTTTGTGTTATTGCCCTCGATCATTCCCTCGACGATGGTAAGGAGCAGGCCTGGGTGCCTGATGTTATGACCTATCCAACTGGATCGTTGTTGGACAACTCTATTTAGGAGTTGCCTTGTTTCTCCAACCCCGCTCAATACCTCGTCGTTTCGGATGTGATCTGACCAATGGACCCCGGCCATGCGCCTGTAGCACCACATCTCAAAGGCAGTCAGACGCCCGAACTCGCTCTGGCTGATAGTCCACGTTTCGCAGCCATACAGCAGCACACTCCAGACAAGAGTGACGTCCGTGACTGACTGAAAGAAGTCATATAATGAGAGGCGACAAACTGAATCAGGTTCCTACTCCATGCGTTCATTCATTATTTGGGAGGAGGAACATGTATCATAGCTGTGCGTTATAATTTAGTTCCGTGTGCAAATAGTTAATCTCGCATGAAATAAATGTTAAATTATAGCACATTTTTAATGATGAGTAGCTATTTTATTACTATGTGGCTTCAAATAAAAAAAATGTAAAACAAGGCGGTTCTTTGATAGAGATAGACCGAAGAGTGCGTAGCTTTTGGATGTAAACAATGCCAGATGGAGGTAAACAATTACAGATTGAGGTAAACATTCAAGATTGAGGTATACATTAACAAATTTATTTATTTATTTATTATTACACATGACAAGAAATATACACAATTTGAGAAAAGCAACAGATAATTTGATTTGGACATACAATTTTAATGGATCTGGGTTTGTTGCCTTTCATTTGTCGTATCCCCAGTAAACTAGGCTTTTGCCTGTATCTCACTGAGGATATTTAGCATGAGAAAAATAAATCGATACTTCTTTCCGATTTTTGATTACACAAAAACAAAACCCCGTTGCACGCTCTCATCAACCTGACAAACGGTGACAATCAACTACAACTGGAAACATCTTGCGAAATACAACTCCTCACACATCATAACTCCAGAAAGACCAAAAATATTCATCCCACAATATACCGCACACAACCATAAGAATTAAAATAAAAATTAAAACAAAAAAAAAATACACAGAAACACAAATATCAAAACAACCAAAATTAAAACAACAAGAAGAAACCCACACTCATGAGCTTACATAAATCCCTTCCACTCGTCATTCATCCTGAAAGCCCAAGTACTCAAAATCCTGTCGCAATAACAACCACGCTCCGATCGACTGTCTAAATGGTTTTCCTACCTTTACCTTTATTGAAGTCGGCACGCCATTGTATGTAATGGGAGCCAAATAAGCATATTGCCTTTGGGCAAAAGAGGTTTTAACTCTAGGGATGGTGAACATTTCATTAGTTGCCATGCGTGTCATGTGTGTCTGCTGAGTCTGCATCTTCTCTTCCTCTCGATGGTAGTGCCAGAGATGGAGATGGAGGTAAACAATGACAGATCGAGGCTAAATATGCAAGAGAGAGTTAAGCAATGACTTTGGAAGTGAATTTTGAAAAACAAAATATAAAAAAAAACAATTATAACAAACCGTCCTAAATAAAAAACAACCGCATCCAAAATAGGTATAAAATTGTGCGTTACATACATTAACAATTTTGCATTTATTTTTAATTCATATCATTCTATTTTTTCTCCGCCCACACATTTTTCTTATCAGCGCACCTTTTTCTTTAATATTTATTAAGCTTTTTAAATTATGTCTCCAAGTCCACATTTCATTCTTATACGAGTACATTAAAGTTGTAGTACATTACGTTAAAGTTGGCAGATAAAATTTCGTACAAAATATCTTATTTTACAAACATACGTACCATAACGCTATGTCCCTGTCGGGGTAAGCATATAGAAAGAACGCTTGACTTTCCTATATCGAAGCACATTCTTCGCCACTTCCTTCACATATATTCACCTTCTTATACAACTCTTACGATTTCTCTTATTACGTTCTCATCCTTTAAATATAATTAACTTGATCCGACTATACTTTCCTTGGTTTTCTTCTACCATGCGTTCTACTCACATTTGCTATATACAGTACCGTCTCATTAAATAAGAGCCACCTAGAGTAATCCCTAAAAAAAATGTTAAGACATAATTATTATTAATTTTTAATGTTTATTTTGTTGGAATTGTTATTGTATTATGTGGCTGTGTTAACAAGCCTAATATTGGCAATTGTTGTTGCTACCCCTCATCCTTTGTCGACTTCAGACCCTTTTTCTAAGAATGGTCGCCATATTCAGCCAGGTAGACGTAAGCCCTTAGAACATTATAAAATGTACATATATTTGTTTTGTTAGTCTTTATTCATTTGTTCTACATGCCCAAACCGTCTCAAAGTGCTGTTCTACATCTTACTCAACACATCAGCTATAAGTTCACATTCATTCCTAATCACTTCTTTCCGTGTTCTATCAAATATTGTCATCCTATTTATTATTTTTAGTGTACGTATTTCCACATAATTTATTCGACTCCTTTCAGTTTTTCTTACGTTCACGTTTTACTCCCATAAATAAAAGTTGGTACTAAAATGCTGTTGTTATAATAATTACACTAGTTAACAAATTTAAATTTTTTGTCTGTAACAGAGATTAAATTAGCTGATTCTTACTAAATCGACCCTGCTGATTATGAAAATCGCGTAAATTGAAAATGAAAAGTTTGCAACACGTAACATTTTTGTGTAACAGAAGGGGGAGTGTTTTAATAAAATAAGTACGTTTTTGCGCATTTCAAAAGTCGTAATTACAAAAATGAAAATAAATTAATTCCTGAAATACTAAATTTAGACACAGAATACAATGTTGTTATATATTGTAGGAAAATAAAAAAAGCTGAATAAACAATAATTACTGTAAGAAAAAAAATTTACCTTGTATACCAATTTTTTGTTAAAAAATAGCCTTTTTTATAAATTTGATCGAATCACCTTTTTTTTTAAAGATGGTGTATTAAATTAAATGAAAACTCAAATTAGATAACATAGAAGTCCCTACATTACAGTAAACAGCCATATACAGATTACTAGCAACATTTTTACTTAGCAGCCATATACAGATTACTAGCAACATTTTGTTAAAATATGAAATACTTAGAGCTACTTTTTCCTCTTGTACTTTGTGTCACCTTCTCTAAAAAAAAACAACAGTAGTCCCCCATCATTATATTAAAATTCCACCTTCCTTGATATCGTTGTTCCATTCTGTGAATATCCTGATGGAATCTTTCCCCTTGTTTATCACTTAGAGCTCCTAAGTTCTCTGCGAAAAAGTCTAGATGGGAATGCAGGAAGTGTATTTTCAGTGACATTCGACATCCTAGCTTCTGGTAACTGCAAGAGTTTTTGTACAAGCTGTTCGTAATTGTCAGCTTTATTGTTACCAAGGAAACCACTAACAACTCTTCCAAAGGCTTTTCAAGCTTCTAGTTCTTCAACACTTAATTTTTTTTCGAACTTTTCATCTTTCAAAAGTTTTAGTTTCAGTCCAAAACTAATTTCAAGTTTTTCTCTTAAAAGGTACGTGATGGAACATCTTCAAGTTCATATTCGTTATCAGTACACAAAAATTGACGTAAAATGACCGTTTTCACCCTTATTAACTAGTGTTATTGGACTCCTTGAATTATTTCTCCACATCGACTCTTGTACATCAAAGTTGGAAAATTAAAATTGGGCTTTGTCAAAATATATTTTGTTTTATCCTTCCCTATTTTCTTAATTTATAAAGATCATTTTATTACTGCCTTAATCTGCTTCCTTCAAGATTGCTGCGTGATCATTTAGCGATTGGGAAATTTCTATTCACTATCGTCTTAAACAAATATTTACACACTTTTACGTGCTTATTTCCCTTTGCGTGAAGTAAAAGCTCTTAATAATTTCCCAAATAATGGATTACTTGATATGGCAATCTTGCGTCTGAATTGTTTTAATATATTCTTTTTTTTATTCACATTGTTTCGTGTACAAGGTTGACCGTCTGACGGATTTGTCACTACACAGCAATTTCGTCCAACCAACCAGCTCATATTGGAAACATCAAACTGTTTTAATCCATGACTGATTTTACATTAAAAATATATCTTTAATTTTTTGTTATTTGTTTTATCAAACACTGTTTATTCCACTTTTTGCGTTACAAAAAGTGGAATAAACAGTGTTTGATAAAACAAATTACAATGTCTTTAAACCTCCACAATGTTAATGCCTTAACTATAAATAATATATTCCTTTAAATTTATGTAAAAATAAATTAATTCGGTCATATATAAAATATATCTGGCGGGCTTATTGCTATACAACAATTTCTTCCAACCGGATAGCTTATTTGGATAAACAAAGTGATTCGAATCCATGATCGATTTTATCAAGTGAAAATATTGATTTAAATTCAATTTATTTTTTCTATTCTCTCTTAAACTAAATAATAAAATAAAAATGGCACACATCTGATAAATCTTGGAATTTCGTTCTACAGTCGCGCCGAGTCAATCGCAAATCAAGATGTGTGAAATGTGGTGTGATGTGCTGGAACGAAAAGCCGTGTTGTAAAAGAGATTGGAATTATCCGATAAGATATGAAGAATAATTGGGATTGTTAAAGCACGTCAAATAATGTCGACATAATGTGAGGGTTACTTCGCTGCCTGATTTTAAACTATGTGTTATGTGCGAGGCTCATCTTTATTTTGGGTTATGTTTATCAATAAGTAAAACATAATTCAAGGAGTTGTGGCGTTCGCGCGCTCGGTCAATGACCGGCGATCCGACCCTTGCATACCTTGACAATTCAAAACAAACGAGTACAAGGTCCACACGCCGGTCATTCAACTCATTGTCATACGCGGAGCGCATTCCATGCTAGAGTGAGAAGGTAGCACATCTGTCGCGCCAAATCCCAAAATAAATTGTCACCTACACGCCGCACGCAACGTATTGTGAATGCAGAAACGAGACGGCGGGATATCTTGCTCGCATTCCCGCACACATTCAAGAATAGTATAAATACCTACGTCTACCAATAAAATGTCTCTTTCCGCATTGCGATCTAAAACGAGTTTTATTTATCAACAAATCATCATCATCTCTCCCTTAAGGACATAGCTCCTAAAGAGTTATTATCGTGTTCAGTCAGCTTCAAAGTGACTGACGTTTCGAAAGCAGGGAACACGGTCAGTGGCGCACAAAGCAATGTTTTCATCAACAAATTAATCGTTCAATGTATAAAAATTATTGTGTATTGTAGTGTGCTAGTGTCAAATTGTGATGAATGGAAATGTTAGCGATACCTTGACATTGATGGAGATTAATTAGGGCAAAATCAAGGCTTTAGAAATGTGAGCCTTTAGTGGAATATATTGTTCCTATTACAATATTTGATCGAGTATGAAATGAGTGTACAAAAAAACGGTTAGATACGGATGTTAATAGTAGAATTAAGAAATTAATCTTGAGATGGTTTGGCCATATCGAAAGAATGAGTTTTGCAAGACTTGCGAAATAAATGTACATGTCTAAAATTAATGGAGAACGAGGAAGACGTAAACGCAGTAAAGAGGGAATGTATACAATAGTTGAAGAAATTTTAACTGAAGATAAGGTAATTTTGTATGAGAAACAGAAGAGCACGTGTAGTTAGATGTATTGATACGGACAAAGCGAGCGCTGTGCGCAAGGATAGAAATACTTTGAGATATCTTCTCTTTGTCTACACTAAAAAAGACATGGTGTGATGATGGCACCTTTTTATTCTTACACTTAACTTATACGTGTATATATTTTTTGTAATATTTTATGTGTCAATAATAGCGGATTTGATTCCCGAGTTAGAGAGCCCATGAGGAGACTTTACTCTCTGAACGGCGTTATATAAATTGTCCTTTTATTTATTGAATCTTAAAAAGACATTCTACTTTGTAGTGTCATGTTTATTAATTTTTACTAAAATAAATAAAATATTATTTTTTTCTTTTGTATTCACCGCTGTTTTATTTTTGTGAGTTTGCAACCGGTTTCAAAGACTTCCGTCTTCCTCGTCAGGTGAAGATAAACTAAATTACATGTTTAAAATATATTTTAGATTTATAATTTAGTTTATCTCCACCTGATGAAGAACACTCTTTATGCAGGTTGAACAGGTCTTTGAAATAAGTTGTGAACTCATGGAAATAAAACAGTCTTCTCCCTGGCTCTATCCCAACTCACTGTCTGCGAAGACTGTTGGGGTCAGCTTTCCTCGTCCTCAGGTTGTATGCTCATCTGTCCTGGACTACGTCCCCCAGGCCGTGCCTCGGCATCAGGTTATCTTTTTACACCACCCATGAATTCTTTGGTCTTCCTCTGGTTGTTATTCGAGTAAGATCCATGGAGATTGTCTGGTTCACAATGTGATCGGGTGCTCTGTGTCCAACGTGCCAATATCTCAATCGCCTCTCCTCCATCTTGCTGTTAATGTCTGTAACACCTAGGCTTCCACGAATGCGTGAGCTTTTTATTTTGTCTCTTAGGGACACACCAACTGACCATCTTAGCATGCACATTTTTTTTCATGAAAATAAAACAGTGGTGAATATAGAAAGAAAAAATCTTTTATTTATTTTATTAAAAATTTATATTCTTTTATTATTATGTAAAAAAAATATGGGTGATAAGTATTTTGTATCGTTTTTTTTTCCATTTTCACAACATATTTGCTCTCTTAAACGTTTCATTCCCTCGTAAAATTTAATTCTAAACATATTCCGAAACACACGCCAAAACTTTTTGAAAACGGTTTTTATGTACGTGAAGTATCGATTTTGTCATTATGCTTTTCAGATTTTCAATTTTCCTCCCCCGGCGGTGTCACTCAAAGCGTTTGTCCAAGAGTCAAGCTTTTTCGAAAATATGCGTAACATATTTATCTTCACAAATTTTTCGCACTGAATAAAACCGATTTTATATATTTTCACGAACCTTAACACTTTCTATACCATATTATTTATACTCACTACCGTAAAATAATCCGCGCTATCTTTAGATTCTCAATCTCAATATTTTTAACATTTTTTTAGTTTATTTTTTGTTTGAATATGCCTGTGTTATGCATATTATTTTTTATCACTTAAATACAATAAAAATCATAAATTGGTTCAGCCACTGTGCAGAATGGTGCAATACAATACGACTACAAATCATTATTGTATAAAATATACTAATATATAACAAAAATTGTATAGCAAAAACAATATTTGGAAGGACATCTGAATAACAAAATTATCATTGTAATTTCTTCTCTCTTGCTCCATCCCAACTCACTGTCTGCGAAGACTGTTGGGATCAGCTCTCCTCGTCCTCAGGTTGTATGCTCTTCTGTCCCGGACTACGTCCCCCAGGCCGTTCCTCTGCATCAGGTTATCTTTTTGCACCACCCATGAATTTTTTGGTCTTCCTCTGGTTGTTGTTCGAGGAAGATCCATGGAGATTGCCTGGTTCACAATGTGATCTGGTGCTCTGCGTCCAACGTGCCCATACCATCTCAATCGCCTCTCCTCCATCTTGCTGTTGATGTCTGTAACACCTAGGCTTCCACGAATGCGTGAGCTTTTGATCATTATAATGTATACATAAAAAAAAACATATAGTACCCGGCGGTAAGTAATACACATCGGGCTTAAGAAAGAGACTGTCGCTTTATAGAGCGTCATCTCTGTCGCATGATGCGTTAACAGTTCGTGCGACAGAGACGACGCTCTACAAAGCGACAGTCTCTTTCTTAAGCCCGATGTGTATTACTTACCGCCGGGTACTTTACGTACCATTATCAGACTTGACTATCTCGACAGACTATTCTGAGTTCCACATCCATACAGCTCCTACAATTTATCTTCTTACGTTTCCTTTCAAAATATCATAAACTTTCCCAACACTTACCTTGATCTTCCTCTACCACGATTTCCACTTACATTTGTATATAAGTTTTTTTAGTATTTCTTCATTAAATCTTCCTACATGCCCAAATCATCTTGGATTGTTCTTCTTTATCCTATCTGACACTTCAGCGTTAATTTCACATTCATCTCTTATCACTGCATTCCATATTATATCATATACATTGTCACCCTATGTCTTCTAATTGTACTCATTTTTACAACATACGAGTATTTTCTGCTCCTTTCAGTCTTTCTTCGTCCACTTTTTACAACCAAATATCAAAATCGGTACTAAAATATTGTAATGGACTATCTCTTAATATATTTTGATACTGTCCGGTTCAAGTATATACGTTTTATTGCCTTATTGATTTTATTTCCTATGGATACACGATCCCGTAAGTATATACTCCAAGAATTCGTATAAAGCAGCTAGCAAGAAAAAAACTGTCGAGATTGAATAGTCTTTCTGTCTTCATTGTCTATTGCGAAACAGAAATGATGTTATGGTTTGTATATATGTGTACATACACACCATCGATCGCGCAAATTTCATCGTCTTTTTATTCAAATAATGAAAAAAAAAATAACATTTCCTACGTTTTTTGTTTTAAGATTGATATTGTCCTCACAGTATTGGGATTTGTTGTTACTCTTCTGAATGATGTATTTTATAAAAAAATGGCGCTGTTATTGACAAATATCCTCCCTTAGGACACTCCGCGACATTAAAACTTCTCTGAAATATAAACTTTTTCTACGCAGCCTTGAAAGTACAGAATTTTCCATAGAACTTGGAGAATCTTTATAGTTCGCAAGTAAAGATCGATTTTTCATTGAGTAATCGTACAAATATTTAGTTTTTTATACCCAAATTATGATTTTCTTTTCTTCGTATACGTTTTTTTCTTTGTTGAATTCCGAACTAGACTGAGAGCAATTATATTATTAGACATCATATGGGAAAAAATATGAAGTCTCCATGTGAAAAATGAACGTCTTACCATGTAAACTACGAATGTTGTCACGAGATACAGTTATAATACTCGTCGTTCATGCTTACTTGTTAAGTGGTTTGGTTACGTCAAATACGCTTTAAAGCTTTTGTGGTTCTTCGTATCAATTGTATAAGGTCTTTTGGAGTGTTATACGTTGCATTTTTCATCTTTAAAATTCGTAGTCAACTTCGCCATTAGTTGAATTTAACTTCGCTAAAAATTCATAGTCAACTTCGCCACAAAATCGTTACCAACTTCGCCACTTGTGGCGGAATCGACCACGAACAAGCTCTGAAGATTGAAATGACAACATTTTCGAAACGTTGGCATTATAAGTCAAACCACATGATACAACGCTTCGAAATACCTTATGAAACTGGTTTAGTTATGTCTATATAAGTTATTAAAGAGCTCCTTTATTTGACTGGCGAGTTGTTGATATCGGAACATAATTTTTTGGTTAAATCAATGTCATAACACAAATTGACTTAATTTCTAACGAGGATGTATGTTAGGAGGATCGAATCATTTACGAAAATAAGATTTATCGGATTGTTCGGATGCCAAAAATAGGACATACCAGATCATTTGCAAGGCGATAATATGACAGATAGTTCGCATGTCAAAAATAGGATATATGAGATTGTTTGCATTCCGAAAATAGGACACATCAAATTGTTCACATGCTAAAATAGAAGATATAAGATTGTTCGTATGCCAAAAGTTGGACATATCAGACTGTTCGTGTTCTAAAATTGATTTCAGATTGTTCGAATGCCAAAAATAAGACATATCAGATTGTTCGCATTCCAAAATAAAACATCAGATTGTTCGCATTCCAAAATAAAACATATCAGATTGTTCGCATTCCAAAATAAAACATATCAGATTGTTCGCATTCCAAAATAAAACATATCAGGTTGTTGCATTCCAAAATAAATAATATCAGATTGTTCGCATTCCAAAATAAAACATATGAGATTGTTCGCATTCCAAAATAAAACATATCAAATTGTTCGCATGTCAAAAGATTGTCTGTAGGACATATAGTTCGCACGACTAAAAATCGTGAGAAAAGAGTACCTCCTACTTACATATAAATATATATTTTGGTTTTAGTCTGACTTGAAAGCTGGTGGAGTATCGCTTTGAAAATCTTTTTAAACCGTTATATTTTTCGATAAATTTGTGAAAAGCTCTCGCGCAGGATGTGCCGTTTGAAAAATTAATGAGTTTTTCTTTCAAAGCGATGTAAAGTGATACCAAGTTTTCGGCTTCATTTGAAAATATTTTTGCGAAAAACCTCTTCCTTTGGCGTTGTTGTTTTTCGCCGTTTCTAACGCGTGTACGTTTCATGTGAAATTAAAACATTTTTTCAGGGGGGTTTTCAATTAAATCGTTACAAAATACATATTTTTTGGAAAAACGCGTAGGATAAGGAATTTTATAATATCTGTGGAGGGAGAATATGAAACCTTACCTGTCGGGTGCGAAGTTTTCGACAAAATCAAGAGTTTTAACATTCTGAAAATTCGTTTCGGATAGAATAATAACTGATTTTTAAAAAAATTCATTGCAAGAACCGAGTGTCGAAAAATAAAAGGATTTTTAGAAATAAATAGAAAAACAGTCGCTAGAACTTTATTTACATCTTAGAAGAATTATTTTACATTATTTTAAATAATGCTACTTCATATGACTTTATTACATTAGTTGTCGCAAGAGCGATTCAAGAAAATACTATCCAGTTATTTATCAGGCGGCAATCTATTCGAACTAACCAGACAAAAGTAAATAAAGGAAGTTATTTGATCGCAAAACATATTCAAATGAATATTTATTTTTACAAAATTTATGGACAATATACAGTCATCGTCGTTGCTGGGTCTCGTTATCGAGGATTCTCTCGCCATTTCAACGTTAATAGTTATAAAGTGTTGCTGTGCCGTGGTGTTTTTTTTAAGTGAGTGAGCTATTTCCCACCAGCAAACTCACCAGTCACACCGCTGTACTGGATCCGATGGCACACCGAAGGGAGACGATCGGATCACACATGTGTGTTTTTTTAAATAATATATATGACCTAAGTCATAGGTTTATATTACACCATCGAATACTATACATGTGTTATTCGAGAGGAGTAGCAAGCGCGGGGTTCGAACCGACGACCTTCCGTACGGAAGTTCAGTGCGTTACCGCGCGGCCATGTACCTCAGTATATATGTATATATGATACATAGTAAAAGTGAGATATCATCAATCAAAGGAAAAGAAAGGGATCGTGGATAGGAAATAAATATCAAGAATGAAACACGTTATATTACTGACTTGAAATTAAGAGTTTTATTAGTTGCTTCTTCAAGCATGCCAAAGATGGAGCGTATGTTAGCATAAACTAATATATTAAGACATATTGTACGTGCATAACTTCACAGAGGACGATAAAACTAGCAAATACCACTATTTCAGAAGATAGCTCAAACGTTTCAATTTATACAAGGATCACTCCGTTTTCCTAAGGTCGATCTGTTTCGGGCCTAACTTGGATTGTTAAATTGCCCATCATTTGTCTGAAAAGGCTGAAGGGTTTAGCAAACAATTTGAATGTTAGTTCCGCGTCCAGGGCTCCGGCCTGATTGATGTCTGGCCCACAAATAAATCCTTGGCCGGCTGGCATTTGTCTGAGTTTCTGATAAATCCTTGAAGGCCCGGCATTTGTGCGGCAGGATTTAGCACATTCTACCCGTTCTGGAAGGTTTTGATTTGTTTTTACTAGACTGAACCCTATTTAAACATTTCGTTAGAAAAAAATCAGTGGCAAATATGTTTCAATTATTTTTAAATAGATACAAATTTTTATTTTTGTTGAATGTCGTATAAAACGGGATTCTGGTAGAAATGAAAGAATGAACGAGGTAAATGTGTGTGGACTTCTGTATGCAGATGATATGATTATGCTTGCTGAAAACGGGATTCTGGTAGAAATGAAAGAATGAGCGAGGTAAATGTGTGTGGACTTCTGTATGCAGATGATATGATTATGCTTGCTGAAAACGGGATTCTGGTAGAAATGAAAGAATGAGCGAGGTAAATCTGTGTGGACTTCTGTATGCAGATGATATGATTATGCTTGCTGAAAACGGGATTCTGGTAGAAATGAAAGACTGAGCGAGGTAAATGTGTGTGGACTTCTGTATGCAGATGATATGATTATGCTTGCTGAAAACGGGATTCTGGTAGAAATGAAAGAATGAGCGAGGTAAATGTGTGTGGACTTCTGTATGCAGATGATATGATTATGCTTGCTGAAAACGAAGGCGATTTAAGAAATATAAGTGTTGTGCATATGAGAGATGGCTAGTAAAATATTTAAAAATAAATGCACCGAAACCAAAGGTTATGTTTATACAAAGAAATGTGGTAAAAAGTGTGTGCTATGCATGGGTTAACTCAGAAACCAAAGGTTATGTTTATACAAAGAAATGTGGTAAAAAGTGTGTGCTATGTATGGGTTAACTCAGAAACCAAAGGTTTAGTTTATACAAAGAAATGTGGTAAAAAGTGTGTGCTATGTATGGGTTAACTCAGAAAAACTGGAGCAGGTTGATGAATTCTACAATATGGGAAGAATGTTCACGTTCAATGGGTGACTTGAATGGGACATTTAAAATAGGGGTAGTGAGAGTCAACAAGGTTAACAAAGCTCGTAATGTTATAAACAATACCCGTGCAATATCAACAGCAGCAAATATGACAATATATAAAAGTGTATTGGTGCCCACCTTGACGTATGGAAGTGAAACTTGGATTTAACAGAAGAAGGATAAGAGTAAGATTAATGCTGTTGAAATGCGTGCAATAAGGAAAATTTGTGTAGTGTCAATGTATGAAATAAGGCGGAATTAACACTTGATCTAACCATAATTTCCTTGGTCTTCCTGTATGATTATTTTACTCACATTTGCACTATATGATGAGCCCGGACCTTT
The DNA here is from genome assembly GCA_949825065.1 of Odontocerum albicorne. Taxonomy (NCBI): domain Eukaryota; kingdom Metazoa; phylum Arthropoda; class Insecta; order Trichoptera; family Odontoceridae; genus Odontocerum; species Odontocerum albicorne. The sequence continues at coordinate 43,524,311 of OX463846.1, read as the reverse complement.
TAGTGTCTTCTCTCTTGAATGTATTTTTTTTGTCATCTATTTATTTTCTGTGTTTTTTTTATATATTCTTGTTCTACGTGTTCAAGGGTGTGGGCTGAAAAACATCTGGTGTCCCCGTGGCTGGGGTCGCCCTATATTGGTGGGGTGTATCTTGGCCGAGGGGATGCTATTAGATGAGCCCAGACCTTTTGATAGCTTCTGTATTTAATATGTTATCTGCAATTTATGTGGTTAAGAAGTGTTATTTAAATATAATCTGTACATACTATGTTGCTACCAATAAACCTATTATTTATTTATTTATATTATACATTTGTGCAGGTAGTTTTTCTTCATTCATTCGTTATATATGTCCAAACTATTTTAGGGTGTTTTTTTTTCACCCAACTCAACATATCCGTCTTTATTTCATGTTTATCCCTAAACACTTCATTTTAATTTTGAATAGAGAGTATAGATAACAATGTTAACTTTTTGTAAAAAAAAAACAAGTATGATATTCAGTTACCCCTTTCATGAGACAATTTAAATATAATTAGATCAAAGAATTTGGTAGAACTTTTCGAAATGCTCTCAAAAAGATCTTCTGCTCACAAAGATAAGCGAATTTGTCGGATAGGGTCATCCCGGATGCTGTTTTTTTTTTCTTCAAATAAATGTGAACGTTTATAAGGTTAACTTTGATATATGGAAGTGAAACTTGGATTTGACAGAAGAAAAAGATAACAACAAGATAAATGCAGCAGAGATGCGTGCACTAATAAACATTTATCGACAATTTGTCGAGTGTCAATATATGAAAGAAGGCGGAACGATGAAATAAGAATTGAATGCGTAAATAAAATGAATGTTAAAATATGATGAAGATAGGAGCTTTTAAAAGATTTGGACATGTGGAGAGAATGAATTTCTTTTTTATTTACAATGCACTGGTCTTTTATCGACTGTTAAAAATGGGTGCTCAAATTAGAATTTTGAGTGCGTATGAATATAAAAGAATTAATACGCCACAAAAAGTTAAAATATTAACATTAATCATACATTAGAAAACAGGACGTACATGCATGTTACTAACCATACATATAATACAAATATGAGACAAGCCAAGACTCAGGGCGTTCAAGGCCTCAACATACAAAAAAATTAAAATGAAAATATATTCGTTGAATTTATACACTTCATAAAAAAGGCATATCGAAACTTCAACACATTTTCAGAGATCACGAAAAATTGAAGGAGTGTGAAGATCAATTTCAACCTGTATATCGAGGCTTTTAACGATGTTGCTTATTACCTTATATGGAAACAAAATATAATCTTTAATATAAGGCTAAGAGACTAATTCATACCTTATGATAATATTACCTTAAGAATAATAAATACCTATAATAAAGCAGTCGACTTACCAGGGTAGACAAAGATGACATATGTAAAAAAACTTGAAAATGATTTAACACAATTACAATAAAGACACTCAGAAAGAAACAGGTATCAAATCGTACAAAATCATATGTAACTAACACAATACGGAGTCGTCCACAGGCGCACAGCAAAAAAATACAAACACAAAAAACAAATAATTGAGAAGCAAAATACAAATTGAAAACCAAGTATAAAAGACGGAATCAGTCAAGTGCAACTTTACAAATATCCTTCAGTACGGGGAAAAATAAAAATAAATGATTTAAAAAAACCACAATGATCAATTAAAAAGCCGTTCAAAAAAGTTATTCGCTTTTTTGAAAGACACGCAGGATCCCATTTCAATGCTCGGATATTTGGAAGTGCTTTTTGAAGGACTCATTATAGGTCAGCAAACTAACTCAGACTCTCCTCAAGAGCACTCTAACTTGGAAATCAAACTCATTTTTATCGACAGCTATTACAAAAAATAAGTAGTTTAGTGTAAGGGTAGGAAATTGGTATTTGCAGCCTATAGGTTGGATATTTTCTCATGCATTTCGTTTGAAACCCCCAGGAAACGTCTCAAGGAATGACAATCTACTCGTACATGCAATGAAACCTTTGTAAATCTTAAGATTAGTAAAGGTAAGACACGAGGTTTAAGGTGGAGTGTAGTACATACATGTTTGTTATATTTATATATACTCATGAATTTCGATTCGACGTCCCAAAATGGTTGTATTCATGTGCTCCCTAAAGCTGTATATGCCACCCACATCTCTAACACTCAAAGGCAGATCAATGTTTGATATAACATATTATTATATGTGTAGAGTTTTTATTTTATGAATGTTGGTGCTCAAGTTTTGAGTCCCAATTTTACCTGTTTTAAATTGTGTTTAAAGTTTTGCATAAAATATATTTTTATTATAATAAAAAAATAAAAAAGATTGAGGATAAGCCCACCCTTAATCGCTACAAATTGTCAAGTGGTGGACGTTAATTGATTCTTGGGACTGGGATCCATTTTCATAACTTAAATATTATTTTTAGTATCGAACCTTTTTCCACAGTGGATCTAGAAACACTTGAACAAGATGGTACTATATTATCTTGGAAATATTCTTGATTAAAATTAATTAGATTTTTTTATTTTAAGAAATGTTTTAAGACATAACTTTTGAACATCATGATAAAAAATTAGCTATCCGAGGAGATGTCAATAAATTCGCGGATGAAGGGAAAATTGAAAACTAATGTGTTTATTTACTTTTATGACTAAGTTTCGAACTTTCAACATAAAAGTAAAAATTGTTACATTTTAAGTAAGTTTTTGAGTTACCATGCTCTAAAAACTTCGTTAAATTTTGTGTTTTTATATACATAATTTTTATATATTGTACATTATTTTAACATAATCGTACATAATTTTCACATACGTCATTTTTACATATATCACTTTTAGATACATAATTTTTATATACATTATTTTAACGTACTCGTACATCATTTGAACGTTCGTCTTTTTATACATCAATTTTACATACATAACATCATGTACATCATTTTTACATATAATATATAATTTTTACTTACATTATTTTAAATACATCATTTTTACATATATCACTTTTACATACATCATTTTTACATACATCATTTTTACATACATTTTTTTAACATACTCGTACACCATTTTTACATTAATTATTTTATACATCCTTTTTATACATCATTTTTATGCATTAATTTTATATACATAACTTTTATATACATCATGTTTACGTATAATATATCATTTTTACATATGTACATCATTTTTACATTCATCATTTTTATACATCAATTTTGCATACCATACATAACTTTTATATACTCGTACATCAGTTTTACACATAATGTATCATTTTTACATATATAATTTTTGCATGCATCATTTTAGATTTTATTTTTGTACCTAGTGATGTCAACAATACAACTTAAATGTTTTCTCTCTGCTTTATGAGTCGACATTTGAATGCTGATAAACCGTTTCGAGTTAAGTTGTTCTCGATTTTCACATCTTCCTCCCTTTAAATTTCACAGGCTGCCGGTGACAGTTAACGTTTTGTGTTGGTCCTCCAAACTTCTTACGTAGTGGTTCTCAACTTTTTTATGTATAAACCTTGAAAGTTTTAACCACGACCTCCTTGGCCTAGTTGGTAAGACGCTTGTCTCCCAACCCAGAGGTTGCCGATTTGATTCTCGTTGCAACTAAAAAAAATCTAAGTTGTGTAAAATTTAAATGTCTTATGACATTTTTTTCATTCCTTAATGCCTGATATTAACTCTTAACTTTTAATTTGCCTCTTATTATTGTATACAATATAAAACCTTTTGTTTTCGAACATGAGTACGTGGAACGGATGAATGCTGAAAGACTAACGAAACGAGTTATATGAGAAGGTTTATGGATGTAGAAGAGGAAAAGGATATGTGTTGATTTAGGAAAGTTTGGTGCTCTGTCTTCTCTGTTAATCCCGACAGGGATCTCTCTCCGTGGTTGCAGTCCTAAGACTGGTTTGCAGCAATTTCAACTCTTCTCCTCCATTCCCCCCTGTCCCGTGCGGCTCTTTTCAAATCTGTATATGTTGAGCAGCGCACGTCCACCAACAGGTCCTCCAGGTACTCTCGGCGTGGGCGTCCCCTAGAGTCTGTCCCCTCGGTCATACCCTCCATTATGGCATGCAAGAGGCCCTCTTGTCGTATTATATGACCGACCCATCTTGCACGCCTTTCGGACAGGATCCTGAGCAGGTGCCTTCCTCCTTCGATTCGTTGGAGAACCTCTTCATTTGTGATGTGGTCTCTCCAGGAAATTCCTAATAGTCTTCTATAGGACCACATCTCAAAAGCCTTTAGTCTTCGTCTATCTCTTTCGGATAGGCACCATGTCTCGCAGCCGTACATCAAGATACTCCATACATAGGTCTTGATGAGAAGTATTCTCAGTTTTAGGTCTATATTATTTGATTCTATTATTTTCGACCTTTTATTAAATGCAAGTCTAGCCTGATGTATACGGCTGTCGACCTCGCTCTTGGACCGACCGTCCCATGTTATTTTGCTCCCGAGGTAGACAAACTCCTCGGTGTTCTTTAGTGGTTTACCCGACATCACTATTCTCATCTGGTGTTGCGCTCGGCCTACAGTCAGCAGCTTTGTTTTGTCTTTATTTATCTTCATACTGTAGTTATTTTGAAGAATGCTTTCCATAGTTGTTAAGGCCTCTTGTAGTTCCTCTTCACTTTCAGCAACCATAGCAATATAGACGACAGGGATATGGCGTGTTAATATGTATGTATGTTAATTGAAACAATCTTGGAGCAACCCGCAGATGACATGTTCGAATATTGCGATGAAAAATCTAGTAATATTTTTCCGAAGAAATATTTTTTAGCCTTAAAACTGAATAAAGGAGACAAAATATGTTGTAGAAATGCGTGCACTGAGAAGAATACATGGTAGGACAATGTATGACAATATATTATGAAGTGATTAGGGATGAATGTGAACGTGTTGTGTAACATGAAGACGATCACTCTGAGATGGTTTGGCCATATAGGACGAATGAATGAAGATTACACTAATATATAGTACAAATATGAGAGACGAAGTCCAAAGAAAGTATGGTTGGATCAATGAATGATATATTGAATCAAAGAAATGCATGGATGTAGAAGAGAGGCTAGATGTGTGTCGAAATAGGAAGGCCTGACGCTCTGTCCTGTCTGCCTACCTCAATAAGGGAATAGCGTAATGATATGAATGTATTTTTTTAAATAAATATCTGACTATCAAGTCTTATTTTTCGAGGTTTTTAGATCCAATTTTTCAATTATTACTTCAAATATGTTTTAAATTGAAAGTAAAAATATGACATACAAGTATATACCACGAAAACCTTATAATGACGTAAAAACTTACTCGTAAATCAAATTGAGCTTGTTTGGGAAACTGTCAATGTGTTTAAAACCATGGTGAAACTCACTCCAATTTTATTATGTTTTTACGATAATCATTTTCAGATACCTGACCAACCAGTCCCTCACGTTAAAAGTATTGAGAGATACTGCTCCAGAATAGAAAATCTTATATCCTTTTGCCGCACCCTTGTCCTCCTTGACTTCCGGTTTTTGTGACTTCTATCTGAGTTCAGGTCGATATCGATTTTTTTTACGTGCATTGCATTGCATTATGTAAATTACCCATCGTTTCTCTCTGTACTGATGGCATGGAAAAATAAATTGTATTGAGTGTAGATGGAGGGTTATTTCAATTTGAATTTTAACTTTTTTACTTGAACTATATCTAAAATCTTTTTTATTTCAAGCGTTCTTTTTCTTCTCTAGTAGGTTTCTCTCTCACAGTCGAATTTTTAAGATTGTTATTCAGGCTTCAGTAGTAACTCGAGAATTAATCTATTGGACAATCAGTCACGATGGGACTGATAGGCTGGACCGTTTCACATGAGTATAACGGTGATTTAATGATAAGCCACCTATGCAAAACGTGCGTCCTGCAACCATGGCCTTATCTAAGACGATTCAGTATACAACACGATCGTCGTGGAAGGTAAAACATTTGGAGAAACACCTTTAGATTTCTGACCGAGGACTAATTCTGTTGCTGTCACCAAATCTCTGACAAGTTCATATTCATCCCAGCAATTCGTTTACTTTCAATGCAGAATGGTCGTCGGATTCTAAAAGCTGGAGGAGGGTAGAAAATTCCCAAGTGCATTGATAGCTTTTTTAGACACATCTGATATTCCTTAGTTAAGGTGTATTTGCGTCAAATTTTAGGGGTAGGCTTTAAATAACAGGAAGCGATGCCAAAGGAGTTGATTTTTAAGTGCCTCCGACTATCCACAATGCCTCACCGGGCTGACAATCAGATTTCTGTGGGTGTTTTAAAGTATTTTTCTGATATCGATATCACTCTTGAGAAAATATTTTTGTCTTTGGCGTTACAGATTTATACATTTCATAACTGTCTGAATACCAATTCATGTCGCGAATGTTACGTTACTAAAACAGGCACCTTTTACTGATACAATAACGACCCTCGACTATCCTCATCAATTTTGATTTTAGGAAGTAAATTTTCTTCATCTCAATATTTTACCTGGATAAATAATCTTACAGTATATTTTAGTATAATATTTAAGAGTTTTTGTTCTACACCTACTCGTTGTACTACCTCATTGTTTGAAATATGATGATACCAAGAAATTGTGAGCATTCTCTATATAATGATACCAAGAAATTGTGAGCATTCTCTATATAATGATACCAAGAAATTGTGAGCATTCTCTACATAATGATACTGTAGCGATGGTCGCTATCAGTGTAGCATGTGTCCTATTAGGACGTGCTGATGATTTTGATATCGACATCGTTATCTTCGTTTTAGTTGATTCTGCGTTACTTCTCGTACAGAATCATCAATATAGCGGATTGCTTATTTCTATAAGTCATGATGATCTTGATTTGTTGTCAATAAATATGGACTCAGGAATGCGGATATAAATCGATAAGTGGACAGCAGGTAAATAAATAACAAAGTCTTGACAGTTGACTGAATGACAATACAAATATATGTTTATTTATCGGAGCGCCGGTCTTTTATACAAATGGGTGAACCAGTTCGCGTTACATGCTCCGTCTCGCTCTGGCACGTAAATTGGCGGTAGGTTAATTATTTATACTTGGAGATGACTGGACAAATCGCGGGTACTATAAAAATAGTAAACATTGTCGCCGTTCTTGACGTGTAGCTATCTATGAATACTTGATCGGTCAATGACCCTGTATGTTTATGATCAACAATAATTAATTTAATTTATTTGTGTTTTAACAATTCACTCGTTATTTTGACAATTCATTTAGGTAGGTATACAGGCCGGTACAATACCAAGAAGTTGTGTGCACGAACCCAATATACATTTTGGATACTTCTAATTGATTAAGCATTTTGATCTTCGTGGTCCATGTCTCAACATCAGAAAGAAATAAGTTTATGGTTAAAATCCTTTAAATACAAAAAAAATCATTATTCATTGAAAAAGAGCTTATAGTTAACATTCTCTATGTATTTTTGATAAATAAATTCACTCTTTTATTCGTGTGGTACTCTTCAAGATGCACAAATTGGCCATCGTCATAATCGTTGCTGGCCTTTGTTGTTAAGGATCCTTTTGCTATTCTCACGTCAAGTCAGTTGAAACGCGAAATTGTGTCGTTGATTTTTATTAAGTGAGTGTGCTGTTTTACACCAGCAGACTCAACGGCCACACCGTTGTAATGAATCCGATGGCACACCAATGTGAGATGATCGGAGCATATCAGCGTGTTTTCTTTATTTGTTTTCCTTACGGATCTTCCGTACGGAAGTGCAGTCCGTCAACTCGCGGTCATACACCTTAGTACAAATTGGCAATAAGGACACATTGAAGGGCGTGGTCGGGAGACAAAATTGCCCCATATATCGAGCTCTTGGGTAAAGGACCATTGGCGTAGGTGCGAAACTTGCAGTACATCTTCGCACGTGTTTGAAATACTACCTCACCTAACACTTATCTTCCACGAATAACGGAGGCTTTCAAGGACGATTGTACTTACTATACTTAAAATCACAAAAACATATTTTCTAAAATACTAGAATTTATATCTCGAACTGTTTATTTATCGATTGATATTTTTTTCTGGCTCCCATAGAATGCAAAGGAGGAGTTTCCATATCATATCTTTAAGCATTGTTCTTCTGTCATATGCCTTAAGTTTTCAGAGTTAATACACCATAACCTTTACCTTCCTGTGTTAAAAAAATCCACGGTGCTGTGTATTCAATACACATGTAAAAATGAGCGATTTAAAATCGTAAAAATAAGAATATTCATAGCCAATCGCTTAACTTAATTAAATTTGAAGTCAAAAGTGATATTAATTTAAATGAAATTGCTGAAAACATGAAAAAAACATCGGTCGACGTTCACAAAACGGTCGAAGCGACCACTTCAAACGAATGCCCGCGAGCTACTGAAGCGAGAGAAGCGAGCTAACTGAGATTCTATTTCTTGCGTTTCCATATACCGAAGTAAAGTGAGAGTGAGACGTGAATAGCGTCGCTTCCTCACCCATAGCGGTTTTTTAGAATGAATATACCTACGTCACACGCTGCCACACGTTTGATTGTATTGGTGAATTTATTCCCGATTTTCACAAAATATCTCTGATGTGGCCGATAAGTGCAAATTATTATTAATATTATTTTTTTCATTCAATGCGTAAATGTATTATGGAGGAATTCCTAAAATCTGAACCCAGTATTTATAATATTTATAGAGATATTAAAGTTTTTAGAAGCAATGTGTACTAGTTACACATCACAGGGAAGGAAGAGTTAAAGATTGCTTGCACTCTTAAAATGAATTGAAAAACTTCCCCTTAATATTCAAAAAAAGAACCTTCGCGTGGGTTTTGTACCAACGTTATCTTTATATTCAAAGACTTCTTTTTCATTCAAATCAATTTCATATAAATCAATTTCAAAGAATATAAAGATAACGCGTTGTTTCACAAAGTATTGTGGGTTGTCTTTATGTTCCAAGACTTCTTTTTCCATCATCAATTTCGAATGAGTTTATAATTTTTTTTATATTCATCAAATAATTGCACCCCACTATTTTACTCATATCACTGAAAATGTAATTTTTATAGAAAGCTCCTTCGTTTGATTTTTTCAGTTGTAAAATCATTTTTAAATTCATCCAGCATTATAAAGCCACGATATGAAAAATTGAATCAATTCCTCAGCATCGACTTTGAATTGATTTTCCGATTTCATGTCACGCATGTCTTCTCATATTTCATTGAATCGCGTATTCCCCACACAAAATCCCATTTTCTTTATAGGGGGGTAGAAACAAATGCAGGTTTTATGGGCGGCGTGATACTTGCTTGGACAACCCCCCATTTCTTATATCTTCTCCGCATTCTCCCCCTTAACTCCTTGTTCTGCTGCCTTCAAACCCCTGTATCTTGCAACTCTTATTTGTTTCTCTTTTTTCCCCGAGGAGTCCGATATTGGCCAGAGGGAGCGTTATTGTTTAGTTTTCCTTATGTATCGATGAAGGAGAATGTGATCTTGGAAAAACTGAAGGTGGTTTGTCGAAGAATTCATTTATTTTTTCCCTTTTTGCAACCTATTTTAGGTTCTATGTATGTATACCCTTAAATCAAAATACTATATTGCAAGCAGAAAATTTGCTTCTTTAATATGCTTACTGTTTTTAAGGTTATTCTTAAGGGTGTCTAATCTATAATACACACATTTTCCAAAGGCTATATCAATACACAAATTTATTACTTAAACACTAAATGATTAATTTCTTTATTATAACCATAAGCTTAATTAATTTTAATTTCCTACATAATTATCATAATATTTCTAATAATCTAAATATTTGACGATTTGGATATCGTCGTCATACAAGAGAAAGTGACCAAGTGCATATTTCGCGAAAACGTGATTAATGACTATCTGAGACCTTACTAACATAATGGTGGCCTGGAAGAAATAACCCAGCAAGAACTTGGAAGAATAATAATAATATCTTGACTTGTTCAAAATGACTATCTGCATTGATGTTTATTTTCTTACAAGCAAAATTGTATGAAAATTTTCAAAAATATTATTTCTTTATTTTCAAAGCAATGAACATTTCTATACACACAAAAATAATCACAAGTGTGAATACATTTATTTAAAAAAAAAATTGTAAATAAAAGTGTAAAAATGGTTAAATGGCTCTCCTGAATATTTCGCATCTTGTTTGTTGGTCACTTTCTCCTGTATGACGACGATATGTGGAATGAATATATGAAAAAAGACCTACAAAACAAATGTAAGTGGAAGCGTGTGAGAGAAAGCCCAAGGAAAGAATGATTGGATCGAATAAGTGATATTTTGAAAGAAGCAAACGTAGGATGTTGAGAAATCTTAGAAGAGTTATTAGAAGGTGTATGTATGTAAAAGAGGTGAAGGATGTATATCCAGATAGGAAAGTCTACCGCTCTGTTCTTTCTGACTACCCCGACAGGGAGATGTGGTGATGTTATGAGTGAATATAATATTTTATTTATTATAAATAGTTAACAACTACCTACTTATTTATAACTAGATAACAATTCTTACAACTAATTATTTAACACGTAAATGCCATTTTTATTCAGGCTACTTGCATTCAAATCTACTTTTATGTTATTAAATTCTTAAATGTAACAAACATCACTTAGATTGGAATATCAAATTTTTAATTCAACGTTAAACTCAAATTTAATCCAAGTAAATCTGTATACAATCGATAGTTAAAAAAGTATCTTTTGGATCCGAGTGAAAAACTTTATTGCCTTCGCAAATATTGATAGGTTGCCACGAGTTGTCTCATAACAGATAACTCTCGTTGAAAAGTACTCAATGAATTGGAGATGAGTTCAAAATTGAATGGAATTTTTCATGATATTCAACCATCAATTAAAAGACACCCTTGGTTTTATCATTTTTATCTTTACAAATTTGCGATATCTTCATTGGGTCGTATGCGTATGGCTATTGAACTAAATCGGACTGCTCCAAAACTCACATTTTAGACACTTGTTTTTACGATCCTGGTACAGAAGACTAGATTTTAACGGCCATATTACTTCTTTTATTTACTTTCGTCTGTTTTTTTGGAAGAGATAGCCACCTGGCAATACACCTCCATAATTGTTATACAATGAAGTATTAAATAAATAAATAACTCGAGAAAAGAATACATTTTGATATCTCTTCGTAAAAAAATTACAGAAATTTAGCGTAACTTTTCCACTTGTTATCATCGTTTTTCCCATTTAAACATGCCATAAAAATGTTCTCCGCGGTTTTAAAAACCAAAAAAAGTATGTAAAAACACTTTTCAAGTGGTACTAAACTTCCTTAATGATGAAGAAAATTCTAAGTTAAAAATAACAAAGTGCACTCCGCACGGATGACGTGGCATGTCTCGCATCTTGCCTGTCTGAGTTTCGCATCTTGCATGTCTGAGTTTCGCATCTTGCTTTTCCGAGTTTCCCAACGAACTTACTCCACTCATTTTATTTTCTCGCTCCGTTCCAACTTGCGGTATAATGTTAATGGATTCAGTAATCGGTACGGTACGAGATGAGCGAAATTCTGTCTGAGACAATTAAAATATACATTTCTCAAGATGAGTATTCGCTAGTTCTGTACCGAACAATTTGAGACTGATGTTTAATTTTCTAAACTTGTATAAACATCGTGATAAGTTTGAAATATTAATGCTGAGAAACGTGAACCTTTATTACTCGAGGCATTTGCTCCGAATCGAAGTTATGTATATATCTATTTCGTTATATGCAGTATAACCTCGTAGGTTTATTGCCAGGGGCTGCTGCAGTGAGAAGATAACGCGAATATTCCAAATGGCTAAGGAAGTAATAAGTTGTCTAGAGTGGATATCGTATAGAGGGATCTAGGGATTCCAAAAAATCTTGACAATATTGACCCAAATCATTGTGCCCCTATGGTTTTGCACTAGTTTGGTCGAACTGATTGATAACATTAGCAATCTCACTCAGAATCGGTTGATTTAGTTACAAAACACAGAAAGAAAAAAATGCTGTCAATTTATATTCTCAACTTTTTAAAACTACTCTTATAAGCATGATGATCTTGATAGTCCATAACATTATTTAAATACCAACATTGGTGTATGATAGTGATATGTGGACGTGTAAAAGACTGAAAGGAGCCAATTCAATCTTGAAAAATACACGAGATGATCATGTATGACAGAATACGGAATGAAGTAATTAGGAATAATGTGAACTTAAGGCTGATGTTTTGAGTAAGATGTAGAAGAGCATTGTACGATGGTTTGGGCATGTAGAATAAATGAATGAAGAAATATTAATAAAACATATGTTAAGGGATTAATGTAAACTTAAGGCTGATGTCTGGAGTAAGATGTAGAAGAGCATTGTACGATGGTTTGAGCATGTAGAATGAATAAATGAAGAAACATTAATAAAACACATGTTAAGGGATTAATGTGAACTTAAGGCTGATGTCTTGAGTAAAATGTAGAAGAGCATTGTACGATGGTTTGAGCATGTAGAACGAATAAATGAAGAAACATAAATAAAATATATGTTAAGGGATTAATGTGAACTTAAGGCTGATGTCTTGAGTAAGATGTAGAAGAGCATTGTACGACGGGTTGAACATGTAGAATGAATAAATGAAGAAACATTAATAAACAAAGTTGATCACGATATATTACTTAAGAAAATGCACAAACTTGGCTTCAGCGATAATCTAATTGGATTATTTGCATCTTACCTAAAAGAAAGATCTCAATACGTAACAATCCGTAACAAGTCTTCTGTGTAATTTATCGCAAGATCTGGTATACCACAAGGATCCAATTTAGGTCCCTTACTATTCCTCATATTAATAGACGACATTCGAAATTCCATAAGTCACTCGACATGTTTATTGACGACTTGAAAATATTCAAAAAGATCAATTCACCTCACGACTGTGCACAGTTACAACAGGACCTAGACTCCCTAGTCTCCTGGAGTGAGCAAAATCATCTTCTGTTCAACATCAATAAATGTGTCTGTGTATCTTATAGTCGATCGTTTTCACCAATCCACCATCAGTATACTATACAGGGAGTGGCACTAAACAGAGTTTCTGAATTCAAGGATTTGGGCGTAACCTTCGATGTCGGACTCACGTTCGTTAACCATGTCTCACGTTTGATATCGGACTGTTACAAACTACTCGGTTTTGTAATGAGAATATCAAGAGAATTTAACAGCACCGATATGCTCCCAAACTTATATAATTATCTAATTAGAACCAAATTAGAATATGCATCTACGGTTTGGGCTCCGCACCAGCTCAAATATAAAAACAATATAGAACAAATACAAAAAAAAATCCTCAGATATCTATGGTACAGAACAAAGGGCGATTACCCAAAATATGCTCACCATGCCGAACTTCTCACGGTGTGTGGATAGAAGCCTCGAAACAAGAAGGCAAGAATCCATTGCGATATTCCTAATAAAGGTTTTCCAAGGGTCCTTTAACTGTCCCGCGATTCTAGAAGCACTAAGTTTATATGTACCCAATAAATATATCCGTGCAAGGAATCACCCTCTGTTCTACATACCAACTTACAGGACGAATATCATGGCTAAACACTCAGTCACGCGTGGTATAGAGATATTGAACCAACTGAATGACACGGTTGATATATTCTCGGTACCGTCTAGCAGTATGAGAAGAATCCTGGCTGATATTATTCCTAACGAATAAGCTAACGCTAGAAGCAAACCCTCTTTGTGTAACAGGAGAAATCCGTGCAAAGTGGATAAAAAAAAAAAAAAAAAAAAAAACATATGTTAAGGGATTAATGTGAACTTAAGGCTGATGTCTTGAGTAAGATGTAGAAGATCATTGTACGATGGTTTGAGCATGTAGAATGAATAAATGAAGAAACATTAATAAAACATATATTGAGGGATTAATGTGAACTTAAGGCTGATGTCTTGAGTAAGATGTAGAGGAGGATTGTATGATGGTTTGAGCATCTAGAATAAATAAATGAAGAGACATTAGTAAAACATATGTTAAAGGATTAATGTGAACTTAAGGCTGATGTCTTGAGTAAGATGTAGAAGATCATTGTACGATGGTTTGAGCATGTAGAATGAATAAATGAAGAAACATTAATAAAACATATATTGAGGGATTAATGTGAACTTAAGGCTGATGTCTTGAGTAAGATGTAGAGGAGGATTGTATGATGGTTTGAGCATCTAGAATAAATAAATGAAGAGACATTAGTAAAACATATGTTAAAGGATTAATGTGAACTTAAGGCTGATGTCTTGAGTAAGATGTAGAAGATCATTGTACGATGGTTTGAGCATGTAGAATGAATAAATGAAAAAACATTAATAAAACATATATTAAAGGATTAATGTGAACTTAAGGCTGATGTCTTGAGTAAGATGTAAAAGAGCATTGTTTGATGGTTTGCGCATGTAGAATGAATAAATGAAGAAACATTAATAAAACATATATTAAGTGTGAATATGAGTATGTGGCATGGTAAAAGAAAACCACGGAAAGTTATATCAAGTGAATATTTATGTGTTACACTACGATATTTTGAAAGAAGGAAACATACAAAGTCAGAAAAATCGTCATTGTATGCGAAAGTGTATTGATGTGGAAGAGGCTAAGGATATTGTTTGAAATCATAAAGTCTACATACCAAAATTCAAGAAAATTAATGTTGAACCGATTGATGTTTTTTCTTGGGGTATTACTTGTCGAAACCCTCGTTTTCTCCTATTTTCTATATGATGAAACCTGGACACTCAAAGCACGCAAAAGACAAAACATCGATTTCTTTGAGATGTTATACTGGAACCTTTAAAAAAAAATCAAGTTTTTGATTAGAATCGAACTCACGACTACCGGGCTGGCAGACAAGTGTCTTGTCAACTAGACTACGAGTCGACATTGATAAAGTATAAATTGCTTTTACATACATACATACCATCACATCATTTTTCTATCGGGGTTGACAGAGAGAACAGAGCCACACTTCCTTGGCCTCTTCTACATTCATACACGTTATTATACAGTCACTACGATTTATCTTAATATTTTGTTACTAGATCCGAATAATACATGTTGAGATTTTACGCATAACATGTTCAGGGGGACTTGTGGAAATTTTGTATTTTGAGACCATCTAAATCTCGGAATATGAACCACCTTGTTGATGCGGAAAGGCTTTATAAACCCGTGCCATATTTTATGTTGTATTTTTTTTACTTAAAAAATGTAATTTATAAGACATTCCAACTTTTCTCAATTTTTTCGATTGTTTCAATCCACGAATGAAAAATCCAAATGCGTTGAAATAAAGACACGTGTCATATCTGTCCGATCCAAAAAGACCTTTAAAATGGTCTACGTGTTAGGACAACTTAAGCACCCATGAAATATTTTTATTCGTTTACGAATTTGATTCATACCCAAATAATGGATGGATCCATATTTGATCACCTCCACAACAGTTTCATGGCTGGCCATTACGACAATGTGTCGCGAAATAAACGCCATAAACTTGTCAGATTTCTAACAACCTAGATACGTACTTATTTTAAGGATCTATTAAAATATATTTCGCCATATGCGTTCACTTATGAATGAGAAACGACACACTTTAATTTAATTGAAACGGAAGACTTTTTCAATTCAACGTCAGATCTGTGGAAAGGTTTTATCGATAGATACTTCATTAATCAAGAAATATCTTTTTCAGTTATGTTGCATATGCCTTTGTGCTTAAGTGACCTTTGGGGGAATTACACGTTCAGAGGTTTAACATAATACGTACCAAATTATAACAGGACTACCAAGATAATGTAGTGCCTCAGAAATGTTTGCCAAATATCGTTTTCCAGGTTTTCGTGCACTTCTGAGGCAACGCATATTTAGACAACCAAGATAATGTAGTGCCTCAGAGATGTTTATTCAAGGTCGTTTTCAAGGTATTCATACACTTCTGAGGCAAGGAATATTTGAACTGCCAAGCTAATGTAGTGCCACAGAGATGTTTGCTCAATGTAGTGCCTCAGAGATGTCTGTCCAAGGTCGTTTTCAAGGTATTCATGCACTTCTGAGGCAACGCATATTTAAACTACCAAGATAATGTAGTGCCTCAGAGATGTTTACTCAAGGTCGTTTTCAAGGTATTCATGCACTTCTGAGGCAAGGCATATTTAAACTACCAAGATAATGTAGTGCCTCAGAGATGTTTACTCAAGGTCGTTTTCAAGGTATTCATGCACTTCTGAGACAAGACATATTTGAACTGCCAAGATAATGTAGTGCCACAGAGAGGTTTGCTCAATGTAATTTGCAAGTTGTCATGAACTTCTGAGGCAACGCATTTTCAGATTACCTAGATAGTGTAGTATTTCAGAGATGTTTGCACAAGGTCGTTTTCAAGGTTTTCATGCCCTTCTGGGTCAAGGCATATTTAGATTGCCAAAATAATGTAGTGCGACAGATATGTTTACCCAATGTAATTTCCAAGTTGTCATGCACTTCTGAGGCAATGCACATTTAGACTGTCAAGACAATGTAGTGCCACAGAGATGTTGACCCAAGCCTTAAATCGGTATATCGATTAGTAACTGCGATTGGGTGAAACAAATAATTTAACATTTTGACGAATTCGAAGCTTTTGTGAAAGCGCTATCGACGTTAAACCTTTCGTCCGTCGTCACTGCTGAAAACCTATGTAATGATTTCTGAAATTATTTTCGCGTGACTTTAAATGAGTTTATCTATTACCAATTTCGATCGAATGGTATCAAAAAGTTAAAGCCTAGTTTTGGATTCGTTAAGCTCACATATTCAATCTTTTTATACGAAGAACTTTATCGTGTAAGGTCTTAATATGGGACTTAGAAATCAATTACTGAAGGAACTAAATTCAAGAACAAAACATTGGATAATTCAGTATTATATTAGTCTAGACTTCACTGTGCTCACATAGTCAACAGCTTCTCATGAAGAACTCCATCGTGTTCAACCTATCTTAGTCAATTTCTAAAGAAACTCAGTACAAGGACAATATATGAAAAAAAGAATAAAGTAAATTGAAGGACAAAATAGAGCTGTCGAGTTTTTTTTTTACTTAATGTCTCTATCGATCACGTTTCGGAAAGAAAACGTGACGGTGGTATCAATTGTACGTTTTAAAAAATGTAAACGAGATTACATGGTCTTATCAACGATCTTAATAATAAAACTTCACCCTTTACCGACAAGGCTATGGAGACCATTAGAACGGCTGCAAAAAGGAATAATTGAGTCATAAATAAAAGTGCGAGTAATGTCCAACAACTGGGAGTGATTGTACCCGTTGAATAATGACCAATTTTCAAATGGATCGTTACGTATTTTTTACGTTCCCCCTTTTACCGGATATTCGTCAGATTTCGCATGCAAATTTGACAGATTTAAACTTTTATTCGGACCGTTAATAATTCGGAGGCATATTTTAAAAAGAACTTGACATAATGTCCTTTTCCTCCTCGGACCCTTCTTGAGAACTTTTTCTTATATTTTCTTACAGGGTATATTTTTGAAGTTTCCTTTTTATTGACCACAACTTATCAGCTCAAAATGGAGTTCATTGAAAAAAAGGCAGCTTATGATGAATGACAAGGCGGTTGGATTGTTTTTATAAGTTAATTTCCGTTTTATAAATGTCAATTTAAATTCTAAGGACTTTTGCTTATGAAAAACTTCATGACATTTTCATTCTGTTTTTTTATTACTTTTTATAAATATACAATATTTTTCGTGAAATTTCATTTGAATAGAAATGGGAACTATAGAGTATAAGTTTATTATAAATACCCACTATTTTGAAGCTATGGAAAACCATTTCACTATGCAAGGTCTTTGACGAAGGGGTCTTGCTTATTTATATCCAAATCAACTATGTTGAAAAATATATGGTTTTATGTTCCAAACAACTGTTTGAAATATACAAATATTAATTTCACTGGTAATACGTAATATTCCACTGGTAATAATTAGAACTAAATTGCACTTTGTTTCTCAGGCTTTTTTTTTTGAATAGGGCCTTGGGTATTGACATTTTCAACATTTCAGAACTTAGTTTTAAAATAAACCATTTTAAGCTTTCTTAGAAATGGGAGTTAGCGGATTCCACAAAACAATTATTACCTATTTAATTGTTTAATACTGTATGTACAAGTATTTCTCTTGATGCTTTGTATATAGTTTTTAAACTTATATATTTGTAAGCTTTATAAAACAAATAAATTACGAATTAATTTATTTTTTTCTAAATACTAAAATATTCAGTTGAAAGGAATCAGAATTATTTAATTAATGATTTATGTACGAGTATTTTATCCACAATTTTTAATTGGATAAACTGGAAAGAGGATCATAGCATCTTCACCGTACACTTCGCAAATATCGCGAGCAGCTTTGGCAGCTTTATTCCCTCGATTGAACGTGAGCAGAACGAAATGTCGAAAATGCTCACTTTCGTCTACTCGACATTCCATTTTGAGGGGTTGAATCAAATAAAATAATATATGTAACGCAAAAGCAAACAAAATATCTTGTAGAGCAGAAAATTTTCTTTCGAATGGCGTATAACCTTTACCATTTTGTTTTACTTTTGGTGCTCATTTTTGAATTTGGAAAAACGGACACAACTTATGTTGACACCCAATAGTATGAACGTTGTAATTTTTTTTAACAAACGCTTTTTTTTCACTTTTTGTAACGGTATAATCCTACCAGTTTCAAGGCTTTCACCTCATCATCAGAGGATCACCTGTCTGTTTGTGCTCCTTTGGTGGTGAGGGGAAAGTCAAGAAATCAGTAGGATTATACCGTTACAAAAAGTGGAATAAACAGTATTTGATAAAACAAATTACAATGTCTTGAAACCTCCATATTTTAATGCCTTAACTGTAAACAATATAATATGGACTTTGTTTGGACTTTTTACAAGACTCAAGTTAAGAAGTTTGTTTTGCCGGGATGGATTGAATAAATTATGTGAGTTTGTTTTTTTATTCCGTTGGACTTGTTTTGTTGAGGATTTACCTTTTTCTCTTGGAATACATTATTTACATGTCAATTTTGACTTATCAATTGTCATTTTTGTATAAAAAAACTCGTTTGACCATTTAAATAAATAAATGATAAAAACAGCTTTAAACTTTGTGGTCCAATTCAAGGGCAGGCAAGAACCTAAAGTAGGAAAAAAATGTATCAAATGCGTTTTGCCATATATTAATTTATGTTGTTTCCTTGTTTCAGGTATGTTTTTATTCCGTGTCCCTATGAAAAGAAAATCGATTAAGGAAGCTCTTTAAGACGTGGTGTATCAATCTTACTACCTACCTTTTTAGTGTATCATCTATTAATATGTAAGTATGTGTTTGAAAACTGTCTTTTTGACCATTATTTTTTTTAACCTGGCGAGTTTATTGCCATGTGGCAATCTCTTCCAACCAACCAGAAAGATGTTTTTATAGGGCCTTAGTGTTAACCAGACTGGAATCCTATTTAAAAAAATCTGGGTTCCAGCGGGGATCAAATCCGCAACTTCCAGATCGGCAGACAAGTGTCTTACCACCAGGCCACGGAGTAATACTGAAAAATAAACTAGACCTGAGCTATGGTTACCTGTTCCATCTTCTCAACTCTACTTTTTGGAATTAAGGCACGGAACTCGATCAGGAAATATAAACATCAGATGTGGATCAACACACGTATCTTCAAGATTCATTGGACAGATCGTTTTATGTATATATTGTAAAATAACGCTTATTGTACTGTATTGTATTACAGTTTCGTTGTTACAATAACCTGGTGGGCTTATTGTCGTGTGGAAATATCGTTAAAGAGGCCTTAAGCGAAAACCATACTGGAATCCTCTACAAATAAACCTGAGTTCCAATGGTAATCAAACCCGCAGCTTCCGGGAGATAAGCATCGTAAGACGGTTGTCTCGCTTATGTTTAAGGATAACAAATTATTGAAATATATGAAGGTTTGTAAGTCACTGTTGTTTATACACGATATATATCGAATGGCGTGTAGTGATAAGAAAACAGAGTCAATGGGGCATTAAAACATAAATACTCGAACCGGACAGTATCAAAATCTGCTAAGATGACAGTTTGGTGCCTTTTTTTATGTATGGGAGTGAAATGTGGACATGGGAAAATTCTGATATGAACCGAATAAATGTTGTAGAAATGTGTGCACTGAGAAGAATTCATGGGGTGATAATGAATTATGACAGAATACTGAATAAAATGAGTAGTGATCAATGTGAAATTAAGACTCATGTGTTGAGGTAAGTGGAAGAAGACACTCTGAGATTATTGAAGTGAAACTTCTATAGGCGCGGTAGGGCAAATAGCCTGAACGTCACGAAAAGTGAAACGGTGTATTATATTATTATTAAATTACAATATTATTGATTATTATTAAATATTTTATTTATTAATTATTTTAATATTAATAATTATGAATATTATTTTAATATTATTAAGTGTATTATTAAATATTTTCTTATTTTTTTTTATTTAATTAAGTGTGATTTTCTTGAATTAAATTCCACATAACCATTTCCTAATCCTAAAAAGATTCGTCAACTAATGAAAAAAAAAGCAATGCATAAAATCAATTTTTCCTAGGAGCTAAGAAGTTTCACTTCTACCGCGCGAGAATCTCACACATCTATTTTTTTGGACATGTAAAATTAATGAATGAAGAAAGACGAACAAAACAAATATATAATGCAAATGTGAGTGAAAAGCTTTTGAGAGGAATACGCAGGCAAGTATATTTGCATCAATCAAATTATATTTGAAAATAAGAAAATGAAGAAAGTCAGACAAATCTTATGAGTTGTCTGAAAAGGTGTATATGAAGAAGCGAATGATACGTGTCGAGATAGGAGAGTTTGGCAGTCTTTCCTGTCTGTTTACTACTATAGAGAAATGACATGGTGGTATGGATGGATGGACCGAAACAATGACTAGTTTTCTATGATGCGCTGTGCAAAGATGTGTCACACATATCTTCCAGAGTGTCATTGGGTGCTATCATAATGTATTGAACGATAGGCTGCATGATAAAATATGACAACCCCCGAAGAGCACTTCCGTTCCCCGGGGGTGAATTTCCGTATAAAGCCTTCTAGCCGTAATAAAGCTAAGTGCTAAGGGGTGGCATAATTCTATTTAAAGATCAAAAGGAAGTTTTTGATTTTCTTTCGTGAAAAAAATTCTCATCGATCAAAATAAATGTCAACCCCGAGACGCAGGCAGAAGTTTGCACGTTTCTTGTTTTCTTTCTTTTTCATATTTTTTTTGTCACCAAAGTGAGGACTTGTTTCTTTTGATGACATTTTTGAAGTTTTTTTTATAAGGAAAAGCTGATCGTTTTGTTAAGTCGTTTTGTGTGTCGGTAAAGTTGCGAATGAATGACAGAAAAAATTAATTAAAATATTTTTTTTAGACATGACCTTTAATGTTAAATTACCTGTCTTAATTTGTTTTTATTATTATTTTTATAATGAGTTCTCCCTGTAAGGGTAGTAAAGAAAACGTGGCGACAAAGTCATGACACACTTTCGTATGCAAACGACTTCTTATATAGATCTTTCTGTTACTTTACTCCTTGCCTTTTTGTCGTTCCAACTACGTGTTTCTTAGTACTCGTACTCCTCTAATGCAACTCCGTCTCATATAGTAAACATTGTAGATTAGTTCCGTTTCACCTGTCCAAACTATCTAAACGTGCTATTTTTCATCATATTTAATCTCACCTTAAATAACTTAATTTTCATACATTGACAAACCCCGCATTTTTCTCAGTGCATGTAATTTCATCACATTTACTCAGTCCATTGCTTATGTATCATATTCTAGAACGTTTACTGCCGACGAACAGTGGAAGTAACATACAATTACTTAACACTATAGTTTACATTCATTGACTAATTTAGTGAAGGTGTACATTCACTATTGATTGTTTACATTCACTGATTAATCGCTTTCACTATAAAACATATAAGTTTATTACTAGGGAGCGCAAACAAGTCTTGTTTGCGCTCCCCTGAAGATGAGGTGAAAGCCTTGAAACCGGTAGGGTTATACCGTCATAAAAAAGTGGAATAAACAGTGTTTGATAAAAATAAATTACAATGTCTTTAAACCTCCACAATGTTTATGCCTTAACTATAAACAACATAGTTTATTACTACTTATTGGATGATCATTTCGGTCTGTTATTTATTTATTTAACACGTTTACTGCAAATACTATCTGGCGGGTTTATTGCCAGGCGGCAATCTCTTCCAACCAATCAGACAAAAGTAAATTAAGCAAGTTACGTGGTTGCATCAATCATTCAAATGGCTATCCATCACCACGAAATCCATAAACACATACGTGAGCACATGCCCACGGGCCCCACAAAGACGGACAATCACCCGAACATTCTTTTTCATATAAAGTGAGATATCAATCAAAATAAAAGGAAGGGATGGTAGAGAGGAAAGGAAAAGAAAAATCAGGAATGAAACTCGTTATTTTACTGACTAGAAATTAAGAGTTTTTTCAGTCGCTTCTTAAAGCATGCCAAGGACGGAGCGAGTCTTATATTGGTTTGTAACTGATTCCAGAGTCTCACTGCATATACAGTCTGTTAGCTAATAATCAAGACTTAATATTATTTTGTTACGATGCATTTAAAAAATAAGATCAATAAGAAATATTTATGGAAAAAATAGTATCATCAAACAACATAAAATCGGTTTCACGTCCGTCCGTGCGTAACAATACATGCTGTCACAGTTACGGTTTAACAAATTGTTATGGTTTAATAACTGCCATATTCATGGTTTAGTCAAAAGAAAAGGAAAATTAAAATTAG
Organism: Odontocerum albicorne; assembly: GCA_949825065.1. Lineage (NCBI taxonomy): Eukaryota > Metazoa > Arthropoda > Insecta > Trichoptera > Odontoceridae > Odontocerum > Odontocerum albicorne. Next base: position 43,501,253 of record OX463846.1, on the reverse strand, counting down.
TATTGGTGTCTTCGAATAAGAAAATTATTGTCAAAGCTATGGTTGAATTAAATAAATAGGAAGGGATTGCAACAGAGTGAGATACAAACAGTAAATGAAACCAATGAGCGTCGCGCTGCACATGCTCAGCAAATGTGAAATCTTCAACAAGTGCAACAACAGCAATATATTACAGATTTATATTTATATTGTGTGTTGTTTATTTATTTCTAAGTAAACGGTACAATGTACCTTATAACAGAAAAATATATAAAAATAAATGAGCCAGCACTGAGTGCTGCTCAACATATGAACATTGACAGAATATAGAAAAAAAATGTACACCATTTAAAAAAATGAATGGAATACCTACGTCCCTAAATAAATTGTCAAACATACAGGGTCAACGACCGATGAATCAACCTCTGGACGTCTACAATTGTCACATGCCAGAAACTTCAACACTGTGTTCTCGCTAATATTATTTACGCGGCATTCCACGATAGAGGGAGAGCGCATCGCTTTGTCTCGCCGTTTCGGCAAATAAATTTCCTACCCGCTATACTGGGGCACGCGCAGGAGTGAGACAAAGTATATATCGCGGGCGCATTCACGCACAACTATAAAATACCTACTTGTAGACAAATAAACATTATTATTCACTCGACCATTCATTGATTATTTACTCTCACTTTTATCCGCATTCCTGAGTTTTGTATTCATTTTAAATACAAGACATATCAAAATCATCACGACGTATCAAGTTAAGCATCTCGCTACACAGGTATTAACATAGTAAAAAATCACATATTACCAACATAATAAAAGACAAATCTTTGAAAAAAAAACGAATTAAAAGCAAAATACGAACTAAAAATAAAGTATAAAAGACTGAATCAGACAGGTACAACTTCACGAATCTTCAAAAAGCTCGGGGGATAAATCACAAAAATTAATTAAAAAGCAGTTCAAAAAAGTTCTTCAAAAGTCCTCGAAAGACACGCAGGAACCTCATTTCAAGGCTCGGATATTCGAAAGTTCCTTTTCAGGCACTTCTTATAGGTAAGCAAACAAACTCCAAAAATATCCGCGATTGCAACGTTCTCATTTCCGATCTTTTATATTACACGGGTTACAGTATAAAACGTAACGAATATTTATTGAAACTCAGAATTCCGTTTAATTTAAACAAATATCATTTTGTACCATTCAAAATTTACATCAAGAGCGGTTTAAAAGTACGAAAGTGCCTATTTGAAACACAAATTTTATTACTTTTCAATGTACAAAAAGCTACTTTGAGTTCGAATCTTTTTTTTTGGACGGAATTACGTTTTCAGTTTATCTTTCGCCCAATTCCCAATTTACACCTTCTTTCTCCGTTTTGAATACCTCTATTTTTCCGCACTCCCTTTTTATTATTCAAAATATACATTAAAATAGGGCCCGATTAGGATCTTCACGCCCTAAAGGGAGTGCCCCAAATAAATTCCTTTTAAAAATATCGCCCTTAGATCTCAGTTCTTGATAGCACATAAACACATTGTAAGAGTAGGAACAATTTTGCACATAATATGTTATATTGTTATCCATTTGACCGTTAAACCCTTTTTTTATTTTTATTATTATAACACTTAAAATATTTTTGACATCACATTGATGTGTAGTTTTAAATTTTTTGTATTGACATTAAAATATTGATAGAGTAAAAACTTATTCTATAAATAATACTTGGACGTATATTTTAGCTGATCCACATTGAGGATTGAAATATAATAATAAACTGACAAATACCATACATTTTTTATTGCAGATGCAATTTATTATTTAAACAAATAAAAATAAATAGCTAAAAATCGAAATCTGAGGTAATTGTTATAGTATATTGAAAAACACGGCTTACACATGTACGAGTATATAAATTCATTTATATTATTTATAGTTAAGGCATTAACGTTGCGGAGGTTTAAAGACATTGTAATTTGTTTAATAAAATACTGTTGATTCCATTTTTTGTAACAGTATTATAAGATTTCGTGAACACACTAATCATTGTCACCGTGAAAACCATACATTTTCTATAGATGATGCCAAATTCTTACATATCAGTAGTAACGGAAATAAATTGCACAGATTAGAAGCCCTAGAAATTTCTAAGTCAGTGCATCGAGGTGAACATCTGGCAAACATATATATACCAAGAATCTCTCCGCTGCGCGCCGAGGTCGTCCCATGCCTCCCTCAGCCCTCATCGAAAGTCCCCAACCGTTAGAAGCGTGTATCTCGGTACCAGTTCAAACTGAATTCAGTCTAATTTTTTCTCCCCTGATGATGACGTGAAAACCTTGAAACCAGTAGGGTTATACCGTTACAAAAAGTGGAATAAACAGTGTTTGATAAAACAAAATGCAATATATAAAGTCACATTTATATAAATTCGAGGCAATGTAGACGGCTGTGCATTACACACGGTTACACAAGTCATGCCCACACATTCTCGATAGATGCAAAATTGAATTAAAAAATGTACAAGTCCATAAACAATACGAAAAAATTAGTTATAGCTTGCGTCCCATATTTAAATATGAGCGGGCTATAATTGCCCTACGGCTTATATAAAGGATAGTTATTTGATAGGGACGGATGTTTTAAGTAAGATTAAGTAAGAATCTTTAGTTGGTTAGGCGAATTATTTGTGAAATAATTACGAATGTCTGAATAGGATGGAGAACTAGCAAAAGGTAGATTGAGGAAATGTGGAAGAAAACATTTTGACTGTGAGAAATATAAGCAGTGTCAGAAATAAAAGAGCTTCTATTATAACATGTATATATGTAGTCTAGGCAAGAGCTGTAAGCATGGTTAGAAGAGCGTAAAGATCTGTCATATCTGCCTACCCCAAATGGAGAATTCGTAGAGATTGAGTGGAGAGAATTTTTATACGCCAATGTTACTTTATTCTGTTTATTATTTTTTGATATTTTCGATATTTCAGCAATTTCTTGTGTCTGTAGAACACTAGTTATTCTCAATCAAAGACTGGATTTGGTCGTCATCAGTGGTAATCGGCCTTCCAAAGCGGACACCACCTTCAAGTGTCGTAACACCAATATAGATTTTTTAACTCACATTTGACACACATGATCGCTTACTGAATCTTCGCAATACACTGTACCATATATCTGTTTTTTTTGTTTGTGTTCCTTTTTGTTCTTTGCGGTGTTAAAAAGCATCTCACCGAATAAACTACATATTTTGTCCCGTCTTCAAAAGGACGCTAAAAACCGATGTCGCAATTTAGGTACACGATAACTGGAAAAATGCGCTAAACTATAAACCTTTATAATAATATAAATTCGGCACGTTTGGAAGTTAATAAACGAAAATGTTCTCCTAACAATACTTATTCGAGAAATATGTGCAAACGTTTTCTGGAGAGACCCATTAAATAATTTAAAATATAATGTATTGTTTTGTATGACACTTTCGTTGTATACAGTATAATCTGCCGGGCTTCTTGCCATGTGAAATTATTTTTTAACCAACCAGAAAGATGTTGCCTTTAGTGAAAACCTCACCTGGATTTTAGCAGAATTCTAGCCCGTAACCTCCAGGCTGGAAGACAGGCGTCTTACTAACTAGACCACGGGGGTCGTAATGCTTGATCTATGAAGCATATTTTTTTGCTCCGTCATATTTTTGTGCTACAAAGTTTAGTCGTTACTCAATATTTATTTTTTGTGGAATCATTTCACACTTTGGGGAAAATCACAGTTGGATGGGATTTGCATCAGACTCCTCGTGTTTTCAAAAAGGTCGAAAAATCTCTTATACACAATTGTTTGATAAGGATCAGATATATGATAAATGCAGTACTGGTGCTCTGAAAAACTATGTTTGTTTTGTGCTATTTTAAGGGGAGCTTAACACTCCAGGTATTCTCAAACGTTGGCGTATATTGGTTAATATTGATTTATTTATTTAAAAACTAAACTATTTAAATGTCCTATACATGGGGTGGGCATACATAAGGTTAACGAGAGCCACATTCTGGATTTTGATATACGAGTATATATAAAGAGCCACACCATAGTCACGTTCTCACGTAGTATTAAGTACACTAATTCTAATTTATTACATATTCTACACAAATCTTAATTGCTATATAAAGTATAAAAAAATACACATATAAAAAAGTATATAAATGGCGCAGAATACGGTTTGCGTGGTTTGCGCACATTAAGAGGCAGGAGATGCGCGCGCACCCTACACATTAAAATCACAGCGCACACGTATTCACCAATATTTACGTCTTTGACAATTGCATTAATACATGCGCATCTGGTCACTTACAACATTTAGAAAGGAAAATCGCGAAAATATAAAGTATAATGGAGAAAGAAAGTATCTATATTTTTATAAGAGACATTGGGAGTCACACTTAATCCAACGAAGAGCCGTAAGCGGCTCTCGGAGGCGCATTTGCCCACGTCTGTCCTATACGAACCATTGTAAGATTTGCTAAATAAAAAAAATAATAAATGGCCAGGTTTCACTGTATACAATGGAAGTGTAATTAATACAGTACATAGGGGCTTCTTGGGTGAGTGTTTGATAATCACAATCGAACCCTGGAAACCAAAACTGCTGTTTATAAAGTTGTAAACACACCATGTCTGATGAATGGATGTGAATTGGGTTCTCTATGGACGACATATTAATGCACTCGAAAAATGTTAGCAGAGGCACTCATGCAAATAATGAAGATGCAATGGTATTGTAGAGTTTGAAATGATGAAGTTTTGTGAAGATCCAACTGCTGTAGCATCGAGATTCTGGTGTCTTATGCACGTCTGCGTTGGTCTGGATACTTGGCTCGTATTCCTGAGGGGAGACTCCCGAGAAATATTCTCTTTGGCGAACTGACGGAGGGCAGAAGGAGGCACGGCGGCCAGCGCAAGAGACAAAACGCACAAGAGATGTTTAAAAGCATTAGGCCGTGGGCACACAGGAAGGAGCCTCGCGTGATGCTTAGCGCTATTAGTTAGTTTAGAAATTGCTAGAAATAGTTAGCTAGAAATTGGTTAGTTTTGAGAGTGGCATCATGTGTTGACTCAACCGCTCCTGACTGTCAAATGAATTGGTGCGTAGCACTTTGGCGTGGCCATGCATGAAGTCACCTAGTATATGAGTCACGTAAAATCTAGCTTAGCGCCTAACGAAGCATTCTGTTGTGGCCTCGGCCTTAATGCTTAGCACAAATGGGAGCAAACAACGGCAGATAGGGCCAAATTGTGTGGAATTGTTGCATGTTATCATGGACCCAATAGAGAAAGAAGACGCAAACAAACTGCAGGAGCTGAAACTCCTTGCCCTTTATGCAACAGGATATGCTTATCACAAATTGGCTTACGTAGTTGTCTCCTGTGGCACCAACGCCAGATACCATGATTACCCACTTTGTATCGTGTCTTCTATTTTGCTCGTCACGGGCTATAGGCATTGATTAAATAATTCAATACACTATTAAGTGTATTCAAAATCAGTTTTCAAACAGAACTTCCGCTTTCCTAAATTGTTTGTAAGATTTTGCAAATTAAATATAATTGATATATTTGTATAATAGTTACAAAATGACTTTCGACAACATAATGCTTTTTCTTGATAAAATATCTAAACTTCTCCCATTTGGTGTTTCTCGCAATGAAGGGCCTACATTGAAAAGGCGTTGCTATCAGCGTAAGAGTGCGAGGAAGAGAAAGAGGAAGGAGGAATGGTAGGAAGAGAAGAGTGGGAGACAATAAGGTATTACAAAAGGCAGCGTTGTTTATTGAAACACCTGGAGCTAACCTTTCGAAATTTCAATAAATCCTCACGTATGATAAATCAAAAACAAAAATTATTGTATTCAAAACCTCGAAACACAAACCCCTATATTTTGTTATTGTTCGTTATAAAACAACCACAGCTGATGTTTTATTATCAATTTCCTTTTAATAAAAAAAGAAATATATTTTTTTCTGAATTCTGAAAAAGTAGTGCTCAATGTGATACGTTGGAGGAAAGAATAGAAATATTCAACGCAAGAAAAAAAAAGTTATGTGATCGTGGAGTTAGTCGTGGATTTGTCTTTTAACCCGACGGGCTCAGGTTCGATTTTAATTGGTACCCATAAATTTATATTCCAGTCTACTTACTACCTTGATCAAAAAGTTTTAGGACTTTATTCATAAAATCGAAAATACAAGTTTATTCATCAAAATCGATATGGTCCCCTTCAAAGTACTCCCTATCGACTGCAACGCACTTACGCCAGCGCTTGATCCAATCTTCGAAACACCGCTGCTACTCAATTTTCGGTATGTCCATCAGAGCCGTCTTCGATTTTTTCATGACATCCTCTCGGGTGCTGTAACGCGTTCCGCGAAGCGGTTTTTTAAGTCGGTTGAACAGGAAAAAGTAGCAGGGAGCCAGATCAGATGAATTCGAAGGCTGTTGGATAGTATTCGGTAAAAAACTCATGGAAATCATGTCTTTTGCGATTTCAACGCGGTCCTTTTTTTGCATGAAATTGAGGTCTTTCGGCACCAGTTTTGCAGCGACACGTCTGAGGCCCAAATCATTAACCAAAATGTCTTGAGCGGATCCATAAGCGATGTTCAAGTCCTCTGCCAGATCTCTGATGGTCAATTTGCGGTTTTCGGCCAACATTTCTTTGATTTTATCGATGTTTTAATCGGTTTTCGACTGCCATTGCGTTCGTCATCCTCGACCGACTCACGACCACTTCTGAAGCGTTCGTGCCACCGAAAAACACTTCTCCAACATTTCCAAGGTCTGCGGACCGTTAAATCCGTTTTTCACACAAAATTTAATGCAAACTCGTTGATGCACAGTTGATGCCATTTTCAAACTTGTAAAAAATCGAAAACATGCACAAAGGTAGATGTACTCAGTACAGCGTAACTTACAAATGTCAAGCTATGATGCTGAAATTTGAAGGAAAGTGTCAATAATAGATGTGGTAACCTAACAAAAAAAAAAGAATTCCAATCGAGTGACTGACAGCGCCACACTGTGGCCGGTCCTAAAGCTTTTTGATCAAGGTAGTATGTATTATAAGCCTTTTTCTCAGTATTCTGGTTGATTGGAATAAGGTTTAGTGGCGTCAAGGAACAGTTTTGCTGTTTTCGATTTTTTTATTAAAATACTGGCAACTTGCTGGTATTAAGCCACTTTCTAAGTATATTTACTTTGCTGCGAGTCATTTTTAATCTCCCGTAATGTTGGACCTAAGTCCGTCGTCACTTTTATTCTTTTCTCACTCAGGTGTGTCGCCAACGGAGAAGTCTCTTTGGGCAGATCCTTCTTCATCGCTAGGTGAAATCCCGCTAGTAAAAAAAATAAAGAAGATTTCTATCTTTTAGTGTAGATCGCGCTGGATGGAGACTAATTGGGTGCCCCATAACATCGTGGGTGGTGGTGGGATGAAACTTAACTGAAGAAGGTTGGAAGAAATATGACAATTTGCCCCTTCAAGTTATATTGTTTACATTTTAAGTGTTATGTTGTGGAATGCACAGTAATTTCCAACCAAAAAACTGTTTGTAATTATAGAAAACTTAAAAGAAATATTGTCTAAAGGAATATATTATTTGTGTGGTTATAATGTTGATAAACGTCTCTTTCCCCCGGCATCATCAAAAATTAGTACGTTATATTATGAATACGATCGCAGTGCTTTTTGTCAAATGAGAAAGCTTTTCTTCATCGTGACTTCAATACTAAAGAATATAACCCACACTGGTACATCTGTACTCTGCGTATATTATTCTCCAGTCCTCTCAGCATCCGCTAATTGAAGAGCTTATGGCAAAGGTAAGCTCATAACACTCTTTACCCGGTCAGTCCAGCGTACAGCGCACAATTGTCTCCAGAACTACATCTAGAAAGAGTATAGAACATGGCATGCCGGCAATGATGTCTAAAAGGTAGAACGACAATTGGTGTTCTGTCTCCCTAGAATGATTTATCCAAGATCTATATCAACAGGAAGTAGAAAAAGCATGACTAGATGTATGATTATCTCTCTTTTCCTTGGCATTATTATTCCCACATGGTGGGGGGGTCTGCCCTTCCAATAATTCGCCGTCACTTCGCCCGATCCTGTGCATCTTCCGGAGCGATATCGGCGTCCCTCATGTCCCGCCCAACCACCTTGCGCCACCCGCGCTTGGGTCTTCCTCGGGACCTCTTACCAGGGGCATTAAGTGTCTGCGCCCTGTTTTCTATATACTCTGGCGGTCTTCTGCTGACGTGTCCATACCATCACAGCCTGCTCTCTTGAATCTTGTCACAGATGTCGCGTACACCTAGACTCCCACGGATGTAGGAGTTTCGGATCCTGTCAAGCGTTGTGACACCACACATCCATCTCAACATTTTCACTAGATGTATGATTATAGAGGAAATTATAGTGTGTTTGAAAAGAAGGGTGTGGAATTGTGTCCTCTACCTGCTTCGCAGGGATATGGCTTGATGAAATTCATATTTATGTACGAATCGGGTAGGAAACCAAGAAACCAATAAAGTACCATCAGTTCCAGAACCTTCGTCAAAACTTCCCTCGCTGTTTGTCCGATGAGACGGAAGGTAAACATCTTGAGGACCGGAAACCCTTCAGCGTAACTTTCTACGCTTCCCCTAAGTTTACCGTTCAACAGATAAAGATGTACTATGTTCAGCGTATTCCAAACGACAACATTTTGCCTGATATGAAGGGATTTTCAAAAGATTTCCTAATCATCGCTAACACACGCTTGGACGCAACTGTATCAGCCAGACGTGTATTGTTGTTCTTTTAAAGTGAGTTGTGATTTATTTGATTTTTTGCTATTTGGGTTTTCTTTAATCTGTGCACAATATTCCATTGTACTTTCAGTCTATTTTTTATTTGTTTTTAGTCGATAATAGGGTATTTTTTTAACCGTTTTTATGCGTTTTTTTTTATATTCGCAACAGTTATATTGTTTTTGCGTAATATTTATTGAATTGATGCTCTTTATTTTGGTAAGTGTTCGTTTTATTTCAATTGGATCCATTTTTATAGTTTGCAAATATCAAGTAGAACCAAAATCAAATGGTATAATTAATTATTCATTAAAATTAGAATTCATGATGTCATCAGTTAAAATTTTATCTGCCTTCTAAGTGTTAGATGTATGGGCGGCGTGTGTAGCTTTAGGGATCAATGGCAAATACATATGAACACTTCAAATATACACTATGCTCCACCTAAAGCTGAATGTGTTACTATTACATATCAGAAGTATATTAAGGTTTGCTTGTGGTTCGTCTTCCTTTGGTAAATTTTCTACGGGTTTTTACCAAATATCTTTATCTGACCATATGCAAATGCGCTGAAGTTCCTAGGTAAATAACTACAATCACCACATTTCTCTAATTACACTTGTATGTTTTTTTATCTGTCCATAATAGTGGTTTTGAATCCTGAGTTACATCGCCCTTGAGGAGAGTCTAAACGGCGCTATACAAATCGTCTCTTTATTATTATTATTTAATCTTAAGTATATTACATATTCTAACAAAGTTTTCTTTTAACAAACTCTTATCTGCGTCATGTTGTTTGCTGGTCTTATTAAAGTTTCAAAACACATTGAATATTCCATCTTAATATTTCCCATCTTATATCATTGTTACACGCTCTTTGAAAAGGTTTCTGATAGGGTTAGAGTGTTTTCTTTGAAAAGTAGCCCTTAAACCGAAATATATTTTCGTTCTCGTCTCTCTAGGGGATGAAAGTTTCTAAAATCACTGTCTCCGAGGACCTGAAGGAGGATCAGAAAGGATATTCAAATAAATATGTGGAATGATTTTGACCTTTAGGAAGGAACCCTTGACAATGATGGATTCGATTTCAAAGGCAGTCCATAAAGCATTTTTTTCTATTATTCCTTCGTTTGATTGATAATGACGTTTACTCGATACATTTGGCAACCTTTGTGGTAAATTAGTAGACGCTTGTCTTTTATCCAGGCGTTTCGGGTTCGATTTCTATGGTGTCCGATAAATAACAAAAAGGGTTCCAGCCCGGTTACAGAGTTCATCTGATAACAACACTTATAAGCACTCGATGTGTGAAAATGATTGCCTCTTTACGTGCGATAGTATTATCAACACTTCAGATGACGAATTTAGGGTACTTGCTTCTTAAGTAGTTCTAGTGGCACGATCACAGGATCCAAAGATAATGATGTACCCTGATTCCATGTTCATTTCACCAATCTGGATTTGTTGAGGGTTACCATATGATGAATTTATTAATTCAACATGTTTAAGGGACAAAAATAATAGTTTGGTGTATAGATGAATCCTGTTGTTTTTACATTAATTTCCACTCTTTTCTATGGTGCCCTGACTAAGGCTTTTCTAGCTTGGTGCCTTGACTAAGATTTTATCCTTAGTAAGACCGTCCACCCATCAACGTATTGACCTCTCAATAGATCTCTAGCTTTCAGGTCTACTGTCAAATATTGAAAACTAAATATCCGATTGCTTAAAAGAGATAGTCACAAAACAATAAACTTTCTACTAAGATATCTGTCTACAAAGCCATTATCCTTCCTATATTTTTTTTTGAGTCTGAGACTTGGGTTTCCTATAAAAGCGTATCCGGAGTCCTGAAATATTACACCATCTTTGCTTTCACTGCATCCTTCGGATCCACTGGAGTGATCTTGTCACAAATGTCTCGGACCTGCAACGCTCCAACTGTATACCAGTTGAATATATGGTTGTAGAGGCGCAATTAAGGTAGACTGGACATGAGATACTCCCAAAACGCATCTAATACGTTGATGTAATGGGAAAGCAAAATGTTTGTGGGCAGAGCTGTAAAAATATTATAAACGTTATAAAAATTCTGCGAGAGTCGCTAACTTTGTGCGGGACACCCTTAGATTTGGAGCAGGTGGCACAGAATCGTGGAAAGTGGAGGCCCTTCGGTTCTCGAGTTGATGGCGTCTCAACAGCTATATGTGTGAGAAACAGTCAGCATCCTACGAACACGCATCACTATTACCAAGCGACTCAGCAGGATCCACATGGCAATGATGTCTGCGGGAGGGAGTGTGCGTCTAGAATCGATCTGCTTCCTCATAGAAGATGACATAATCGACGTGGGGAAGTAGCTCGAGATTAACGTTGGGATGGCGCGGGGATCCTCAACTATGAATGATGACGATGACATTTATCTATTTCCATTATCAAAACTTGATATTAAAAAAATTAAATATCAAATCTGACCTTTTTATTATTCACTTTATTTAAAGGATAGGACACTGGAATAGTTAAGACCTGGGAATTTGTACTTATCTTAAATCGAATCTTTTACCCATATCCATTAGGATATAAATATACGTTAACCTTTAAATTGTCTGTGATAAAAAACTGGATTACAATCATTATTTTATCAGAAATGTCGGTTTAAAGTTGTTAAAATTGTGATGGAAAATCGTATAAAGGAACTGGATACAGATCAAAATCCAGTACGCCATCCATAAACCATAAACATGAAGGGTTTTGATAATCCCATCGTTACGGCGTGGACGTCCTGTTTTCCGTTCCCATTTTTATGGCCCCAGGGAAAGAGGGTAGATTATATATACACTAATGGGAAAAATGAAGGGAAATGTATATGAATGAACGCCAAGTTCCACAATAAGGGTGGATTGTGTAATAAACTTGTCTAGCATACGGTTTTACGAACGCTCTTGTTTTTTTTTTGTTGTACAAACAAAGAATTATTAATCTTCTTGACAGCAAAAGGTTTTACTTTTTTTCAATACATGTTAAGTCTTTTGTCTCTGAAAAGAGACGAATAAATGATGTGAAAATGCGTGCACTTAAAAAAAATTCATGGGTTCACAATGTACGACAGACTACGGAATAAAGTGATAAGGGATGAATGTGAACTTAAGGCTGATGTGTTGAGTGAGATATATAAGAGATTTTGGAAATGGTTTGGGCATATTGAACATATGAATTAAAAAATACTAATAAAACAAATATTAAGTGCAAATGTCAAAAGAAGGCGTGGAGAGGAAGACCAAGGAAGGTGTTGTTGGATCAAGTGAATGATATTTTGAAAGAAAGAAAATTAAGAAGTAACAAAAAAAGTGTGTGGGTCCGGGAGAGCTGAAATATGTGTGTCGATAATGGGAAGTCTGGCACTATGGCCTCTCTACCAACCCTAAAAGGGAAGTGACGAAATGGTATGTATATTTTCATTAATTTTGGTAGTACCCTTCATCGTATCCGAACTGAAGTTTCAGGCATATTAAATAACGTGACCGGGAGGCAATTCTTTTTTAAAGAATAAATATGACCGAAGTCATAGGTATCCTTAATACCCTCGAACACTAGGCGGAAGAAAGTGCCTGTGTCGTTCGAGGGAAGTAGCACAGCGCGGGGTTCGAACCGACGACCTTTCGCACAGAAGTCCAGTGCGTTACCTCGCGGCCATGCACTTCATTTTTCACAGTTGCAACGTGGAATTTGACATTTTCAACGTTTTTAAAAATGTTTTTAAAGAAAACATTTTGAGTTTTCTTAGTAATGGAAATTAAACTGATGTTTCTTGTTTCCTAATTTTTATATTTTTACTGCTCTATATAATGCATTTTAAAAAGTTGTATGTAAAATGTTTTTCTTGTTTTATGTAATGCAGTATGATTACTACATCTGTCGACCCAGATATGGAGGTGAAGTGCAGGATTGAAGCAGCCCCCCGTAGTTCATTCAACAGAATGAGATCAATATTCTGCAATGATAAATTGAATCTGAAACTAAGGCAGAAAATGTTGAAGTGCTATGTTCGGTCTGTTCTGTTGTATGGCTCGGAAACATGGACGCTGAAGGTTCATACTATGAATCGGTTGGAAGCGTTCGAGATGTGGTTGCTCAGGAGAATGCTTCGTATACCGTGGACTGATATAATCACCATTTTGGAGGTCTTGAGGAAAGCATTAGCTTAGACAGTAGCCTGTCAGCAGCCGTAGACAGCTGCTGACAAATATTAAGGTCCGCAAGATATCCTATCTGGGTCACATTTTACGTGGAGAGAAGTACGAAATCCTCCAGTTGATACTGATGGGCAAGATCGAGGAGCAGCGTGGTCCTAGTAGAAGGCAAACATATTTGCTGCGCAATATAAGAGACTGCACGGGGATGAGGCGTGTGGAGGACCTGTTCCGGGTTGCGCAAGATAGAGAAGCCTTTGCCAGAGTGATTGCCAACGTCGGGGGGACCTGATAGGGCATGACAAGAAGAAGAAGAATATAATTCCTCTTAAGCTTTGTATATTATTGAGTTTAACTTGTTTGTAAGCTTCATGAAAATAAAAAAAAATCTTGAAAGATAAATTCATCTTTTTAGAGGATATCCACCCATTTCCGTGACCGGACCATTAATTACGCCTCTAAGAGGCAACACAGATCGTCCTATCATTTGCATGAGTCCCGATGTCCGGAACAACCAGCAAGTGTTGTAAGTCATATATATCCCCAAAGTTACACTCAGCTCCTTTTTCGTTCAAGAAAATCCATCTTTGTATGTTCACCGTACTTTTAGTCACCCTTACTCGAAGTATATTCGAATAGATCAAAGCAATTGGCCAAGGCAATGTAGATATTGTTGAGTTTAGAAGGGGCCTACTTCATAATTTCCTCAATCTTAGGTCTTGACTAGGGGCTGTTATTATACTGTTTATTAATCACAGTGTATTTTAATTTGTAATTTGTCCCTTGAGAGAGATTTTATTTTCAATTTTTTAAGTTGGATTTTGTAGTCTTGTATTGTTGATTTCTTTTGTTTTGCATTGATATGCTTAAGAATCATATTTTGAAAGATATACGTATCATAAATGCTGTAGAAGTACGGCCATTTTGAAGAATACATGGAGTGACAATGTATGGCAGAAAATGGAATCAAGTGATAAGTGTGAACTTAGGGCTGACGTGTTAAGTAAGATGAAGAATTGTACTTTGAGAGGGTTTTGGTATGTGGAACGAATGAATGAATAAAAACTTATAAAATAGATATGTAGTGCAAATGTGAATGGAAAGCGTGTGAGAGGAAGGCCAAGGAAAATATGATTGGATCAAGTAAATTATATTCTGAAAGAAGGAAACGTAGATAGTCAGAGATATTGTAGAAGTTGTATGGATATAGAAGAGGCTAAGGATGTGCGTCGAGATAGGTAAGTATGGTGATCTGTCCTCTTTGCCTTCTACGATATAAAATTTTCAAGATGGTAGGTATGTAAAGTGTGCAAAGTGTCGTTTATTGTATTTATAAATAAAAACACATAATCTGTTATAAGAGTTGTTGTATTGGCATTTTTTCAACTTTGGATAGTTGTAGGATAAAAGTGGTGCAGGTAGATTCCTCGGTCCGGTTAATACTTGAAAAGAAGCTTGATGTACTTCCTAAATGTCCCCTTGAAAGGCGTAAATGGGGCATGTCCCTATAAGCCCTCGATTGTCTATTGTACTTCTCCACGCTTGCAAAGGGGCGATTACTTTAGACCCCACTTATGCATATTGTGTGCGTAACGGAACTGGAACAGTATCGGACTTGGTGAATGCAGGTCCTTGCACTGCACTGAACTGACTGATATATTATTGGTTGATTACCGTCGGGAAACAAACTTGAGACCAAGGAGTATTTTCACACTCGACTACATTACTTTAATTGTTGTATATTAACATTTTCAACGTTTGAATATATTTGTTATTGCATTAAAACGTTGTTTTATGTGGTGTTTCGTAATTAAATTACTTCAACCCCATTCAAGATGTTAAAATATTTTTTTATCGTCCGTAAAAATTAGGGTGAGGGGTTGTGATGAGGGTTTTACCACAAAAGTGACAATTGATGAAATTTTTTTGGCAAAAAAAGTGTAAAGTTGATGCGGTATTAACCAAAAAAGGTCAAGATGTAAGATTTTTGCCTAAAAAGTGTAAATTTATGAGACTTTTTTGTCACCTAAATAGTGACAATGAGATTTTTGCTAAAAAAAAGTACCGATTGATGAGGATTTTTCCCAAAAAAGGGTCAATTGATGAGATTTTTGTTAAAAAAGCATCGATTGATCACGATTTTTCCTAAGAAGTGACAATTGAGGAGATTTTTGTAAAAAAGTACTGTTTGAAAAGCATCGGAACCATCAGAAATTGAACCCGACACCCCTGAGGGGCAGTTAAATGTTTTACCAACCACGTAGGGTATTGCTTAAATTTTCAGTTACATCCAATTTAATTCAGTGGAAATATCAAGTCAGCATTTAATGAAAACATTGTCCTCTTCAAACCTCTTCAAACTGTCGAGAAATCAATACAACCCTCACCGAATAAGCTAAAGCTAAATACTAATCAAATATCATTCATTAACTTCATAACGATCTTTTCCTTTCATCAACTTCCCTTTTTATAGGTAATTCAATTTCGTTTCAGCTGACAATGCGTTCCTTTCTTTCTTTCATCCCCCGACCTGTCAGCCTATAAAGCTTGCCCCTTAAAGGACGTCTCAGCCCAGAAATTTTCACTTACGGCTGTGTCCTCGTCCCTTATTTCTCCCAAGAGATATTCTTTACTTCTTAAAGACCAATACCGCCCCTAGTTGCAGGCTTTATGGCTGGAAAAGATTCATCCCTCCTAATGCACTCTTGATATTTAAAAAAAAAAAAAAAAACATCTCCGTATTAAAAGGATAATTGAAACGGTGAATGCAAACTTGGTTAGGCCCATCGGATTTAGAGCGGCAAAAATGCTTTTTTTAAAGAAATGTTACTTAAAATTAAAATTCGTTGAAAATCGTTTTGTGCCTTTGTGAATGAGAATGAATGTCCATTATCCCTGGTATAATAGAAGGCACAATACAAAGTGGATGAATGTGGAGGAAACGAAAACTTTATTATGTTGTACTGTATTACAATTTCGTTTTATACAGTACAACCTAGCGGGTTTATTACCATGTAACAATCTTTTCCAACCATCCAGAAAGGTGTTAAAGTGACCCCATTTAAAAATCAGACTAAAATCCTTTTTTATAAAATCTGGGTTCCAGCGGGATTTGAACGTGCAACCTCGGATTGGGAGACAGGCGTCTTACCAACTATGCCACAGAGTTGTGTGATTGGGTAAAATAGTTTAGGGATCTGTTCTCTCTACCTACCTCACAAGTGACAGCGTAATAATATAGTGTGATAATAAAGCGTTGGTTCAATATCCAACAACCTTTTTTATATTCAAGAATGAATTAAAGAAGTGTTATTTATCTAAAAAACACATTTTCGTCTTTATTTTTTTAGATATTTATTTTCCATTTTTGTTTTCTAAAAATTGTTTTCATACAAGATATGATCAGGAATATCAAGAATAATTATGAACGAAACGTATGGTTGATAGTTTTCATACTTTGTCTCTTTGTTGGGGAAACCCAACAAACCCGGATCCATTAAAAATGTTTGTCCGAATAAAATTACCTGTTGGTTTTTCGCAAATTATGTATATTTCTTATCATGTGTATCATAAATAAAAATAAATATGTTTCGAACCTGTTTAGAGAGATTTTTGGACATGTGGAACAAATGAGTGAAAAAAAAACTAACAACACAAAGGTCGTCATGCCCATATATTGCAAGTATGAATGTAAGGTGCGACAAGTGATGACCAAGGAAAGTATGGTTCGATCAAGTTAATTAATCTGAAAGAAAATATCAGAAATCGTAGAAGTTGTATGATTGTAGAAGAGTCGAAGGATGTGTGTCAAGATTTGAAAATCTGGCACTCTGTCTCCTCTGCCTACCCTGATAGGAAAATTTCGTGATGATATGTTTCGTATTAAATAACTCCCTTTAAACTAAAACGAAATGAGATCCAATCCATTTTTACAAAATGTTGTATTGGTCCTTTTTGATTTTCACCACCTCTTTTTCTCTTGTTTTATTTTCATTTTTTTCTTCCTCCATGAAAGAAGAAATCTTTGAGTTTAATAATACTTTATTCATGTTAATCCTTTTATCCTTTCCTCGGATTTTTCCGATTCCATTCTTTCTCTTCCTGTTCCACTTTCAATTATTTTTGTCTCAATCTGGTTTGTGTTCGAAACAAATCCGGTTTATTTTTTTACTAATTAAAGTATGAACAGTTAAAATGTTTCTTATTTTTTACATAATTAAATAAATTTTACACTTCAACGGTAACAAGTTCAAAACTAAAATCTTTTGATTAAAACTTGTTTCTAAATTACTTTGAATACATATTTTAAATTATTCCCTTTGATATAACCGAATTAGTGTTTCGGACATATTGAATAATTCGACCAATAGACAATATTGTCTTCGGCCCCAGTAATTGATTCGTCTGCGGTAACATAAATCGGCTCGGCCCCAGTAATCGGTTAAAAACTTCTCGAATAAGCACGGAACTCGCGGTTCGTCTTTGAACGTGTTGGCAACATTACCGCTTAGCGCGCGCGAGTAATTGTTACCAGACGAACTATTTTACCAGATTGGCACCTTTTTTCTTGGGTAACACTGGGAATCGAACGCGAAAGCCCCGGGTTGAAATCAAGAATGTCACCACTAGGCCACGGAGATCGACTTAAATGTTAAAAAAGTCGTTTTATATTTTTACTCCTTTAACCCTTCCTTCCCTGTGATGTGTAACTAGTACACAATGCTTCTAAAAACTTTAATATCTCTATAAATATAATAAATACTGGGTTCAGATTTTAGGTATTCCTCCGTAATACATTTACGCATTGATTGCAAAACAAATATTAATAATAATTAGCATTTATCGGCCACATCAGGGATATTTTGTGAAAATCGGGAATAAATTCACCAATACAATCAAACGCGTGCCAGTGTGTGACGTTGGTATATTAATTCTAAAAAAACCGCTATGGGTGAGGAAGCGACGCTATTCAAGTCTCACTCTCACTCTACTTCGGTATATGGAAACGCAAGAAATAAAATCTCAGTTCGCTCGCTTCTCTGGCTTCAATTGGTCTCCGGCATCCATTTGAAGTGGTCGTTTCGCAAGTTTTGTGAACGTCGGCCGTTGTTTTTTTTTTCTTCCTGTTTTCAACAATTTATTTAAATTATTATCACTTTTGACTTAAAATTTAATCAATTTAAGCGATTGGCTATGAATATTCTTATTTTTCTGATTTTAAATCGTATTGAATATTCTTATTTCACATGTGTATTGAATACACAGCACCGGAACTCGCGGTTTTTTTTAGCGCAGGAAGGAAAAGGTTAATGCCACATTTCGAAGCCATGTGTCATATTTTTCCCTTCCTTCTCATCGTAATGTTTCCACTCTACAATGCTATGGAGAATGCTAGAGATTGCCACATGTCAATTCACACACCAGGTTATACTGTGTAAAACACAGTGTAATATAATATAACATGACAGAACTCAGAACTAGAACACAATGTAATATAATATAACATGACATAACTCAGAACTAGAATACAGTGTTATATAATATAACATGACAGAACTCAGAAGTAAAACAAAGTCCACTTTTGATATGAACTTCTATTTTCAAAATCGATATTTCAATACTTCCATAACCGTCCCGTGAGGAAATCGTTATCAGGGGCGCTGGCAATATAAATCAAAGGGTTTTATTTGGGTCCTTCGTTATCCTTGGCGAGAATCTGTATTTATTAATTTTCAATATTTATTTTATATGGCGTCTATTCGAGCGTAAATAATTGTGAAACCTGTTAAGATATATTAACATATTAAGAAAGTTTTATATCGCCATATTTGGATGTATTAACATATTAAGAAAGAGACATATTAAGAACTTGTTACGATATATTAACATACTAAGAAAGTTGTTAAAATACGAGGCGTATCCAGAAAGTAAGTCTACTGAGGCTCTCACGACCGGATGGATTTTATTTTCGACATGTTGGCTACACTTCCGTGTAGCCTGACCCTTCCCCTCCCCAACGAGACCGGTTCGAGGTCAGTACGTTGAGAAGTGTCGACGCGACAACACGTTTCGGGAAAAAAGTCAATCCAATCTCCCGCCAAGTGCGAAATTTTGTAAAAAGGCAAGAGTTTTTGAGGCGCTGCAAACTCCATGGAGATGAATTTCTCCGTTCCATCGTTACTGGAGATGAAACTTGGGTTGCACACTACACGCCTGAAACCAAAAGGCAGTCTCAACAGTGGCGTCACACCTCTTCACCCTCCGCCAAAAAGTTCCGAAAACCATACAGGAATCTTTTTTGAAAATATCTGGGTGCTAACGGAAATCAAATTTGCAAACCCCGGGTTTACACGCATCTTACCAACTAGGCCATGGAGGTCTTCATTTTGTTTTCCTTTAAATAACGTTATAACCCAGCAATTGACACTCATCTGCGTTAATCTTCTAATTATCTGGGAGAGATCTCCGTTTAACAATAAACTCGCCATTTGTTTCTTCCTTCCGTGGTTGCAGTCCTAAGACTGGTTTGCAGCAATTTGAACTCTTCTCCTCCATTCCCCCCTGTCCTGTGCGGCTCTTTTTAAGTCTGTGTATGTTGAGCAGCGCACGTCCACCAACAGGTCCTCCAGGTACTCTCGGCGTGGGCGTCCCCTAGAGTTTGTCCCCTCGGTCATGCCCTCCATTATGGCATGCAAGAGGCCCTCTTGTCGTATTATATGACCGATCCATCTTGCACGCCTTTCGGACAGGATCCTGAGCAGGTGCCTTCCTCCTTCGATTCGTTGGAGAACCTCTTCATTTGTGATGCGGTCTCTCCAGGAAATTCCTAAAAGTCTTCTATAGGACCACATCTCAAAAGCCTCTAGTCTTCGTCTATCTCTTTCGGATAGGCACCATGTCTCGCAGCCGTACATCAAGATACTCCATACATAGGTCTTGATGAGGAGTATTCTCAGTTTAAGGTCTATATTATTTGATTCTATTATTTTCGACCTTTTATTAAATGCAAGTCTAGCCTGATGTATACGGCTATCGACCTCGCTCTTGGACCGACCGTCCCATGTTATTTTGCTCCCTAGGTAGACAAACTCCTTGGTGTTCTTTAGTGGTTTACCCGACATCACTATTCTCATCTGGTGCTGCGCTCGGCCTACAGTCAGCAGCTTTGTTTTGTCTTTATTTATCTTCATACTGTAGTTATTTTGAAGAATGCTTTCCATAGTTGTTAAGAACTCTTAGCCTAATATCCCATGCCTCAAAAATACTGACTAATATCATTCTAAAGAGAATTGAACCAAAAGTAGAGAACATCCTTTCCAGAGACCAGTATGGCTTCAGAAGAGGTGTGGGAACCAGAGAAGCAGTACTGTCTCTACGAATACTGCTAGAAAATAGAATAAGAAGAAACCAAAACACATACATCGCATTCATAGACCTGGAGAAAGCTTTTGACAAAGTAGAATGGAAAAGACTCTTCGAGATTTTGAAGAGAATTGATATCAAATACAGAGATAGACGTATAATCCAGGCGCTATACAAGAATGAGGCCGCTATAATCAGATGTGACGAAGACACAAAGAAAGCCAATATAAGACAAGGGGTAAGGCAGGGATGCTCTCTGTCACCTGTTCTTTTTAACGCCTATATACAGAGCGCGATTGACGACTTGAGAGAGAGAATGAGTCACAGAGAAGGTGTAAAGATACACGGGCAAAAGGTGGACATGATAAGGTTCGCTGACGATATTGCTATGGTTGCTGAAAGTGAAGAGGAACTACAAGAGGCCATTTGTTTATTTTTCAATAAAGAGTCCGAATAAATTAATAAATTACTAAATTCTATGTTTTAGTCAATATTTTCGGCCTATTTCAGCTTTCCTTGGCAATAAATATTCTTTATTGCTTAAAACGATAGTCTTTTGCCGGAGAAAGGACGTATGTAAACATAACCTCCAAATATCTTGAAATTAGTTCCTGTTTTCCAGAGAATGTTCTAGACACATTATAACATCTCAAAATTAATTGCTTTTTTTTCACTTTTATATCTCTCTTTGAAAAAATATTCAACGCACCAAAGTTCAAACACAAAAATTCTTTAATTACTATTAGTGTTCAAAACATAAGACGGTTCAGGGTTCATACGTATAATGAGATAGTATACCAATATAAGGGGATGTAATTATATCCATGTTTTTAATTAAAAGTTTGAAAAAATATTTACCGCAGCTATGTGCTTAAGTTATTTCTAGAAGATAAAGAAACCTTTCCCATCGATGATGATCAAAATCTTTTCCATCGAGAATTATTGAAATCTTTCCCATCGTGTATGATCAACATCTATCCCGTCGAGGATGATCTAAATCTTTCCCATTAAGAATAATCGATTTTTTTCTCATCAAGTATGATCAAAATCTTTCTTATCAAGGATAATTGAAATATTTTCCATCGAAGATGATTGAAATGTGTCCCATCGAAGATGATCGAAATATTTCCCATCGAGGATGATCGAAATCTTTCCCATCGAGGATGATCGAAATCTTTCCCATTTAAAATGATCGAAATCTTTCCCATCGATGATGATTGACATCTTCCCCATCGAGGATGATTGACATCTTCCCCATCGAGGATGATCAACACCTTTCCCGTCGAGGATGGTCGAAATCTATTTATCGAGGATGATCGAAATGTTATTGAGGATTATTGAAATCTTTCCTATCGAAGATGATCGAAATATTTCCTATCGAGGATGATCGATATCCTTCACATCGAGAATAATCGAAATCTTTCCCATTCCGGATGATCAAAATCTTTATTATCAATGATGATCGAGGATGATCGAAATCTTATCGATATTGATCGAAATCTGAGTGATTGACATCTTTCTTATCGATGATGATCAAAATCTTTCCAATCAAAGATGATAGGCATCTTTTCCATCAAGAATGCTCGAAATATTTCCCATTGAAAATTATTGAAATCTTTCCCATCGAGGAGGATCGTAGTCTTTCCCATCGAGGATAATCAAAGCCTTTCTCATCGAAATTTTCCCCATCGAGAACGATTGAAATCCTTCCTATTTTGGTTGATTGGAAGAAATTGCCATATGGCAATACACCTGCCTAGTTATACTGTATTCAATGAAAGTGAAATACAATATTATACTGGAGAGAGGCATTAAGTGAAAACAAAACTAGAACCCTTTTAAATAAAAAAGGTCCATCAACGGGAATCGAACTCGCGATTCCCGGATAGGAAGACAAACGTCTTACTAACAAGGCTACAAAAATCGTCGCCGTCGTTGTGATATTAAATATTGTTTGCTTCAAATTTAAACTTTATCTTCTGCGAGAGAAATATTTAAATAAAGCTGACGAAGGACGCGCAAATCGATCGTCCTTTAAAAAAAAACCGAAACGAGACGATGACTCGAAAAGTTAATAAAGCAGGGAGGAGAGAATCTTTTACTTTAGAAATAAATTATCCAACAAACAACATCAATCAAACATCCAGACCAACCGATAAAATAGTCATTTACCTTCGAAGATCTTGCGAAAGTTTAATTGCTCAAAGACGGAGTGAGATGTCTGCCCTGACATTCATTTATTTTCAATTTAAAGTTTTTACGCAGTAACATTATTTTTGTCGCTGTTCTGTTAGTAAAATTTAAATAAAATAGCGAAGCGGACTTGCCGGTTTTGAATTTTCCGAATCTTGTTTTGGTTTTATGAATTTAATTACCCTCGGTATATAGTAAGAAGCTTATGCCAATGTTTAAACTCGTGTTTACCTTATTCATTTTAAAAGAAAAAAAAATTAAATAACCAGATATCTGCAAGGTAAAATTAGCTATGACAAGTTTTCAGTGAGATACAGGCAAAAACCTAGTGTACTGGGGATACGACAAATGAAAGGTAACAAACCCAGATTAGTAAAAATTGTGTATCCACGCTAAATTACCTGTTGTTTTTTTTCATAAATAATGCTTTCTTGTCATTTATAAAAAAAAAATACATCAGTATGATAAAAATGTCGACTAAACGATCAATGCTCAGAAAAAACAAAATCCGTCTAGTCAAGTCTCAAGTATTCTCCATAGCATTTATTTATTAAACACTTTTATTGCAAATACAATGCTCACTGCCAGGCGGTAATCTCTTCCAACCAATCGACCGGACAAAAATATGTTATGTAAGTTACATGGTCGCAAAAACATTCAAATGACTATCCACCCCCACGAAATCCATGAACATGGATTTCGTGGGGGTGGATAGTATGCTGGGTGATACGCTCACAAACACTACAAAGACGGAACCATCACCCGAACATTAATTTTAATGTAAAGTGAGATATCACCAATCAAAGGAAACGGAAGGGATAGTGGAGAAAAAAAATCAGAAATGAAACACGTTATATTACTGACTAGAAATTAAGAGTTTTTCAGTCGCTTCTTAAAGTATGCCAAGGATGAAGCGAGTATAATATTGGTTTGTAACTGATTCCAGAGTTTTACTGCACGGACAGTAAATAAAGCATAGGACATGGACGGTAAAGAATAATAAAAGGGACATGATACGTGTGGTGTTGGAAGCACTGTTTATGGTCAATATTTTCCCCAAAGTATTTTATATCTCAAGATGCTAAAATATCACAAAATAATAAAATCAAGAGATATAAGGAGAACAAATTAATTCGATGAACAAACAATGGACTCATCATTAATTCAAACAAGCTTTATTGTGAGTTATTAGACTCTCAATGAATTCAATGGAGTCAATTCACTAATCATGGGACTAAGTTTAACATTTTTCTATCATAATAGATAACGTTTACTAAGCAAACTGGTTTTAGGGTTCAATTACTAGATATTTTATGTAAATACTTATGATAATACGAGTACGTGGTGCGAACTCTTTTTGGGGAGTTTTGTCAAAATTTATGATTATACTCGTATACGAGTATAAACGCTACACACATACATTCCACCTAAAACCAAATGTGTTACTATTACATAGATATTACATATCGAAATATCTACAAAGGTTTCTTTGCAGTTTAGCTTCCCTCGGAAAGTTTTCTGCGCTTTTCTTATATATGTTTTTCTAAATATTCAATATACAGATGCGGTGAAGTACCTAATCTAATGGCCGCAGCCACCACCGTCCTATCCTTACACTTAACTTGTTCCTTTTTTTTGTTATATTCTTAATCTGTCAATAATAGGGGATTTGAATCTTGAGTCAGAGCATCCATGAGAAGTCTGCTCTCTAAACGGCGCTATATAAAAGGTTTTTTTATTTTTATTATATTTTTTGAAATAAGTAGACTCTTGCTTTGAGATGTGCTGCAATTGTTGTTTACTTGTAACGGGCTTGTGTTGTTATTGGTATTTAAAAAATATATACGAATTTTTTCTCCAAATTTAAATATACTCGTACTTTACAGTAACACTTTTGACTTCTTTAATTTTCTGAAAAAAAATGAGACAAGTGTATCTGAGGAAGTACATACTAAACTATGGTAAAAGTAACAGGAAAATTAACTCTAGATTTTTGATGAATATTTTAAAAAATAAATAAATAACATAATACACTTTTAAATTTAATATGTTTTATTTCATTTAAAATAAACGATCGTGAGACTATAAGTTCCACAGACAACAAAATAACATAGATGATCAAATGCATTAATAAGACGACAGTAAGTTGTAAAAAAATATTAACAAATCTGACAAATCATTACGTAAAATTGGCGGAAATACTAGATCAAGAAAAAAACATCTTCATAACCATTTTATGTTATACGGGTTCATGGAAAGTTTCAATGAGTCTATCAAGTGTTCATACCGTTTCCTCATCTTATGAAGCTTTACGATTGAGGAATTATAAAAAAAAGGTGGTCGCTCAATGACTACAAAAGAATAATTGATGTTGCGTGAAGCAGGAGGGAGTTCGTCAACACATTAATTGAACAAGTTCAGGACAATTATAATGAGAATTGACGATTTTATATATTTCCAATTAGTTCGTTAATTGACTTCGACAATTTTATCAAGTTTAAAATGTTCAACAAATGTTCATTATTCAATACCTCACCCGGTATATTTAATTTATAGTTTATAAACTAATGAAATGAATGCTGTATTCCGTTCAATCTATCTATTTGGACAACATAATGGAGTTGTAGTCAACTTGTAGTTCTAACCAGTGATATGTTGTAACTATTGTTTTGACCAGTTATTTTATATTTTCGAGTTCCACCAAGAATTATAATTCGAGAAGCTTTTAATAATAATCTCTGCTTTTTGATAGTCTGATTGCAATGGGATTCACATTTAGATTAGATGTAAAAGTACGCCATCTTCTAATTAAGGAACTTCTTAATCACTCAAAACCTTTTATCTTAACGCTTTGTGAAAACCTTTTAATTTAACACTGACTCAAAAACTTTTTTAACTTAACAATCAGTTTTATTTGTCAAGAAATTAAATTCAGTATCAATGATCGCGTTAAACAGGCACATCCTGAATCTTAAAAAAAAATTTTGATCGATAATTTAACTAAATAAAAAATAAAACTTTGTTTCTTTGTATACACCATTGTTTTATTTGATTGATAATTTAACTAAATAAAAAATAACACTTTGTTTCTTTGTATACGCCATTGTTTTATTTGATTGATAATTTAACTAAATAAAAAATAACACTTTGTTTCTTTGTATACACCATTGTTTTATTTGATTGATAGTTTAACTAAATAAAAAATAATACTTTGTTTCTTTGTATACACCATTGTGGTGCACTTTGATTGATAATTTAACTAAATAAAATAAAACACTTTGTTTCTTTGTATACACCATTGTTTTATTTGATTGATAATTTAACTAAATAAAAAATAACGCTTTGTTTCTTTGTAAACTCCATTGTTTTATTAGATTGATAATTTAACTAAATAAAATATAACACTTTGTTTCTTTGTATACACCATTGTTTTATTTGATTGATAATTTAACTAAATAAAAAATAATACTTTGTTTCTTTGTATACACCATTGTGGTGCACTTTGATTGATAATTTAACTAAATAAAATAAAACAGTTTGTTTCTTTGTATACACCATTGTTTTATTTGATTGATAATTTAACTAAATAAAAAATAACGCTTTGTTTCTTTGTATACACCATTGTTTTATTAGATTGATAATTTAACTAAATAAAATATAACACTTTGTTTCTTTGTATACACCATTGTTTTATTTGATTGATAATTTAACTAAATAAAAAATAATACTTTGTTTCTTTGTATACACCATTGTTTTATTTGATTGATAATTTAACTAAATAAAATATAACACTTTGTTTCTTTGTATACACCATTGTTTTATTTGATTGATAATTTAACTAAATAAAAAATAATACTTTGTTTCTTTGTATACACCATTGTTTTATTTGATTGATAATTTAACTAAATAAAATATAACACTGTGTTTCTTTGTATACACCATTGTGGTGCACTTTGATTGATAATTTAACTTAATAAAATAAAACACTTTGTTTCTTTGTATACACCATTGTTTTATTTGATTGATAATTTAACTAAATAAAAAATAACGCTTTGTTTCTTTGTATACACCATTGTTTTATTTGATTGATAATTTAACTAAATAAAATATAACACTTTGTTTCTTTGTATACACCATTGTGGTGCACTTTGATTGATAATTTAACTAAATAAAATAAAACACTTTGTTTCTTTGTATACACCATTGTTTTATTTGATTGATAATTTAACTAAATAAAATAAAACACTTTGTTTCTTTGTATACATCATTGTTTTATTTGATTGATAATTTAACTAAATAAAAAATAACGCTTTGTTTTTTTGTATACACCATTGTTTTATTTGATTGATAATTTAACTAAGTAAAATAAAACACTTTGTTTCTTTGTATACGCCATTGTTTTATTTGATTGATAATTTAACTAAGTAAAATAAAACACTTTGTTTCTTTGTATACACCATTGTTTTATTTCATTGATAATTTAACTAAATAAAATAAAACACTTTGTTTCTTTGTATACACCATTGTTTTATTTCTTGAATTTTCTATCGGTTTCTAAGACCTCTGTCTTTTTAGTCAGGTGAAAACATAGGTTTTGAAACTTGTAGAGAACTCAATAAATACAACTGTGGTGAATACAATGAAAAATAGTGTTAGTTTATTTAACAAAAGAATGAGTGTGAAAAAGGGATTAAATTATACAGTTTTTTACTTTCAGTCAAATTTTAACAATGATTGTTACACCCTTTTATCTGGAAGATGTATCGATATAACTAGTTTTAAAAGATTTATGTATGAACATTGAAAAAAGTTTGCTCTTTTTAAAAAAAAAACTGTTCAAGTTATCTATCATGTTATCGCGCGCGAGTATACCATTTTAAAGTTTTCCTCAATTTCAACTCAACAAAAAAAAAAAGTTATTTTATTTTCATACAAAAACTTTTGCAAATAAAGTTTTATTTTTATTGTATTTCTTGAGTGTGTTTTCAATTCTTTCAGGCGAAGAAAGCTTCGGCATTCTCCTAAGATATTTTTATGAAGTTTTTCTTTTATAAATAGCATTTAAGAAGAAGGGAAAGAAAATGAAATTTTACGTATGAAAAGTTTTCATTTGAATTTGAAAACTTCACGAGAAATTAATTATTAAACTGGCTGAAGAGAAACGAACCGGGTGTTTAAACTTGGACTTGCTTACTTGACACAAGTCGGTTTCAAGTAAAGTTATAACGAGAGGCAATGTGAATTCAATTTAAAAATTGTGTATTTTTTCTCTACAATAATAATACATGCTTTATATAAATTACATCATTCTTTGGCAAAGGAAGCATGTTCTACCGGTTGTTCCCTATCTGTTTTTCAGAAGTAGTAACTGATCTTTTAAATAAAATTATACATGATACTTGGCACCCATGGGCGTTGGATTGGAATATAACTAGTGTATATGAAGGCTCTAGATATAAATCAATCCAAAAATCTATCCCTTTGATACGAAGGTTTATATAATAAGAATGAATACGACGGAAGTGTCTGTCGTTTGTGGACAAGCCATTACGTGATAGCTTGTGACCTTTACAGAATGGGTATTGTGGAAAATCCCGGTTGCGAGTGTGGTTTGAATGATGAAAATGTGGACCATGTATTTTTTGTTTGTCCTTTGCACTGGATTTACTAAAAGCCTTATCTTTACCTCGTCAAATGAATGTTGCGTTTCATCTTTCTTCGTGGAAATTTTCTTTTTATAGATACATTGTTAAATTTTTTAAACTTAATCACTTGAAATTTTTAAATCGTCTAGAATTGTCATTTTTTAATAAGAACGAGTATTAGCATAGTAACTTTAATTTGGTGGCACAAATCATCCTTGATTGGGTGTATTACATATTCTAAAAAAGGATCATTTAAACAGCGCCATTTGGAGAACAGACTTTCGTCGAGGGCGCTTTAGCTCGGAATTCGAACCCACTTCTATGTGTCAAATTCACTAATTCAGATATATCGAAGGATTACCTACGAACACCATATAATATATTATATGAATTGCATGTTTTTAAGTAAGTTCGAATTTGATTCAGTACGCAATGTCAATTCAAGCCGTAACTTTTTACTCGAGAACAATAAAACGAAGCATCCTACAAAGGCGAAAAATATATTTATCCATATTCCTTTTTTATTGTTTGTTTTGCAATTTTTTTTTCAGATTAAAAGTCAGAATATACAAATAGCAACATCACGAAAAAGGCAGCAGACAGAAGAATTATATTTCCTTACTTTTTTCCCCGTATCGCTCTTTAATAACGTGATTGAAATTTTTTTCACAACACGAAAGAAAATAGGCATTGTTCTCTATAACGGAGCAGTTTTTACCCGCCATTGTCTTGTCTCCTTCAAGGGAGTTGTCAAATAGAAAGAATTCTTACAAGAGACAAAAGGAAAAGAAAGAAAAGGAATTGAAGGCGAGGAAATTCGCTTTTTTCTTGAAATCACACAATCTACTCAACGTGGTAATATTAGAAGAGTTCTCCACGGGCTTAACAAAAATATTAAGTTAATTTGTATAATGCTCAAAGTCTTTTGTGGTTCTACCGAGTTTGTTCGTAAGGCTTATCAGATTCTAGTTACAAATTTATAACTGGTCCCTTTACTGTTTAGGTAGAGAGGTAAATAATCATGTCATTTGATCCAGGCGCTATATTTTATTATGTGTATTTAACTTGTTAATTTTTTTTATTTACTTAATTTGATAATTTTGTTATTGCAGTAGATTCTACATTCATTATTTAAAAAATAATCACTTTTTAAAGTTCTTATTATTTTATTATATTATTTAAGTAAAGGCATTAACGTTGAGGAGGTTTAAAGACATTGTAATTTGTTTTATGGAATACTGTTTATTCCACTTTTTTAACGGTATAACCCTACCGGTTTCAAGGCTTTCACCTCATCATCAGTCTTATCTGTACTCCCCTGATGATGAGGTGAAAGTCTTGAAACTGGTAGGGTTATACCTTTATAAAAAGTGGAATAAACAGTGTTTGAAAAACAAATGACAATGCCTTATTATTTTTTTGGATACCTGAATTTTTAAATAATCACAAACTTTTTAAACTTTCACGTTTTACAAATACGTCAAAATTTCTACTAAAATACTGTTAGGGACTAACTTCTTAACCGATTTTGATACTGTGCGGTTCGAGTATATATTTTAGTATCCCATTGACTTTGTTTCCTATTGCTACGCGCTACTATTGAGCACGAATAAGAATTAAACTTGCAACCCCCTAGTTAGAAGGCAAGCGTATTACCAACTAGGTCAAGGAATAAGACATTTCATAATAATTGGTTTCTCAAAATGATACCCAAAAAGGGGTACTAGTCTGGCAAAATAATTGTGACGTGCGAAATTCTTGGTGCCTTTTTACGTGTGATGTGGTATTCAATGCCATATTACGAGCCGCGCGTTTCTTGTCTCGTCCATTGATTGTAAATACGAAGACTTATTTAATGGAGCCGTAGACAATGGTTGTCAAATTGTCTCCCGGCCACGCTCTCGTACATGTCCGAATCATCAACACGAATAATTGAACTTCCTATCTTGTTCCCATCAAATTATGATTTATGAGTGTAAATTTAAGGAAAAAAGAAGACGGAAAATTTCATAAAACGTTTTATGAATATTGTTTACTAAATGCTCTGAGAGATTAAGCGGTCTTGAGAATTCCTATGATTCGGAAATTATAGGATGAGTCCTGTGACAGCTCACAAATTTGCCCCAATACAACCTTGTAACGATGTTCTGTAATATTAATTATTTTATCAACTTGAATATAAGCCTCAATTCTAATAAATAGCAAGTTATTTAGGTAAATACATTACATAAGGTTGTATGGGGGCAAATTTGTGAGCTGTCATAGGGCTCATCCTATAATTTCCGAACTATAATTGCTGATATAAGATAAACCTTAAAAAGGAGAAAAAATAATATTTCAATATTTTCAAAATATAAACGTTGGTATGATTTTTAGAATAATTATTTAAACTTCTTCCCAAACGATTTGTACCAATATGCCTCGTTGTTTTTTTATAAAATATTGAAAATATATGAACAATGTTTTTTTGAAAAAAGCAATGCGTCTCTGTAACGGGAAAATATTACACCTGTGATATTTAAAAATAAACATGATATAGGAAAATGAGAAGGAAATCTTTTTCATATTTTTCCTTCACTATATTTGATGTTGATTGGAAATGTCAAGTGTTCTTAAAGATAATTTAATCCTTTGTTTTTTGATGTATTAAGAAAAGTTATAGTCCGAATAAGTACTTTAGAATTATATAAACTGAGAAGATAAGGGTTGACTTTGTATAAAATAATACGGAACGAAGTGATAAGGGATGTATGGGGAACTTAAGACTGATGTGTTTAGTACGATGAAGAAAAACCCTGTGAGATGGTTTGGGCATGAACAAAAGATTATCTAAACATAAAAATATTGCAAATGTGAGTGGAAGACGTAGTAGAGGAAGACCATGGAAACCATGGTTGGATCAAGTGAATTGTACATTGAAAGAAGATAACGTAGAAAGTCAGAGAAATCGTTGTACATAGTTGTATTATTATCAGAATGTATTTAAAAAGGCGAAGAATATTTTTCGATATAGGAAAATTTGGCGTTGTGTCGTCTCTACCTATACCGTAAGGTAAAAAGCCTGATGATATGTATGTATTTTTGCTACTTTTACCCATTTTGTTCAAACCTTTAATGTACAGTGTTTCATATTTGAAATATGTCATGGTTGGAAGAGATTTCTTATGGAATTATCCTTTTTGTTTATTTAAAGGTAAACAATGCCCTTTACTAGTTACTCCTTATTTACAGGTGCATTAGATTGTTTTTAAAAGTTCCATCTCGTGATTGGATTCTGTCACTATTCTAGCAATAGTACATGAATCGACTCGTTGCGCTGAACCGTAACTAACGCGGCATTAGTGCCGATCAACCAACCATCCAACAACACTATACGTAGTAAAACAATACCAGCGATGTACCATATACGAGTAGGTCTACCTTAGCACCATGCTGCCCCCTAGAAGTCACTCCACACCCTCCCCTTCAACCGGCTCCAATAACTTTTCGCCACGTCAGCAACTCCTGTGTGTCATGACCGCTGTGAACCTCACAGTGCTGGCTTCGGAAATAATATTTTTTTTAAATTATTTATTACCTTTACGCCATTTTCCTATATCGACACACATCCTTCGCTTTTTACTACATCCATACACTTTCCTATACTATCATTCTTAAGACTTTATACGTTTCCTTCTTTGAAGATATCATTCTGTTCATCCTACTTTACTTATCTTCGTATTATTCTACCACACCTTCCATTCTCATTTGCACTATATATTTATTTTGTTAGTGTTTGTTCATTCATTCGTTCTACAATTTCCTTCTCAAATCAATTTAGAGTGCTCTTCTTCATCTTACTCAACACAACAGCCTTAAGTTCACATTGGTCCCTATCTTTTAGAAAATGTTGAAACGTTTCAGTTGTATACATAAAGTCTTTCAGAGTAGTGTGGCGTTATAAGGCTAACGTTGCCTTCATTCCGAAGAGTTGCAGTTTTCATCGTTAGGACTTGTTTATTATCAACTTCGCTATGAGTGGATATGCAGGCCAAGTGATGAATATCTCGTTCGGAGTCTCGGTCCAATGGTAGGACGCCTTACTCCTTCGTCGGATAAGCTCTGACTGATATGATATTTAATTGGATATTTTGGTTCTTTTTTAGGAGACGAGGAAGGATAGTTTTTTGATTTTTTTATGAATGATTATGAGAAATAATAACCGGTTACCGCTTCGCCTATAACGGACTCTCAACCGTAACGTGAACGCATTGGTTCAAGTAGATTGACTCTATGTTATGTCACACGCTTTGAATCATCCACATAGGCCACGAGGCTCTTAAGTCTTATAATTTTTTTTATTGTTTATAATTCTTTACCTAAGTTCGACTCCGGCTCTGTTCCTCGCTGCCCCTACAACTCCCAACAGTTGCCCAATAATCGCATTCAGGGGCTTGAAAGGCTTCAGGTTTATCGATTCAGCCTGCCTCGTAATCTTCGGAACACTGCGGTACATCCTCGCTACTTCCACCTACTATACAGTACATCCACGCGGTACGGTGCTGTGCCACCTTCCACATCTACATAACTGCTCGCTCAACCTTTATACTGACTGATATCTATTGCTTAAGCGATGGTATCGTATCTAATTTACTTTTCAGTATCAAGTGTAAGCCGATTATATGTGGAATTACCTGGATCAAAGTTGATATATTTTTTCATTGGTTCGTAAGAATGAAAAGTAAATTGATTTTTTCGTTGTTAGTTGTATTAACTGTCATTTTAAAACATCTATACCATCACACAATCTCCCTTTTGGGGTAGGTAAAGAGAACAAATTGCTTTAGTAATAATCAATCAGACATTTTATATTGCTCTATTCAAAGAGCTAACTCTTTTTAAGGGCGCTTCAACTAGGGGCTAGAATCCACTTTTATTGACAAATAAAAAATATGTCAAAAAAATATATAAGTCGAGTGTGAAAGTTTCTCTGACTTTTAATAAGAATAAAATGACAATTAATATAACGCCATTAAGAGAGCTGACTCTCCTTAAGGGCGCTCTAACTCTGAATTTAAACCCACTTTTATTGACAGATTAAAATATTATATAATGAATATAAGTTGAACGTTACGATAGGAAGATGGTGGCTTCTTTCTTTCAAAATGTAATAAATTCACTTAATCGAACCATCTTTTCCCATAATGTTCTTCTATCACGCCTTTTACATTCTTCTTTCAAAATGTAATAAATTCACTTGATCGAACCATCTTTTCCCATAATGTTCTTCTCTCACTCCTTTCACATTCTTTTTTCAAAATGTTTCACTTGATCGAACCATATTTTCCCATAATGTTCTTCTATCACGCCTTTTACATTCTTTTTTTTATTACATTTTCTGTTTGTTTTGTCAGTGTTTCTTAATTTATTTGTTTACATATCTAAACCATCTCAAATTGGTTTTATTCATCCAATTAAATAAACTAAACTACCTTCGTGGCCAAGGAGGTAAGGCGTAGGTCTTCCAATCCGTGGATTGTGGGCTTAAACCACATTTTTTTCAAAAGGATTTCAATCATTGGAACCAGTTGGTTGGAAAAGATTGCCGCGTGATAATAAGCTTGCCAGGTTATACTGTATGAAACGAAAGTGTAATGCGATCTGTCGGAGAACAATGTATTATTTAATAAAGAAAGGGGATGCTAGAAAATAATGTAGATTGAAAAAAGGTGTAATGCTTAGGATGATAAAATAAGTATTGAAATGATTTGACCACGAAAAAAAAATAGAAAAAATGTAGAACGAAATGAGGTACGAAAAGTTAAATGATACCCAAAAAAAAACTCGTACGATTCGATTAAATAAATCAAATTCTGAAAGACGGAAATCTGAATAATCTTAAATATAGGTGGGTTTGCATGTCAAAATGTATGAACTTGGCAGAAACGAAAGATAACATCCGTGGCTTAGTGCGTAAGACGTTTGTCTACCACGGGGAGGTTGCGGGTCGATTCCCGTTGGAACCCAGACTTAATAAAATTTATTTTCTTATCTGGATTTCTCTAAACATTTCTTAACAGTATTTTAGTTGGTTCACCATGTTGCACTATAAGTGCACTAGATTGTACTATATGCAACAAAAGGGTTCTACAATAATACAAAGATGTTTGTCATAATGAGACTCTGCACGAAAGTTTGCTTCTTTTTCCCAGTACAGCTGCTGAATAGAAATCGTGGAGATTTTGCTTTCGGACGTTCAGGGGTGTTGAAAGGATAAAGCTCGATCAGATAATTGGCGAGACTTGTGGGTCCACAACGAAGTGATAAATTAGTCTATCGTGTGAAATTCCTTAGTGAAACTATTCTCGGGTATTGTCTTTTGAGAAATTCTTTGTGAATTTTTAATATGTTATATTTTATTATGTGTGGTCAGTGGTGTAACATATATCTTTTTATTTATGAAAATTAAAAAAATATGTTCCACTAGTGATTCTTTACAAGAATGAGGCCGCTATAATCAGATGTGACGAAGACACAAAGAAAGCCAATATAAGACAAGGGGTAAGGCAGGGATGCTCTCTGTCACCTGTTCTTTTTAACGCCTATATACAGAGCGCGATTGACGACTTGAGAGAGAGAATGAGTCACAGAGAAGGTGTAAAGATACACGGGCAAAAGGTGGACATGATAAGGTTCGCTGACGATATTGCTATGGTTGCTGAAAGTGAAGAGGAACTACAAGAGGCCTTAACAACTATGGAAAGCATTCTTCAAAATAACTACAGTATGAAGATAAATAAAGACAAAACAAAGCTGTTGACTGTAGGCCGAGCGCAGCACCAGATGAGAATAGTGATGTCGGGTAAACCACTAAAGAACACCGAGGAGTTTGTCTACCTCGGGAGCAAAATAACATGGGACGGTCGGTCCAAGAGCGAGGTCGACAGCCGTATACTTTAAGCTAGACTTGCATTTAATAAAAGGTCGAAAATAATAGAATCAAATAATATAGACCTTAAACTGAGAATACTCCTCATCAAGACCTATGTATGGAGTATCTTGATGTACGGCTGCGAGACATGGTGCCTATCCGAAAGAGATAGACGAAGACTAGAGGCTTTTGAGATGTGGTCCTATAGAAGACTATTAGGAATTTCCTGGAGAGACCGCATCACAAATGAAGAGGTTCTCCAACGAATCGAAGGAGGAAGGCACCTGCTCAGGATCCTGTCCGAAAGGCGTGCAAGATGGATCGGTCATATAATACGACAAGAGGGCCTCTTGCATGCCATAATGGAGGGCATGACCGAGGGGACAAACTCTAGGGGACGCCCACGCCGAGAGTACCTGGAGGACCTGTTGGTGGACGTGCACTGCTCAACATACACAGACTTAAAAAGAGCCGCACAGGACAGGGGGGAATGGAGGAGAAGAGTTCAAATTGCTGCAAACCAGTCTTAGGACTGCAACCACGGAAGGAAGTGATTCTTTTATTAGCAAGTTTGATGAATTGGAGACAACTGAGCACTTTCTTTAATTCAGATGCGTTTAATTGGTTGATGTGTCTTTAAATATGTGTAGTCAGAGACGTAACATATCGGGACAATACATATATCTTTACATTTATAATGCACAATCGGTTAAGACTTTTGACAAAATTAATAAACGTGCTTCCTTATTGAACACGTCTTTTCCAATTTAAAGTTTGATGAAGTGCAGATAACTTAGCACTTTTTTTAATTCAGATACGTTAAATTGGTTGATGAACTTTTCAATATGTGTGGTCAGAGGTGCTACATATTAAATATTTATTAACAATGCACAGCTGGTTTTAAGAACTTTGACAATATAAATAAATCTGATTCATTTTGACAGACTAATTCTCTTATTTGCAAGTTTGACGAAGTGCAAACAACTAACTAATCTTTGATCCAGATAAATTGGTCGATGAGTATCTTCGACTCGTCGTTCAGTCGATGACTTTCTGATATAAATACGAAAGGACTAAACGACAAGAAAAAACAATGTATTTGGCAAAGAGAGAACAGATCTCTTGGTGACCTAGTTGGAAACGTCCCTTTCTTCCGACGCAGGAGTTGTTGTTAGACTCCTGTTGGTATCTTATTATTTAAAAAAGGATTTTTAGTCTGGATTAATATGAATTACGATGAAAAGTTTTAGGGAATTAAGGACAAGGACTATAATATAATTTACATTTTCATAAGAATTTGTCTAATTACTTAATTTAAATATAAAATTGATGGGTGTCATACGACGAAATCTATCCCCTAGTTAGTAAGACGTCTGACCACCAACTCGGTGGTTGCGGGTTCGATGTCAGTTAGAACTCAGATATTTTGAAAGGAATTAGTCTTTTTCGTCCTTAGACATCTTTATAATATTTCTGATTAGTTGGAGGAGATTGACACATGCTAATAATAAGTACAAAACAATACAATACAATTCTGTTCAACAAATTTTTGTTTCTGAAGTAACGTCGACATATAATATGTGTACCTACTATATGCATAGATCTATTTTTTTTCTATTTTTTTCTATATTCCCTACTGATTTCATTAATTTGATCAATCCATGTTTGTCTAGCTTTCTCAAAGTTTTTGTACTTTATTTACTACTTAAACATATTTTTTATAAATTTTTCTTTGTCGCCGAACAATTTAAGTGCTTCTTTATTCATCTTTCTTTACCAACACATATTTTCAACATACTCGTACCTCTTGGATGCTATTTCCGCTAAACTCATGAAGATAATTTGACTGAAATATTATATCAAAGAAATAAACTCTTACAAACAATTTATCCCCAACCCCTAGTATTTGCTACTGTTTACTTTTCTTTTGCTCAGTTCATTTATCACGTTGCCGGTCTAAAAAAGTACACATCTTCTTGATTGATGAATGGAATGATTGCAAGTCAAAGCGAGATAAGGAATTGCTCTGCTCGCAGAAATAATTTGTCTGCAAAATTTATAAAACAGGCTTCTCTTTATATACCGGCAATTTTTCAAGCAGTGACAAGTCTTTGCCAGGAGTGAAAAAATATGCAAATGTGTTATAATATAAAAGCGTCTTAATGTTTCCTCTTGTTGAATTTCCTTCAAAAGTTACATATCGCAGAGTGATGTTTGATTTGACCCCTCTCTTCGAAATAGTTAATAGAATGAATAACCATCTGAAGTTAGTGAAACTGATTGGCTTCCGAATTTCTTCAAGAAGTACGTGACTGCAGGATATATTCCGGCGTGAGAGTTGTAGAACTTCATAGAACTCGAATTTACCCGTACCCAGATTGCATCGAGGATATATATGATAAAGTGAAAACGCAAGAGAGGTGCACTTCGGGAGCTTCACCAGAATTTCCTAAAGGTGGGGGTACATCAAGGATCGGTACTCAGTCTGCTACTGTTCATCTTAGTCATGTACTATTTAACTAACCATGAAATGAACAGTCTCCTAAAGTTCCTACTATTTGCAGACGATATCGTAATAATAAGTGAAAACATGAAGACCTGCAAAATAGTCTGGAAAGGTGAAGAATCTTTGAGGACAATGGATTGAGACTGAGCAGAAAGAAAACAGAGTATCTGTACCTACCATTCGAGAACACAAATGCTGTCACTCCCGTAATGCAAATGGATGGAGAAACATTACCAAATTGTGACTCCTTTAAATATATTGGGTCACTTATCCATAGTGATGGAGGATGTGCAGCAGATGTAACACATAGAGTTAGTGTGGGATGGATGAAGTTTAGATCAATGACGGGAGTTCTATGTGATCCGAAAATGCCAGTAGTGTTAAAAGGAAAAGTATACCAAACGATTGTCAGACCCGCACTCCTCTATGGCTCCGAATGCTGGACGATGTATAACTCTTACTCCAGGCAACTAGAAACTGCTGAAATGCGCATGCTAAGATGGTCAGCTGGTGTGTCCCTAAACAAAATAAAAAGCTCACGCATTCGTGGAAGCCTTGGTGTTACAGACATCAACAGTAAGATGGAGGAGAGGTGATTGAGTTGGTATGGGCACGTTGGACGCAGAGCACCCGATCACATTGTGAACTAGGCAATCTCCATGGATCTTCCTCGAATAACAACCAGAGGAAGATCAAATAATTCATGGGTGGTGCAAAAAGATAACCTGATGCAGAGGCACGGCCTGGGGGACGTTGTTGTGGGACAGAAGAGCATACAACCTGAGGACGAGAAGAGCTGACCCCAACAGTCTTCGCATACAGTGAGTTGGGATGGAGCCAGGGAGAAGAAGATTGCATCGATTGGGTAATGACTATGCTGCTCGGACATATTTGTTGACAGTCTGAATTGACGCCTTTAAAAGTTCTCTTAGTCAGCGGTTTTGTTTGTTTGAACCATAAATCCAACGCTGCGGCGTGACTGCCGTTGATTTTCTTTCTCCTTCTTTTCCTTAACTTTGTTTCCCTAAAACTTTTCGGGATATTTGTAAATGTGTTGATGTTTCAATGTGTTTTTTCTTCATATAGAAGTGGATTGTTTGTGCGTATGCATATTTTTACTATTTCTTGGATTATTTTTTTCTTTCTTTTTGTATGTAAGGACCTCAGCCTTGACCTGTCTCAGGTTTGTATTTTATGTGTGGTGTACGTTCAGCATTTCGATATTTTTTTGTATATGATTCATGTAAATATTTATAATTTTTTTAGAAGTTCTATTAACATTCATACGTACTCAAAATTTTAATTAGAGTTTTACTTTTGTAACCTTTTTAAATGGTCTATATAATACCATACATAGCCATAAAATTAAAAAAATATTAATCACTTCAATTTATGTCTTGTTCGACTTTAACTAATGTTTTTCTACATGGTTGGATTGTTTGCAACTTTCTTCCGAAGTTGCGCGGTCGCGTTGCCCATTAAACGTTGTCGCGCACTTCACTAAATTATCCACGCATCATTCTGTCAAAATTATTTAACATAAAAATTAGTAAATATGTTTATTCGTAACAATAAAGCATGTAAAGAGGTGCATGACCATGCAGTAATGCACTGGATTGAATACACAGCACCGGAACGCGCCGATTTTTTTAGCACAGGAAGGGAAAGGCTAAAAAGTTCGTCTGGTAAAAATACTCACCCGCACTTGACGTGTGCAAGTGTTTTTGCTTCTTTACGTATTGATTACACATGCAATTCCGTACAACACATTTCATACCTACACCGGTGGCTTTAAAAACGTATGCTCAATTTATAGGGTCCGAAAAAATTGTTGTCACAAGTCTTGGCTCGTCATTATGTCTTCAATTTTGTAAATAAAAACAATATTTAACAAAAATAAAATTAAATATATTAAATATTTCTGTGGATAAATTAAAATTAAATATATGGTAATTGTGTGGGTGTTTAGGACGAGAAATAAAAATTTTACTTCATCCATTTTCATCAGAATGTGTTTGAGTCACTGATTCAGATGAGTTGTTGACGGGTGCTCTATACGACAACCTCCGTCGCCTAGTTGGTGAGACGCCTGTATGGTGCATGTCCGCGTGATAACGCACTTAACTTCCGTGCGGAAGGTCGCCTGTTCGAACCCCCGCGCTGTGCTTCTCCCCTCAATTGAAGCAGGCATTTTCTCCGCCTAGTATTCGGGGGCATAAATATGACTTTGGTAATATCTTTTCTTTAAAAAAAAACTGGAAAAAAACATGCCGGTGTGCTTCGATCGTCTCACTTCAGGTATTCCATCGGATCCAGTACAGCGGTGTGGCTGATGAGTTTGCTGGTGTGCAACGACTCATTAACTTAAGAGGGGGAAAAATAAGAATGATACAAAAACTCTAAGGCACAGCTTCGCTTTCCAACATTGACGTTGGAATGACAAGGGGATCCTCAACTACGAGGCCCAGCAACGACGATGAAGACGCCTGTCAATCAACTATGAAGTAGTGGGTTCAATTCATTTTGAGACCTTTTACTTTGTAGATTTATTTTAATTAAGTCTTTTTAACACCTTTCTGGTTGATTGGAATATATTGCCACATGGTAATAAATCCATAAGGCTATATTATACAAAGTGAAAGTCTAATACAATTAACTGAAATGTTTCTTGTATTATACTTTTGCTGTGTATAGTATAGCCTAACAAAAGGTTCTATAAAACTACCCTTTTTGTAGTATTTGAGAAAGCACATTTTTCAATTTTTATTGCTAGCACTGTTACTGGGGAAGAAGACGGAAAACTTGAGTTAATGTTAACAGAGCCGCAATATTTCAAGATAAGGCGAGACAGCGAAGAAAATAAGTGAACTTAAATCAGTTTGAATAAGGTACGATGCCATTTGATACGACCTGAGGCGAGCCTTGGGCAGCCTTTAAGGTCAGGTAACTAATAAAGTAATCAAATTAATTTTCAGGAAAGTTTTGCTTGTTTAATAATTGTGAAAAGTCAATGAGGGTGATGAAATTATTATCATTTTTCCATTCTTTGGTATGGTACTTTAGGAGCTAGTCCTTAAGGGAGAGATGATGATGATTTGTTGATAAATAAAACTCGTTAGATCGCAATGTGGAAAGAGAGGAATTTTATTAGTAACGTAGGTATTTATATCATTTAAGAATGTGCGCGGGAATGCGCTCGCGATATGCCTACGTCTCGTTTCTGCGAATGCAAAAACGATTAATGTTGTATGTAGGTATCATTCAAATACGGAACTGGCGAGACAAGTGTGGTGCGTTCTCGCTCTAGTATGGAATGCGGTCCGCTCCCGGCTACGGGTTGAATGGCCGGCGTGTGAACTTCGGACTTGTTTGTTTAAAATTGTCAAGGAATGCAAAGGTCACTTCATCGGTCATTGACCGTGTGTATGGACGCCCACAGTGTTCCGAGCGTGCGACCACCACAGTACCCTTCAATAACAATGTCTAAAGCACTGTTAATAGAACTCTCCTCAAGGGCACTCTAATTCGGGATTCCAAACCCACTATTATTGATAAATTATATGTAATATGTTATATATCAGTTGACTACATAAAACATATTATGAGGTGCACAGTCGCGTAGTAACGCACTGGACTTCTGAGCGGAAAGTCGCTGGTTCGAACCCTGCGCTGTGCTTCTTCCTTCGAATTGCACAGGCGTTTTTTTCAGCCTAGTTTATGAGGATCAAAGGATACCTATGACTTGCGTCATATCTCTTCTTTCAAAAAAGAGAAAAAGAATACATGTCGATGTGTCCGATCGTCTCACTTCGGTATGCAATCGGATCCAGTACAGCGTCGTGGTGGATGAGTTTGCTGGTGGGCCACGGCTTACTCACTTAATGGAAAAATGAAACAAACAAAAGAAAATCTACTGCACAGTTTCGCTTTCCAACTGAATTGACGTCGGAATGGCGAGGGGATCCTTGACTAACGAAGCCCAGCAATGACTGACTGATATATTGTAAGTTGAGTCTTAGAATAGGAAAGTAGTTTTTTTGTTCAGAAAAAAACGTATATGGTAACAAAACATATCAAGGGAAGACGAACAGTAAAGAAACCTTTGTAGATCTTTCAATATGCGCTAGTAGCATATTCGGCTTGAGGTGGGGTGTAGTGCATGTATATAGTGTTCATAGATTTTGTTAAGACCTCCAAAGAACGGTTGTCTTCAAGTGCTTCCGAAAGCTGCACACGCCACCCATATTTATAACACTTTGAGCCAGACAAAATATGATCCAATAAACAACATATTAAAATTAGAATTTCGGACACATTGAATAACGTAACTGGGACAAGATATTGTCTATGGCACCAGTAACCAAACCTTTAGACTAAACGTTTTTTTAGTTGGCACGGAACTCGCAATTTGTCATTGTTCGTATTGGCAATACTACCGAATGTGAGGAGGCAAAGAATACATGCATGCTAGTAATGTTACAACACAAATTCTTTTCATTTTTAAACTTTTTGATGTACGGGAGGGAAACGAGGGCGTGAATAAATATTGTAAAGTGTCAAATAAATGCTGTAGAAATGCGTCCACTTAGGGGTTACAATGTATGACAGAATAAAATGAAGTCATTCGAGGTGAACATGAACTTAAGGCTGATGTGTTGAGTAAGATAAATAAGATCACTGTGGGATAGTTTGGACATGTGAAATGAATGAATAAAGAAATACTAATAATAACAATATACTCGTACAGTGTGAACGTGTGGGGAGGAGTAATAACAAGGAAAGTTTAGTTGAATCAATGAATAAGGGAAATTTAGAAATAAGAGATATCCTTGGAGTTGTAAGAGAAGGTGTATGGATGTGGAAGAGGCAAAATGTGTGTGTGTGTGTGTGTGTATGTGTGACGACAAATTAAAGTCTGGCGCTCTGTCTTCTCTGCCTACATCATCAGGGAAACGGCTTTTGTTTTGAAAGAATATATACGACCGAAGTCATAGGTATCCTTATACTCCCGAATACTAGGCGGGAAAAAAAATCTGCGTCGTTCGAGAGGAGTACATTGTAATATCTATCTTATCTGTAGAGTCAATAATAATTTATTCGAGTAGTAAAAATGTACGCGATGTTTGGTACGACCTAAAAAAAACGTGACACGACCAAATTAA
Organism: Odontocerum albicorne; assembly: GCA_949825065.1. Classification (NCBI taxonomy): domain Eukaryota; kingdom Metazoa; phylum Arthropoda; class Insecta; order Trichoptera; family Odontoceridae; genus Odontocerum; species Odontocerum albicorne. Next base: position 43,458,456 of record OX463846.1, on the reverse strand, counting down.
TCGAATGCTGAAAGAAAAAATTTGAAATAGTTTTCTAATAAGAGAGTATGGATTACGAGGTGTGTTTCAGGATAGAATGTATTGGAGATCTGTCTTCTTTCTCACCCCAACAAGAAATGGCGTGATGGTGATGATGACAAAACTCTTTATTTGTGATTTAAATCATGGATTAGCGCTACGCTCAAACAGAGATTGTCTATTGGCCTTTCCAGTTCACCGCTCCTCTATTTTTTCCGTCCTCCTTTACTGTCCATGCAGTGAGACTCTAGAATCAGTTTCAAACCTATGTTAAACTAGTTTCATCTTTGTCATGTTTTAAGAAACGACTGAAAGAACTTATAATAAATATCTTCAAACCTGGTGTCAATTATAATGGACATATGCACTTTGTAAACAACTTTGTGCGATATATTTCTGTTCCCAATGATAACAAATGAAGTGTAAGATACAGTTTTATCGACTTTGACCATTTTGAGCAATGTTTTACTCGCTCCGTCCTTGGCATGCTTTAAGAAGCGACTGAATAAACTCTTAATTTCTAGTCAGTAAAATAACGTGTTTCATTCCTGATTTTTCTTCTCCTTTCCTCTCCACCATCCCTTCCTTTCCTTCTGATTGATGATATCTCACTTAATATGAAAAATAATGTTCGGGTGATTGTCCGTCTGTGTGGGGTTCGTGGGCATATGCTCACGTATGTGTTTATGGATTTCGTGGGGATGGATAATAATTAGAATGATTTATTCGACCACGTAACTAGCTTCATTTACTTTTGTTTGGTTGGTTGGAAGAGATGGCCGCCTGGCAATAAGCCTGCCAGATAATATTTGCAATAAAAGTGTTAAATAAATAAATATTATTTAATGAGTTAAATACATGAATTCTGCGGAATGGATATAAATATAGGAAAGTACGAGTAATTAGATACAGCGATTTGAGGCTTGGAGATAATCTGCCGTGATATTAAATTTTCATTTGAAATTATTGGTGAAACGCAGGATTAAGTATCAAGAGACGATTAACAAAGTTATTTTATTTCCTTCTCTCATAAACTTAGATAATGAAGTGTTTTCAAGTTATCGACAGTAATTATACCTGGTAAATTTCTTATACCTGGTAAAGTTGTAATTATACCTGTTAATGTTGAGCGAAACTAAACTTATGAGTTTTATCTTAAAATTTACTTCAAACTATTGACAGGAATAATCTAAGCGAGGAGTGTGGAATTTAGGAGAGCTTGGGAAGAGTAATAAACGCGACATGATCAAATTGACCAAATTCTGGAAGAGAAAGATTTATGCATATATTTATAAATTTATTCATACATACAAACACGCCGTCTTCCTGTCGGGATAGACTGAGAGGACATATGAACAGACCTTCCTATCTCGACACATATCCTTCACCTCTTAATACATCGACACATTTTTTGGTGGCATCTCTCTTGAATGTGTTTTCTTTTCCTTGTCCTTAGAATGTGTGTGTGATTGCGGGATGTATATTTATGTGTGTGTGTATTGTATTTTGCAAGTTATTTTTTCATCTGTGAACCTATTGTTATACTAACTGAATTGATTGTATTGACTGCTTATTTGTTGTTATTACTTGTACAAGGGTGTGCGTTGAAAAACATCTGATGTGTTCACGTCTAGGTTCGTCCTCGATTGGTAGGGGTGTATCTCGACTGAGTGGATGTTATGAGCAGCGGCTGCTGGTCCCGAGATGTGCTGATGCGCTGAGCACCAACGCAACAACGAGGAGATCGCTGAGCGAATATGAAATATCGCTGTCTCACGGTTTACTGTATGTCTTTTTCTGCCCTATATGAATTTGCGTTTCCGTCCGGTGCGTATTGGAGAGCGCCCCGGTAGTATTGGAAGGTATTTTATTAATGGATCTTACAAGTGATTATGACTTTAACTTATTCTACTGCTTTTTGTATCTTCATGTTAGTTTAAGATAAAGTTGTATTATTTGTCAATAAATTTAAGTACTTGTATAACCTGTCACATGTTCATTTGTATATAAAGACACTGTTGTGTCGTTAATAAAATAAAATAAGTACTAACGTATAGATGCGAAACGTAAACATGCGACTCTTTTTGTACGAATTATTCAAAAGCTCTAGACAATATAACGGAGCATGGAAAAGTGCATGCTAGGTTATAACAGTAAAGACCGTAAAACAATGAGTTGATTCGCGCTCAAACTAAAGTTAACGATTTTATAGAGGTCGCAAAAATATTAAAGTGGAAGTGGGCTGGGCACGTCGCCCGAACAACGGACTAACGTTGGACGTATGAAGTAATCCAGTAGTACCCAATAGGCAGAATAAGACATATAAGAAGACTAAAGGCATGCTGGGTGGACGAAATACGTAAGCATGCAGCGATTCTGTGTCAGCAATATACACGGGACAGTATTTCTTGGAAACAACTTGGAGAGGCCTATATCCTGTAGTGGATAAATGCAAGATGATGATGATGATTTATATATCAGGATAATGTATATATTTACAAAGTATATTGCTATCAATAAATATATATATTTCTTTATTATTTGTACACTTGCTTACTTATACAAATCTTAAATTCCTTCATTCAAAATATCATTCACTTGATCCTACCATACTTTCTTTGGTATTTCTCTCTCACATTTAAACTATATATTTGGTTTTTAGTCTTCATTCATTTTCCAAGAGTGATCATCCAATTTCTTCGTGTTTTTCTTAATAGTAAGCTCTCTTTAGATAGATAAATAGGTTATGCGGCTTCTTCGGGCTTCTATAGTCTAAAAGAGTTAAACATCTTACGTTGATGTCGTTCAACAACGTTAATAAAAACTCTTCTTCGTCTTGCTATATTTCATCTTACTCAATATATCAACCCTTAATTCATGAATTCACATTTATCCCTAGCCTGTTTCTTTCTTTCTTATTCGTTCATATATTGTCGCACCATGTATTCTTCTCAGTGTACATATTTCTACAGCATTTAATCGGCTCTTTTCAGTATTTTCCACTAAATAGTTTGTAACATGAGATTATGCAAGGTTTGTTGTATGGACGTGGCAGAAGTAAAAGTTTGCTAGAAACAAACAGATAATATATTATCAACAACTTGAAAACTCGTTTCTTTCACTTTCTGTTAATAAGTCTGAACTGACAATAAGGCCAACACAGCACTCATAGAGCTATCTTATCTTAATATGGCATTTTTAGCTAGTATTATGTGACTCAAGAAGATTATTAGGTCGAATGCTCAAGAAGATTGATGATGCACTTTATACAGTGTGTCCCGTATTGAGTAAATCATATTTAGGGTGATGATAGATCGGGTCAAGACCTACCAGAATATCAAAACTTGACCTCAGTTAAAACTTTACTGTTTTTAAGTTATTCGGACTTTAGTAAAATTTCGTGAAATCTCTACCTTGCCTCAGATTTTTTGCGGCGTTCTGTACAAATCACCATTTTCGTAATTTTTTTTTATCGTGAACACGTTTTGAATAGTAGCCTATCGCATACAAAATGATTTCCAAAATTATTAGGGGTGTACACAAAATTACTTGACACGGCCTGATGGTGATGTTATAAGTATAATAGAATATCAAAGGAAATAAAATTGGCATAATCAAAGAGGATACACCTTTCAGTTCTATTTTAAACTTCCAATTTAACCGACGGTTTCGCAAAGTGCCAATATGATTTCGCTTGGAAGTATGATCCGGCCACAATATTGTCAGACCCTCGGAGCGGGGGCGGATCCGCACCCTCGTTAGTGTAATGGCCCGGGGACCCGATCGTTCCCAACTAGGGGAAGAAGGTATTCACTTATTACGTTCATGCATTCCGTAATTAAAACTGTACTTCTGCGATGTCATGTGTCGCAAGAGTTCAAAAATTGACGGTTCATTGAAAACACTTTTTAATTTACACGTTTATTTTACTGTGAGTTGGGGGTTGTATTGACGTTCGAGGCTTCCATTGATACCCTGAAAAAGGAACATTAAGATATATATGTACGAGTATGTATACTCTATAAAATAATCTTGATCTAGTATTTTTCTGACATATATTGTAAAATGATTAACGTTTATAAAGTTGTGTATATATTTTTGTATTGTTATGTTAATGCATAAATTATATTTATTTAAAAGTAAACGGAACAATGTATCTTGTAACGAAAATAACAAATAAAATATACATAAAAGTGCCAGTTGTGAGTGCACACACATTAAGTTTGACAAATTAACGCAAAATAAAAAATAATTTTTCACAATCATAATAAAAATATTTGGAATGAAACAGGTATCGAATCGTAAAATCACGTGTTACATACACAATACGGGGGCATCCATAGGCGCACTGTGCAAAAAATACTCGTACATACAAAATAGACAAATCATTGAAAAACAAATCAAAAACAAAATATAAATTGGAAATAAAATATTCAAGACGGAGTCAGACATGTACAACTTCACAAACCCTCAAAAAGCACGGGGGCAAAAATCGTAAAATAGTAAAAAAAACACAATAATCCAATTAAAAAGCAGTTCAAAAAAGGTTTTAAAAAGTTCTCGAAAGACACGCGGGATCCCACTTCATGCCTAGGAATATTAAAATGTTTAAAATATGTTTTTTGCTATAGTTATAAAAACATGTTTAAAATACTTACATCTGAAAATATAATGTGAAACTATAAATGTTGAGTTTATTCTCATTAAATGACCCTTTAATCAATAACGTCAATAAACAAATAAATGATAATTTTTTGCTACATTTGGTAGAATAATCTATGATACATACATTTGCTACATTTGGTAGATATGTAAATTATTACACGGTATTTTTTTCTAATTGGCAATAAAGAGTGTACATCACTACTTATTTCATTTAGCCTAATATCATTAAGGATAAATAAATAAATTATTTTTTCTTTTTTTACAGGTATGTTTTTGTTTCGTTTTTCATAGAAATAATATTTCTGGATAACGGGTAAGTGACTTTAATATATGTCTTTGTCTTCTTTTAATTGCCTATTTTTTAGTTACAAATACGCTTTGTGCATATGAATAAAAAAACATTTTTATGATATTTGACAATATATCATATTCAAATTGGCGATGTAAATATATTGAAAAGTTATGTCATCAGCCGTTTTAATCGAGTCTTCGGATTTTAGAACCATTGTACTGAAATCTAAGTTTAAAAAGTATTTAATATAAATCACTGGAAGAGAACCTCGACATAGGAGGTTGAAATTCGAAAAAAGCTCCAAAAGTTTCCGGCCCAAGGATATAAAAAGATGATAGAATGAAACAAATATAATTTTTTTTTATGTGAACCGTTTAGCCCAATCTTACGCTGTGGAATATTATGGAAAAGTGTCTATGTAAACAGCATCTAAAAGTCGTTTAATTTATATCGAGCTTTCTGTTATTTCAAAAGAAACTTGTGAATCGCTCGATATTCAATTTGTAACATTTCAGAATATAATAAAATACCTCTTCTATCAGCTGTGGTCGACCAATTTCTGAGGATAGAAGTGTAAAATTAAGACTGCCATTCATTTCCGTATCGGGGCTATCAATTATGCCACGTGTTTCAAGTAGGAGGCAACAGAAATCGCCCTACCATTCGCAACAATCAGGTCCTGCCAAGAGCATGAAGTCCCGATGTTCGGACAAACTAGCATGTGTTGTGAGTCATGTATATCCCTACAATCAAATTGAGTGCTACTTTTGTTCAAGAAACCCCATTTTGACGCATAAATTGTATAATCGCCTAACCAGTGGTATGGCTGGTGTACATTGCATCTGTTAATACACGCTTTAGTTGTGGCCGCGTGGTTTCCACTGGACTTTCGTGCGGAAGGTTGCTGATTCGAACTCTGCGCTGTGCTACTCCCCTTAAATGAGACAGATATTTTTGCCGCCTAGTTTTAGGGGGTATAAGGATTACAATGACTTCGATCACATCTATTTAAAAAAGGAAAAAACATGCCGTCGTGCTCCGAGCGTCTCCCTTCAGTCGAGTGATGGATAGCTTGTTCGGAGTTTCGGTCTGATGGTAGGACACCTTACTCCTTCATCGGATAAGTTCTGACTGTTAAGATATTTATTGGAAATTTTTGGATCTTTTTGGGAATCGGGAAAGGATAGGTTTGTGGTAAATGTTTTGATTTTATGAATGATTATGAGAAATTATAAACGATTAAATACATATATAAATATGATGATATATACATAATATTAAATACAACTATATATAAATTTGTGTCGTCACACACTGTTTTATATTGAATGGGTGAAAAAAATAATAAAAAAAAAAATAATGATGGTGAATAAATTATAAGAATGAATATAGTATATGTAGATAAGTAAATGAGTGATGAAACGTGTGTGACTTTTATAAATATATTAAGGTGTAGAAAATGTTTATTGAAGGTGAGAAATGCGGTTGCCTATGGGGGTAAACTGTCTGCCGGAGGAATTATCGATGATGGGGTGTTCAGAGTGACAATCGGGGGGTCATTTGGGGCTATTGGATTCAGTTCACCGGTGTAGCCATTGAGTTAGTTGTGCAACAGCTCATTGACTTAAAGAAAAGAAAAAAAAAAAGAAGCAAGAAATAAAAACTCCACGGCACAGCTATGATTTCTACTTAAATTGACGTTGGAATGGCGAGGGGATCCTCGACTACGAGATTCAGCAACGAAGACGACATGCTTTACATTATTCTGATCGTAAACTAACCGATACGTGTCGCTGTGATAAAGTGTAATTATTGGAAAATAAAGTATTTGCTTAGTTGTACAGTTCTACGAGTATATTGTTTTATACGAAGAAACTGAAAGAAATTCTTGGAATCTAGAAAATATTTAACAAATGCGGAAATTTACCAGTAATATGCACATAGGTTGATCAGTTAATCCCCACAACACAAGTTTCAAATTGTTCCGTAAACTTTCTCATTTCAAAGTCTGCCTACAGTTTCACCAATGGCTTCCATCACGCGATGGCCTATCGATCCGCTATTGTGAAATTTTTCGTCTCTCAATTTATATTCAGACAGAACATGATTAACTTTAAATAGAGTTTTTGTCTATGATAACAGACTATCGAGGATTAGCTAACAAAGTTGTTTTAAAACACAAATATGGGCACAAAATTGAAGGCAACAGAAGTTCAAACAATTAGGACTTTGAATTAAATCTTAATTGTATCATTTGAATAAAACGTTAATTAAAAATTATAGAGAATATTAACAAATGTTTTTGTTTATTTAATTTAAGACACAACAGTGTCATATACAAATGCATTTATTATGACAATGTACGAGGCATATCCAGAAAGTAAGTGTAGTTATTGAATTTTTGTAGGTTACAATTTTTTTTATTTAAACAAAAAAATTACGTGGTTACCGTAGTACATATGTAAGCTATTTTTCGACATAGTCGCCATTCCTCTCAATGCAGGTGGTGAAGCGGGGTATCAACTTTTTGATGCCTTCCTCGGAGTAGTTTCCCGCCAACCCCTCCGTCCACTTCTCCACCTCCTCCTTTACCTCCTCGTCAGTTGAAAACCTTTTTCCACCCATGTGCAGCTTTAGGGAGGTAAAGAGATAGTAATCTGTAGGTGCTAGGTCAGGGGAATGCGCGGGATGATTCAGGACATCCCATTTAAACGAGGCGAGCAGTTCCTTTGTGGTGTTGGCCGTTTGTGGTCTGGCATTGTCGTGCAGCAAGCAGACTCCCTTTGTCAGCATGCCTCTCCTCTTGTTTTGAATCGCCCTTCGTAATTTTTTTAGGGTCTCACAGTATCTTGCAGAGTTGATGGTCTCCCCTTGAGGCATATATTCAATTAAAATTATGCCTTGACAGTCCCAAAACACGGATGCCATGATTTTCTAGGCTGAAATTGTGGTTTTGAACTTTTTGGCGGAGGGTGAAGAGGTGTGACGCCACTGTTGAGACTGTCTTTTGGTTTCAGGCGTGTAGTGTGCAACCCAAGTTTCATATCCAGTAACGATGGAGCGGAGAAATTCATCTCCATGGAGTTTGCAGCGCCTCAAAAACTCTTGCCCGGCATTATTTATTTCGCACTTGGCGGGAGATTGGATTGACATTTTTCACGGAACGTGTTGTCGCGTCGACACTTCTCAACGTACTGACCTCGAACTGGTCTCGTTGCGGAGGGGAAGGGTCAGGCTACACGGAAGTGTCGCCAACATGTCGAAAATAAAATCCATCCGGTCGTGAGAGCCTCAGTATACTTACTTTCTGGATACGCCTAGTATACTAGTACTTAAAATTATTGACAAAAATACAAAACTTTGTCTTAAACTAACATGGAGATACAAAAAGCAGTAGTAATAATAAAAAAGTAATTAAAAAGTCATTGTTTATAACTATTTAATATTAATATGTATATTTAAATTTAACATATTTATTTATATTACTAAATGTAACCAAGTAGACCTACGTAATTGTGGAACACTTATTTTATAAGTGGTAAAGAACTTAGATTTGTTTTCAGTGGTTATTTTTAATTTTAGTTAAAATTTATTTAGATTTTAGTCAAATTTTTATTTAAGTATAAATTTAGTTATATTTTGTTCAAATGAAAAGATAAAACTCTTGAAAATTGAATTATTTTGTTGTTCATCAAATCCTTTCTCTGGTTTATCCCTCCATCCTTCGTTTCAGTGAAATATGTATGAATAATAAATTCACCAGTCTTGTTCCACTTTAAATTATTCTTCGCCGGAGATACGAGCTCGAGGAATCGGACATTAATCTTTTTTTAAAGTAGTTAACCCTAGAGTTCTCTAATTAGTCTCTTTAATAAGAACCGTTTCTGAAATAGCACGGCATCCTCGCGCCGATTTCAATGTAAATAATGGGAAAACCTTTGTTTTAAGGTAATTGAATCGTTCTATTCGCATTGCCTATTTTTGAATATACTCATTAGTCAATCAATGTGGATTTTATATGCTTTTTATGACTTTTGTTTACTTCAATATATGTTACGAGAATTTTTTTTTTAATAATTTTAATATTATCAATTTCTTTGTAATTGACTTTTCAATCAATCAATCAATCAATGGCACTACAGCCCATTGTGGGCCCCGGCCTCCTCCAGCAGTCGTCACCATTCCCTCCTATCCTGGGATGTATTCCTCCAGCCCCTGATGCCAATCACGCTTGTATCACTCTGCACCCCATCCATCCACCTGAGCCTTTGGTCTACCCACGCTACGTCTTCCTTGGGGCTTGGAAAAGAGTACCTTGTTAGGCATTCTCTCTTCTCCCATTCTTGCTACATGCCCCGCCCAACGTAGCCTCCCAATTTTGATGTATTTTATAATGTTAGGCTCTTTGTATATGCTGTATAACTCCTCATTATATCTCACTCTCCAATATCCATTTTCCTCTATGGGTCCGAATATTTTTCTGAGTATTTTCCTTTCAAATATTAGAAGGGAAGATTCGTCCTTCTTACTCAATACCCAGCATTCAGACACATATGTGAGGACAGGTCGTAACAGTGTCTTGTAAATGGTAAGTTTTGTTTTTCTGGACAACAACCGAGATATAAGGTGTTTTCTCAGACCAAAGAAGCATCTATTTGCGATGAATATTCGACGTTTAATCTCGATAGATGCATCATAAACGCTTGTCACTATGGATCCCAGGATTGACTTTTAAAAAAGTTTATTTCCGAAGGATCTTCTTCAGCCTTTATTCCTTTAAAGTGTTGCAAAGATACCTGCTAAAACGAATTTTCTCTTGCAATATCTTCTCTTTCCGATTCTGGACTATGTGGACGTCTGTTACTTGAACGTTACAGAGGAATAGCTGGATAAATGACAGCATCTTCAAAATGTTTGTCTAAGATTTATTTTTAACCTAAGAAAGTACGATCATATCACTTCATGCCAGAAGGCAATGAACTGGTTGAACATTAAAAAAATATTCGCCAAATTCACATACTGTCTATTCAATAGACTCTATTGTATAACATCCTTAACTGTCCCGTCACCCCCTCTTATCTCGCCAAAAAATTTCAGCATCTTTCCGATCATGGACTAGCGCTACCCTCAAACAGAGATTCTTTATTGGCCTTTCCAGTTCACCGTTCTTCCTTTTTTACGTCGTCCTTTACTGTCCATGCAGTGAAACTCTGGAATCGGTTACAAACTAATGTTAGACTCGCTCCGTCCTTTGCATGCTTTAAGAAGCGACTAAAAAAAACTCTTAATTTCTAGCCAGCAATATAACGTGTTTCATTCCTGATTTTTTTTCCTTTCGTCTCCACCATCCCTTCATTTTCTTTGGATTGGTGATATCTCACTTTATGATATATGAAAAGGAATGTTCGAGTGATTGTCCGCCCTTGTGAGATTTGTTGGCATATGCTCACGTACGTGTTCATAGATTTTGTGGGGATGCATAGTCATTTAAATGCTTTTTGCGACCGTGTAACATATTTAATTTACTTTTGTCTAGTTGGTTGGAAGATATTGCCGCCTGGCAATAATCCTGCCAGATTGTATTTGCAATAAAAGTATTAAATAAATAAATAAATAAATAAAAAACAAGCTAGCTAAGAAATTACAATCAAAAGTAATAATAAAGAAAGTCAATTTTTATAGCGCTATTTAGAGAATATCCACAATGGTGCTCTAACACTATAATTGACGGATTAAAAATATTTCAAACCAAATATATGTTACATGTAAGTCGAGTGTCTATATACGTTACATGGTTGGCTGCGGCCATTACATTTGAAACTTGCCTGCATATCTGCACATTACAAATACCAAGTGAAGACGAACTACAAAGAAACCTTTTTAGGTCTTTCGATATGTGATAGTAACATATTCGACTTAAGGTGAAGTGTAGTGTGTGTGTGTAGTCTTAGTGTTGAGGAATATATTGTATTGTACTATACTTCCGTTGTTTAGAGTACAGCCTTGCGGGCTTATTGCCATACGGCAACCTCTTCCAATCAACCATAAAGATATCAAAAGGTCATTAAGTGAAAAATAAAACTGGAGTTTTTTTTAATCTGGGTTTCAGCGGTATTTGAACCCGCAACCACCGGGCTGGGATTTTTGTTGTTTTCACTCAAAACAGGTGGAACCCAAGCGCCGAACTTCTGGACTTTCCCCATTGATTTAAGATAGCGATATACAGTCATATGCCAATTCTACGGTGGTTTGAAGGGAATCTTCATGAATAATATGGTTTAAGCGGTCCTCATCGAAGTCCACTGGTCGTCCGGAACGCTCCATGTCTTTCAGGTCGAAATTACCGTCTTTGAAACGCAAAAACCATCGACGAACTGTCATTTTATTCATAGCATCTCCACCGTACACTTCGCAAATATTGCGAGTAGCTTTTGCAGCTTTATTCCCTCGATTGAACGCGAACAGAAGGAGGTGTCGAAAATGCTCACTTTCGTCTACTTGACATTCCATTTTAAAGGCTTGTAATCAAATAAAATAATATATGTAATATAAAAGCAAACACATCATCCTGTCGAGCAGAAAATTTTCTTTCGAATGACGTATATAACATTTACCATTTTGTTTTACTTTTGGTGCTCATTTTTAAATTTGAAAAAAAAAACGGACACAACTTATGTTCAACACCCAATAGTTATCATTTTCTTAATTAAAAAAAAAAAGAAATCTTTAATTTTCACAAAAGTAAGGAATGATACCAATTACTTTGATTAAAGAAAAAAGCTCGTCAATATTAATGGGCATTAAGTTCGAACATTTTCGGGGCAAATCGATTTAAGGAAACTCTTCGCCTCTTTCTCGAATACTAGGCTTCGGTTCAACTAACTTTTTGAAGAGAATATCACGCAAATCATGATTTCGAAATTAGCGAGACGTACTAACAGCTTGGAGGTTCTTGTTTCTTAATTAATTTAATCCGAGTTTAGTAAGAAATAAAATATTCCGGGAATCCAGTGACTTCGAACATTTCAATTCGTAATATTGAATGTTAAAAGTATTATTTCAAGACTGCATTGACTGTATATGAAATACAAAAAGAAACACAACACCGGAATCGACCGTGGATAAAACATGTAAAGAATCACGAGGTCGGCATCGACCGTGGATGAAATATATAAAGAAAAATGAGATCGATATCAATCGTAAATGTGGAAACAGAGACATACTAACTTATGACTAGATAACAATTCTTACAAGTAATTATTTTAGTACTAATTATTTTCACAAGTAATGGTTTTTATATTTTTTTAATATAGTAATCTATAATATAAATATTTGCAAAATGCTATACATAACATACATAGAACTTTATATCTTAAGAACTAATATAACTTATATATTATATTATAACTATCTTAATTTTAATTTCCTTATTTAATTTATTTAACTTTATATCTTAAAAACTAATTTATCTTTATATCTAATTTAACTTTATAACTAATTTTACTCATTTAACTTTATATCTTAAGAACTAATCTAATTTATAAACTTTCTTAATTTTAATTTCCTTCATGTCATTTTATTTTTAATAATCTTTACATTTATTGTCTTAGAAGAAGTTAACATCTACCATACATACTAACTTATAACTAGATAACAATTCTTACAACTAATTATTTTAATACTAATTATTCAACACGTATGTACATGCCCACTCGTTCAGGCTACTTGTATTTCATCATATTCACTTAGACCTTGGTCCTCCCAGCTAATACTGTAGGTGGACTAGTCAGGCAACAGATAAAGATGCTTCGGAAGCCAGTGCTTATAACGGAAAGATAGGTGGGATTTACTCTCGTAAGCCCCTATGTTATTTAAAAAAAATTAACCAAGTAATATATATAGCACAAACATTTGCCAAAAGCTATACCTAACATATACACAAATTTATATCTTGAGAACTAATCTAACTTATATATTATAACTATGAACTGACTTAATTTTAATCTCCTACATGTTATTTTATTTTTAATAATCTTACTATATATAATAATATAATTTCTAAGAAAAAGTTAACACATACATACTTCTCATAACTAGATAACAATTCTTAAAACTAATCATTTAGCAAGGACATGTCCACTCGTTCAGGCTACTGCATTCCATCACATTCACTTAGACCTTGGTTCTTCCAGCTAATAAGTAGGTGGACTAGTCAGGTGACATATGATGTTTCAGAAGCATGTGCTTATAACCGAAAGATACGAGTAATGCGGACTAACTCTCGTAAGCCTCCAGAACAGTAACAAGTGATGTGTAAATTTTTTTTTTATTTCGTTATTTCGTGAAATAATGGGTTGTGTTGCATTGTGCCATTCAGCACTCTTGCTGGAATAAAATTATTATGAATAATATTTTATTTTCTGGTCTGCGAAACATGGGTTTGTACTCCATTTAATGTATTCAGGAAAATAGCTATTTCATAGCTTTAAGAACTACTTGGAATCATATTTCACCGCTTTATTAATATTAAACTCAACGTCAACATAACATTCAAGTTCCTTTGCCAAGAATATTCCCATATAATTTTACGATTAACTTTGTTATCCTTCGTAAGATATCTTCTTTAAAATATTATAGTCTTAACATTACTTTAAAATATTGTTTTGGCAAAAATTCCATTTACAAATTCGCGATCCGTGACTTTTTCCATTTACAAATTTGCGATCTGTGACTTTTTGTAATTTACTTTTATCTTTTCTCAAAACAGATATTAATTTTTTTCTATTAATGTTCTGATGTTGTACAATTAGAAATGCTTTTAGTTTTTATTTTTCCCTTTTTTTTCATATGGAATCCACCCACATCAGGATGATTTGTGCCATCACATTAAAGCTAAGGACACTAATTTTGAAACCATATTTTTTAATGGTATAATCTGCAATCATTATTATTTGATTTTAATTGAATTCGGTGTTGATTGTAGACGAGGGATTGGACGTTGCCCTTATATTTATTTATTTCTTAATTTTTATCAACTTCACAAACTTATAAAAAAAATACTTTACAAAATTATGAAAAAAAATTGTTCGTGTTTCATTTATTACAAAGAAAAATTAACTTAAATAAAAATAAACAATTTTATTACAGTTCAGTAAGACCAAATAAAAGACACTTAAACACAATAAAATAATACCTAAATAAGCATGTATATCATATAAGTCAAAATTATTTAAAAACCGTCCAAATTTGATAGTTTACATAGTTGAATATACGGTACGGGACCGTCTCGAGTCAGCTGCGATGCACCAAGTGTGATTCTTGACATTCGCGCGAAAAGAACAGTACAAATTTAACGTTTTATAAACTCTGCAATCAGCCTTCTTATTGTTATGTTACATTGTTAGATTTATTTGTTTTAACTGGTAGATTTATTTTTGAAATTTTATTACCATTGAAAAAGCTGTTTTTTCCATATTACTGAAAAAAAAACAAATGTTCCCACTAAACGTCAAATATATTGAGAAAAAAAAACACTTGATCCTGTTTTTTGCTGAAAAAGATCACTTTTATTTTATTTCCACCCCTCCATCCTTGATAAAAGAAACAACACAGTGTCGAACATAGAATTTACAAAGAACACGCAATTTTGTCATTATTCTCTCCAGAGGCATCTGGGAATTGACACCCGCCTTGAATTATTTTGACACTAAGCTGCCAGCAGAGAGCGTGTTGACAGATCCTTCGTTTATATGCAAATGCGTCAACCCTCAACCGAAGGGTGGAAATGGCTGACCCAGTCTCGGTGGATAATGTTAACTTTTCACACCGAAAATCAATAAAGCTTGCTAATTATAATAGCTTGTAAGAAATTATTATAATATTAATTTATCCATTATGCCATCGTTGGTATTTTAGTACCACTTTAACAACAATTACTAGGAAATGGCACGTTTAGGGTATCGATATCGTAGTTGCAAAAGCATTACCATCATCTCACAAAAATCAATACCATTGAGCAAAAACGACTATAATTTTAACTTCTGAATTATATAACAACAGTATTTGGGTACCAACTTTGATGTATGGGAGTGAAACGTGGAAAAGAACCGAATAAATGCTGTAGAAATGCAAGTACTTAAGTAATAATAAAGGGTCTTTTAAATTGAGCGGTTTTCTTAATTTTTGGATAAAACACAGATGGCGTCGCGAACTTGTATGGGTCTTGTGACATTTGAGAAGTGTAATGTATGACGTTTATAAAAATGGAGTCGTATACAATACAACAACTTGTTGAATGTATTGTAATTTCCGGAAACGGTGATGTTAATTGGCCACCAAGATCATGTGATCTGACACCATTGGACTATTTTCTCTGGGGTTACGTGAAAAGCCAGGTCTATAAGAATGACCCCCGGTCAATTCCTGAGCTGAAGGACGAAATTATATTCTCAAACAACGTTGTGTCGCTCTCATAGAAATAAAGAAGATTCCAATCTTTGATAGCTTACTTATTTAACACTTTTATTGCAAATACAATCTGGCGGGCTTATTTCCAGGTGGCATTCTCTTCCAACCAACCAGATAAAAGTAAATGAAGCAAGTTACGTGGTCGCATAAATCATTCAAATGACTATCCATCCCCACGAAATTCATAAACATATGCGTGAGCACATGCCCACGAACCTCACAAAGGCGGACAATCACCCGAACATTATTTTTCATATGAAGTGAGATATCATCAATCAAAAGGAAAGGAAGGGATGGTGGAGAGGAAAGGAAAGAAAAATATTATTTTACTGACTAGAAATTAAGAGTTGTTTCAGTCGCTTCTTAAAGCATGCCAAGGACGGAGCGAGTCTTAAATTGGTTTGTAACTGATTGCAGAGTCTCACTGCATGGACAATAAAGGATGACGTAAAGAAAGTGGAGCGGTGAACTGCAATTGCCAATAAACAATCTCTGCTTGAGCGTAGCGCTAATCCATGATTGGAAAGACTGCTTCTGTTGAATTTGTAGATTGTGCTTGATGGGGACTTATTTTGTCTCCCATAACAGAGTGGGTGATGGTTAGGTCCAATTGAACTGTTGCTGAGTAAAGATGAACATCAGCAGATAGATATTTCCTGTACAAGGATTATCACTGGTTTTAAACTGTCTTGAAAATTGGAAAATCAGGAACAACGACAAATATTACATGATGAATCGATTCTCGGTATCTGCAATGAGGAACAGTCCATGCCACTCAATCCGTGCAACATCCAGTGCTCTCCAGGGGGATAGAAGTACGGATATATATAATTTATTTCCTTTGACAAAATAAGAAGTATTGAACCGGAAGAGCTTACACTGATAATGATGATGTAATTAGTAAAAGGGTTTAGGCTTGTAGAAATACGAGTATATGAATGGAGAAAGACTAGCAAAACAAATATATATTGCAAATGTGAATGGAAGGCGGAAGACCAAGGGAAATATAGTTGGATCAAGTGAATGATATTTTTAAATAAGAATACGTTGAAAGACAGAAATCGTAGGAATCATATGAGGAAGTATGATATGTGAATTCGGAAGAAGTGAATGATGCATGTCAAGGTAAAACAATCTGGTGTTCTGTCCTTTTTGTCTACTACAACAGGGCGCAGGCGTGATGGTACGAGTATATATGTATCTATGTAAAAGGGATAGAATAACAAAGTTATTTTACTTCTGGTCAAGCTCAACAGCATTAATTAACTGGGTATTGTTAAAACAAGGTCCTTCTGTTAGTAGGATCTTCCTGTCCCAGATGCCTAAAGAGTTTCCACTCAGGCCGATGGAGACGATTACAAGACTAATCCTCACATTACGATACACCTCACGTGTTCAATTCCCCAGCTCTCCTGCTCATCTTATTCGGCGCGCGTATCCTGGCCTAATTCGGTTTAGGTTCTCAGCTTTGTCTCGATATATAAATATATTGTTGTTCGCAATTCTCTAAGACATTTGTATTCTTCGTTGTGGTTTTTCTTTCATTACGTACATATACTTTGATGTACATAAACCTTATTAATAATTACAGTGTTAATGCTTTAACTATAAATAGTAAAATAAATGCCAGTGTGACAAAAAACGCTAAAATGTATAAAAAGTGGAGTCTTGTTTGTGCTCTTCTGATGATGAGGTGAAAGCCTTCAAACCTGTAGGGGTATACCGTTATATGTATAAAGTGAAATAAACAGTGTTTGACGAAACAAATTACAATGTCTTTAAATCTCCAAGGTGTCTTAACTATGAATAATATAAAAAATATTATGCAACTCAGAATATCCTTAATTAATTTAACTTTGCTTCCCTTCCTTATTTTTTTATTTTTTTTTATTCAACAAGTAAATTATTGTACAAACATTTGTCAAGGCTATACCTATATACAAATTTATTACTTAACTAATCTTAATTATATGTTAT
This sequence comes from Odontocerum albicorne, assembly GCA_949825065.1. Lineage (NCBI taxonomy): Eukaryota > Metazoa > Arthropoda > Insecta > Trichoptera > Odontoceridae > Odontocerum > Odontocerum albicorne. The sequence continues at coordinate 43,441,037 of OX463846.1, read as the reverse complement.
ATTTTATGAACTTATTTAATCTTATTTTCCTACATATCATTTTATTTTATTTATTGAATCTTAATATATGAGATCTTAGAAATAAAAAAACACCTACATACTACTTATAACTAGATAACAATTCTTACACTAATTATTTAGCAAAAACAAGTCCAGTCGTTCAGGCTACTTGTATTCCATCACATTCACTCAGACCTTGGTCGTCCCAGCTAATACTGAAGGTGGACTAGTCAGGCAACAGATAATGCTTCGGGAGCTTGTGCTTATAACGGAAGGGTAGGTCGGATTTACTCTCGTAAGCCCCCAGGGCAGCGACTAAGGGATTTATGTGATTTTGTTGGCTTTTATAGAACTTCACAGTCCAAGCGAGGATGTGGTGTTGTAGGGTTTCTTCTCGCTGTTCAGCGTGAAGTCGGGTAAGGGGGCTTCCCTTCCTTATCCTTGAACGAAGAAGTACTTTTATATATTACTCTCATTATAGATAGAGATTAATAAATAATTAATTTGGTCGTCTTTCACTAAAATTTTAACGAATATATATATTTTCCCTCTAAAATCTGCCATGGATTAAAACAGTTCAGTATCCAAGAAGAACTGGTTAGTTGGAAAAGATTGCTGTTTAGCAATTAGCCCGCCATATGTACCATGTACACAAAAGAATGAAAATAAAATAAATATATACGAGTTTTTTTAATATATTTTTTTTATAAGAATATATATGACCGAAGTCATAACTCTTTATATCCTCGAAAACTAGGCGGAAAAAGTGCCTGTGTCGTTCGAGGGGAGTAGCACAGCGCGGGGTTCGAACCGACGACCTTCCGCACGGAAGTCCAGTGCGTTACCGCGCGGCCATGCGCCTCTAATTATAAGTTTATCCGGTAACAATACTTATGTACACCAGCTAGACGCATGCAAGTGTTGTTACTTCTTCATGCGCTGGGTTTTATCCCAGGTATACGTTGGATGCTGAACTCCTAGCAAAGCTTTTTGATTTGTCCGAATATCACTAACCAATTGGGATATTTTAAAGGTTACCATACAAATGCATTAATCATTTAAAATGCAGTTATTGTTGGGTATTCAACAATAACAATAAAAATATTCATATATTTTACAACGACTAGTTTAGAAATCAATTGCTTTATAGCAATAAGCGTGCCAAATGAACTATGTTTAACCATGTGTACAAAATAATGAAAAACATACCATAACGCCTTTTTCTTGTTGGAGTAGGCATAGAGGATGGAGTGCCATTTTTTTTACTATCAAGACATACTTCCTTTGTTTTTTGTATTTTATAAAACTTTCGTTGTATACAGAACAACCTGAGGGCTTATTGTCATGTGGAAATCTCTTCTAACCAACCAGAAATATATTAAAGAGTTTCAGGGAAAGTTAACCAACCAGAAATATATTAAAGAAATTCAGGGAGTTTCAGAAACCTTCAGGGAAATCTAAACTGTTTTTTTTTTTAAATCTGGGTGCCAGCGGGATTTAAACCCGCAAGCTTCACGCCCGCAATCTTGGGAGAGAGGCATCGTACAAACTAGGCCATGGAGGTCTTTGTCTTCTTTAGATCCAAATATCTTCTTGCGAGGTATTATGCTGTGTGACGAACGAAGAAGTAAACACATAATTATTCGCTAGAGTTTCCGTAAGAAAAAATGATGTTATTGATGTAGGGGAAGAAAAAAAAACGATGTAATACTCGAATAACAAAAATAATACAATAATTCAACATGTTCATCGATGACTGGGAGAAGGTAGGAGATATTAAAAAAGGATGATGAAAAACCAGGATAAACTGGATATGTCACTGAAGGAAGATGTAACAAGCAAACATACTACGATAATACCATGTCCCTGCCGAGAAAGGCCCAGAGGATAGAGCATTAAACTTGCCTATCTCGATATAGGTCCGGTTTGCCTTAAACTGTTGAATACGAGTATAAGAATATTCGACAAATTAGATACAATTTCTCTTTTGCCTTGTGAAGAAATTTCGCTGAAACGATTTAATTATTTAACGTAATCTTCAAAATTCAGGAATGGTCTTAAGTAAATCGTAAATACAACCGGCTGTAACATTTCATATGTTCCAAATTGTAGTACGAATGTGATATCTAAATAACTTTGCGCCAGTTAGTCCCGGCATGCCATATTTATTAATTTTCCTTTGAAACCCTGACTATAATTCGACTGACCATGTGTCCTGAATTCATCGGAATTATTTTGGTTGGAAGAGAGAAAAATCCTTGATATGATAAAGCGCTGTTTCGTTGCATCTGTATTCTTCGACAGCTTAAAAAATGTACGAGTATGTTACATACAAAGAATGGCAGTGTATGAATTATTTGCAACTTAGTATTTGTTCAACTCTTGCATAACAAAACTGCACAAATTGGGCAGTCAATATGGGTATTGTATGGATTTTATAAAATCTATTTTCTGCAGTTTATTTTGAGATATATTTGCGATTTCGGAATGAATTTATTACATATATATGTACACATTGTGTTGCTGTCAAGGGACCATTATTTATTTGTTTGAATTAATCTGAGGCGGTATTTGTGGATTTGCTTTTTTTCTGTCATCTATTTATTTTTTTATTCTACATGTGCAAGGTCATGGGCTAAAAACATCTGGTGTCCTCACGGCTGGGCTCGCCCAATATTCGTGGGGTATATCTTGGCCGGGCGGATGCTATTAGATGAGCCCAGACCTTTTGATTGCTTCTCTCTTAAATTTATTTTCTGCCATTCATGTGTTTTTGAAGTGTATTTAAATATATTATGTACATACTATGTTGCTATCAATAAACCTATATTTATTTATATCTTATTTATAGTTAAGGCATTATTAACATTGTGGAGGTTTAAACACATTGTAATTTGTTTTTATCAAACACTGTTTATTCCACTTTATAGGTATAGATTTTATATGAAATTGTTCTTGCCGGGATAAATTTATCGAATTGTGTAGGTTTACTTTGTTGTGTTATTCGTCTTAAATTTATTTTATTTTATTGTGTAACACTACTTACATAATTATATTGTGTAACACTGCTTACATATTGTGTAACACTGCTAACGTATCAATGTTAAATTTTATTTATTGGTGTTTTTTTTATATATTATATCAAAAAGGTCAATTGACCGTTGTGATACAATTGAAAAAAAAACCAAGCTCCACTTGATTAATAAATAAATATGACTACTGTTTTCAAGTAAAATCAGTCCAGTATCCGTATGAAACGAACCTGGAACACTTGGGTACAGATCAAGCGTGCTTACAAGTAGGTTATCCTTCAAGCATTCTTTTTGACGGACACCTGTCTTCCAGCCCGGAGGTTGTGGCTTGATTCCCTTTGGAAGAGTTTAAAAAATAAAATGTTTTCTGGTTTTCACTTAAGGCCTCATATACATCTTTCGGATTGGTTCGAGATTGCCACATGACAGTTATTATGTAAGGTATATTAATAAAGTGTTATACATGATTCGTTCGTGCTATAGCTGCTTGATGTGATTTGTTAAATATACGAGTAAGTGGGTTCGTATCCCGAGTTATATCGTTCGATCGGTACTGGGCCTCGTACTCGAGGATTCCTTCGCCATTTCAACCTCATTTCTGTTGAAAAGTGAAATTGTGCCAAGGAGTTTGTTTTATCTTAAGTGAGTGAGTCGTTGCATACCAGCAAACTCATCAACCACACCGATTTACTGGATCCGATGCCACACTGAAGTGTAACGATCTGAGCAGACCGATATGTTTTTTTAATCGTATTTGAAAGAATAAATATGATCGTCGTCATTGGTACGATCTTTATATTCCTGAACTCTAGGCGGAAAAAAAACTTTGTATCATTCGAGGGCAGTAGCACAGCGTTGGATTCGAACCGGCGATCTTCCGAATGGAAGTCACCGTCGCCATGCATCTTAAACGCAATCTTGATAGGAGAACAACAAAAAAGAAGAAAAAAAGTATGGATAACACTTTACAATGCTTTTTTAATACATAAACACGACGATGACCAAGAGTGTCCTTCGGCATAACACCAGATATAAATAAAAATAGCAAAAAAAAAACACTTGAGAAATTAACGTTTATCATTCTTTGTACGTATAACTTGAAATAATGAAAATAAGACACATACAAAATATTTCCATATCATAATTTTTCCATAGCTATTTATTTCTTAATATATTCTTTGAAGTGTTCTGTCAAGTTTCTTAAAATATCCTACTTTGAAGTGTTTTGTTAAGTTTTTTTTCTAGTTACACAAACATGAATTTGCTTGGCGATTTGTTGATGAGATATTAAGTGGAATTTTTTTCTTAAGTTTTCTGATATCTTGTATAAAAAATAAGAAAAAAAAGTTTTTTGAATGAAACATAAAATTTTTCGTGTGATATTTAAAAAAAACATTTTTAAAGAAGGTTAAGTGAGCAGTAGAAGACAGAGGATTCTACGTGAAGAGACATTTGAATGTGGAGGAGGACAATGTTAGGTGTTTGGATAGAAAAATTTCGAAATCTGTTCTCTCTGCTATCCCGCAAGGGACACTACGTGATGATTTGTATTTTTTAAATGTATTATTTATATTTAAGGCATTACCATTGTGGAGGTTTAAAGACATTGTAATTTTTTTTATCAAACATTGTTTATTCCACTTTTTTGTAACGGTATAACCCTACCGGTTTCAAGGCTTTCACCTCATCAGGGGAGCACAAACAAGACACGTGCTCCCCTGATGAGGTGAAAGCCTTGAGACAAGTAGGGTTATACCGTTACAAAAAAGTGGAATAAACAGTGTTTGATAAAACAAATTACAATATTTTCAAATATTCGTAAATGTTTCAATTTAAAACTGGTATATCTAAGTGAGACATTTAAAATAATTGATCTAGTTTTAAATTTCTCTTTGAAACATTGAGGGGTTTCATTTCTACTACTCCGGAATGGAGAAACTCCCAAAACATTCGAGTGTGAGAGAGGCACTAATCGGAGAAATAATACAAATACAAAGAACATTTTTCGTGTCCCAGTTCAGACTGAAAATAACGTGTTCAACCTACTTATAATCCTTGTAATTAGAATAAATAAGAAAACATTCAAGTTTCAGGACGAGAAGGGAATGCTTCAGCCCAGAAGTTCGGCGAAGGGCCAGTGTAATTACTTTCAGTCTGTGAAACTCTATAACTGGGCTGATTACCCCTTGAAATAGAGAGAGGTAGTGCCAAAGATACGGCTAAACTCCCGTTAACACTCCATTTCGAAGGATTTTTCCACTTGAAAAGAATCCTTTTCGGAAGGATTTCTTAAATTAAAATTGAAACAACTATTCACAGAAGTATTATTCCCATTTTGAATACAACCAAAATTGTTTTTTTTTTCATTCTTTTGACCAGTTCCAACATATTTATATAAAATATAAACAAATAAATAAATATAGGTTTGTTGAAAGCAACATAGTATTTCAATACATTCTGGAATCGCACATATACATACGTATATATATATATATATATATATATATATATATATATATATATATATATATATATATATATATATATATATATATATATATATATATATATATATATATATATATATATATATATATATATATATATATATATATATATATATATATATATATATATATATATATATATATATATATATATATATATATATATATATCTCAAGATGAACTGCAGAAAAAACATTTAAGAAACAAGCTATCAAAAGGTCTGGACTCATCTCATAGCCCCTCCATTATCTTCTCGTAAATTTTTATATTACTGCTTATTTATTTTAGTGTGGTTTGTATTTGTGAAGATCATTTTCCATTTGTGATTTTATTTTGACACAATTTTAACTCCTATCAGCTTTTTTCTTTTTTTATTTGCAATTAACCTGATGTGGTATTTGTCGGTTTACTTTTTTATTTAATCTGCCATTTATGAATTTTCTGTTTGTTTCTGGGTTCGCCCCCTATATCGATAGGGTGTATTTCATGTAAGGGGTGTATATAAGTAGATTATGATAAAAATAAAAATATAATTATCTGCACAACACTCTTTCGTTTAACGATCTCGCTCAAAAGTGTTTCATTTCAGTTACTTTTTACTGTACTAAGTTTTATGGATCTAAGTCTGAAAAAAAAACCGGGATTTCAAATACGAATAACAATTCAAAAATTTAAGACAAGGACATATTATGAAACGAAAGCTAGTTAGCTGGAAGAAATTGTTTTAAGGCAATAAAACACCCCTATATATGCATGAAAGTGTTAAATAAGTAAATCAAGTCACCAACAAGATATAATCTGTTTATAAAACACAACTTTTAAATTAATTGAAACTAGAGTATAGGGGTTGAAACTAGAGTATAGGGGGTGCTTGCGTAGCAACCTTTGCTTCTGTATTCGATGCTCAGACGACATTTCAAAGCAGTATTTATTGTAATATGAACATACAGCTGGTTCATATAAAAATAATCAATTTAACTATCGAATCAAAACACAAAATATTTTTTTAATATCTTTCGAATACGCAGTGTTTACTTAATTTTTTATCCGATTGTATCGCTAATCTGCAACGCGTCGTTAAAAAATGCATCGGAAGCAATTAAAAATAACGTAATTTATCACAACTTTTTTTTAATTGTAATAGGTTAGTCAAAAAGTTTTGAAAGCGACATCTATGGAGCAGTAGAAAAACCAAAATTTCTACGCCATTTTAATATTTCATAAGAACGTATTCAAAATTTCATTTCGATCTGTCAATTCATTCTTTGTTTACAAGCCATTTGAAGTTGACGTGTCAGTGTATTTTTTAACAATGGAAAAATCCGAATATCGTGCAGTGATTAAATTCTTTGTTTTGAAAGGTTTATCGGCTACTGAGATCCATGCAAAGATGGTGAAAGTATTAAAGGAGTCTTCTCCTTCATTTCCAACCGTTCACCGATGGGTTTTGGAGTTTAAGCTTGGCCGTTCAAGCGTTGAAGACGATCCACGCTCAGGACGTCCAAAAAAAGCATCAACACCACAAATCATAGCGAAAATACAGGATATGGTTTTGGAAGATCATCGATCGACTTAGGATGTGATAGCTGACACCATAGGCATCTCACATGGAACAACATGGCATATTTTGGCTGAAGTTTTGGGTTTCAAAAAACTGTGTGCACAATGGGTGCCGCATTTGCTAACAATGCAACAAAAACACGTTCGAATGCGACTTTCTGAGCAACATTTGGAGCAATTTCTAAAGGATAAAAAGGATTTTCTGCGTCGATGCATCACTATGGATGAGACTTGGGTCTACCACCATGATCCTGAATCAAAACAAGAGGCTTAGGAGTGGTGTGAACCAGGCACTTTGGCTCCGAAGCGAGTTCGTGTCCAGAAATCGGCCAAGAAGGTGTTAGCGTCAGTTTTTTGGGATGCAAAAGGAGTTTTATTTATAGATTATCTCCAAACTGGTAAGACAATCAACTCTAATTATTATTCTGACCTTTTGGACCAGTTGGATGAAAAAAATTGTGAAAAAAGACCCGGTTTGCAGAAGAAAAAAATCATTTTTCATCAAGACAATGCACCTGCTCACACAGCTCAAAAAACCATCGCGAAAATCAGTGAATCGGGGTACGAATTGTTGCAGCATCCACCCTATTCGCCAGATTTAGCTCCCTCTGACTTCTGGCTGTTCTCACACCTCAAAAAATTCCTTCGTGGAAAGCATTTTTCATCAAACGAAGAGGTTATAGCCGTCGTAGAGGAGTATTTTGCAGGCCTTCCAGAAAATCACTTCCGTGATGGGACAACAAAGTTGGAAGATCGTTGGACCAAGTGTATTGATCTTATGGGAGACTATACTGAGCAATAAAAGTGATTTCCCCCTAAAAAAAATGTATTTTCATTTCCGCTTTCAAAACTTTTTGACTAACCTAGTATGTTCCATTAGTTTTCAATTAATTTGCACATCCGATATCAATTATGCATTACTTGCAAATATCAACGATATGTTTGTTGTTGCATGTTTGTTGGATTTAAAATAAATGAACTTTCAGGCTTTCGAGTTGTGGATTTACAAGTGTATTTTTAAATATAAATATAGAGATAGTTTAGAACAACTACGAACTGAGTGATCTAGATGATAAGATGCATGTCTACCAACCTGGAGGTTTTCGAGTTTGATTCTCGTTGGAGTTTATTTTATTAGGATTCCAGTTTAGTTTTTAATTTTGACATCTTTATGGTTAATATCTAAGAAAGGAAAGAATAATAAACAGAATAAGGATCGTAAAAAAAATATGAAAAAGAAGGATAACGGTTGGACTCCTTCAGCAACCTCTGTTTTCATGGCATCCGCTTTGCCAATTGAAGCACCGTATCGTATCTTTGTTCCTTCAATATTCCTCTATAACAAGCCTAGACCACTTCCTTCCTTATTCTGATACTTCTATTCATTATTGTTTTTAATTTATAATACAGGGTGGCGCAGAAGAAACGCAAGTTTTTTTAATTGGCTAGTATTTTGCAAAGAGAGGAAATGCATGTTTTTCATTGATGCATAACATTGTTTATTTTCAAGATATTTTTTTTATTAATACAGGTAAATGAAGTAATAATAATTTTTTTTTTTATTCAACAAAGTTAATTATTGTACAAACATTAGTCAAGGCTATACCTTTATAGAAATTTATTATTTAACTAATCTTAATTATATGTTATAATTTATGCACTTATTTAATCTTATTTTCCTATAAGTCATTTTATTTTATTTATTCAATCTTAATACATGAGATATTAGAAATAAAAAAACACCTACATACCACTTATAACTAGATAACAATTCTTACACTAATTATTTAGCAAAAACAAGTCCACTCTTTCAGGCTATTTGTATTTCATCACATTCACTCAGACCTTGGTCGTCCCAGCTAATACTGTAGATGGACTAGTCAAGCAACAGATAATGCTTCGGGAGCTTGTGCTTATAACGGAAGGGTAGGTCGGATTTACTCTCGTAAGCCCCCAGGGCAGCGACTAAGGGATTGCTGTGATTTTGTTGGCTTTTATAAAACTTCACGGTCCAAGCGAGGATGTGGTGTTGTAGGGTTTCTTCTCGCTGTTCGGCGTGAAGTCGGGTAAGGTTTGTTCTGGGGTGGGTGTTAAAAGATATCTTGAATGCCTTGTTCTGCACTCTCTGGAGTTTCAGGTGGTCCGTGTTGCTCACACTACCCCAAACGGGTGCAGCATAGGTCAAGATAGGACGAATAAGGGTTTTATAAAGGAGGAGCTTATTTTTGGGTGAAATAAAGTTGCGCCGATGAAATATCGAACTGATAGCATCTATGCCCTTGTGACCTTTCTGTCTGATGGTATTAAAATGGGTTTTCCACGTCAGTCGCCGTTCAAGGTGTAGGCCGAGGTATTTAACCACTTCCGTCCTGAAGTAATAATATTGCACCTTTAAATTAATTGTTAAAAATAATGTCAGGCAAGTGTTGCTATTTTTCGACCACTGAAAGTTTCTATTCGTCAAGAAATCGAAGGAAGAACCAGAAGAAATGTTTGTGAGAGTGATGAATAACTTTCAAGAGAGGCTGCAGAAATGTGACCGCAAAGAAGGGCAACACTTGCCTGACATTATTTTTCACAATAAATTTAAAGGTGCAGTATTATTATTTCATTAACCTGTATTAATAGTTAATATGAAAGTTGCTTAAATGAAAAATATGCGTTTCCTCTCTTTGGAAAATACTAGCCATTCAAAAAACATGCGTTTCTTCTGCGCCACCCTGTATAATATACCATTATTGTTCATTGGAATAATGATTCGATTAAAAATAATGATTCGCACAGATGTTCAAGAAACTTTAAGTAAGAACCAGACTCGAATCTCTTCTTTAACCTTTCCTTCCCTGTGTTGGGTATCTTCTACACGTTGCTTCTAATAACCATCAATATCTCTATAAATATTATAAATACAAGGTTAACATTTTAGGTATTCCTCCATAATATATTTACGCATTGATTTAAAAAATAATATTAATAATAATCAGAATTTATCGACTACATCGAGGTGTTTTGTAAAGATCGAAAACAAATTCGCATTTAAACGCTGCGAGTGCCTCGTCTTGACGATAGGTGAATAGTATGCGGGAAGCGCGACACTATATTCGCATCTCACTCTTGCATACTATTGAATTGCGAGAACCTGTATTGTCTCAACGCCGCAAGCATATGCGTAAGCGCCGGGGTATGCGACTAACATTCCGCGCCGCTAGTAGCTTCTAAGCTTGCAAATAGGTTGGACGTACGCCCGTTCCGTGAGCGGTGCCAGATGGTTTTTTAATGTTTTCAGCAAATAAATCTCAATTATTATAATTTTTAACTTCAATTATAATTAATTAAGGGGATTATGTATGAATGTTCTTATTTTTCCGATTTAAAATCGCTAATTTTTGATTGCGTACTCACTACCCAACACCGTAACACGCGTATTATTTTTATCACCGTAAGGGAAGGGTTAAATAAATTATATTCCTACAACAATCGAACCCGTGGCCCCCGTAGCCCCCAACCTGTACACCGCGTTAAAAATCAAATTCCACGAATCCTGTGCTCGGCACAGTTTCGGCGTTTTTTAATTTCTAAGTTTAAACGCGTATTTTGTTTAGAACCACTGATATTTGATTACAACACCAAGGAAACATGACATTCAAGTAATTTTCTGATAATAAATAATAGTCATTACTCTTAAGGAGATTTGAAACTTGGATTGTCGTCAGATTACAGGCGTTTCTGTTTTCCGCGAGGAACACGTTAAAGCCTGGTTCTTACCAATATACTCGTACATATAGTCACAGAGATCTTCTTTGGGCATATATCAATATTATTACTCTACCGAAAGCCGACTATATTACTTACTCATATTGTAAGATCTATAAATATTTATGTGTAGTCCGTCTTCCCTCGGTAAGTTGCGGTGTTGTTAGCAAATATGTTTTTCAAAACATGTAAATGTGTGGAACAACCTTATTTAATAACCGCAGCCACCACCTTCCTGTTCTTACATTCAATTTATATATTATATATATTTATTATGTAATATTTTTTGTCAATAATGGCGGGTTCGAATCCAGAGTTAGAGCGCCCTTGAGGAGAGTTTGCTCTTTAATAGAACTTTTGATCCAATCATATTCTCCTTGGTCTTCCACTCATATTTGCACTGTATCATTTTAATAATTATCAGAAATAAAAGGACATGCGTGTGGATGACGCAAAAGCGGTGTTTGTAAATTAATATTGTTGAGATTTGTCCTCTTTTTATTCATTCAAATGACAATTGTATATAGCATCGTTTCGAGAGCAAACACTCCTCAAGGGCACTCCAACTCATGACTCGAACGCACTATTACTAAACAAATTACGTTTCGAGAGCAAACACTCCTCAAGGGCACTCCAACTCATGACTCGAACGCACTATTACGAAACAAATTACGTTTCGAGAGCAAACACTCCTCAAGGGCACTCCAACTCATGACTCGAACGCACTATTAAGTAACTATAACAGCGCCCGAACAAATTATTTATAGCACTTTCTTTGCGTACAGTAGGTGCATCTAGAATATGATTACGAGGCCTTAAGTCAAAACCAAATTGAAACTCTTATTTCTTTTTAAAACTGAGTTCAACCGGAATCGAACCCGCAACGCAAATCGTTGAAAGACATGCAACTTACCGACTAGACAACGTAAGTCGTCTGTCTATTTTTCAAGGCATATTAAGAGACAATTGATTTGTATCTCTAAATTTAAATTGAACCAAGAATATCCATCTGTTTAACATTTTTACAGGTGTTATCGTACAAAAATGTTTAATATATCCGATTTACATATGACCCATTCTAGAGATATAACAAGAAGGCTGTATTGACATTCGTGTCACGTGTAAGGGCACATGCACAAAGGGTAACCTTTTCAAAGGGGAAGCTTAGACCCACCCTCTTTACGAAGGGTTGCCCGCAGGCTAGAATAAATATAAAATGTCCATTTCTATTGTTTATGTTATTTAAACCGTGTCGAACCAACGTGAATAAAGTAGAAGAAAGAAACGTTAAATGAAATACGATTCGTTATTTATGTATTCATTTTTTTTATCGTTCTTACAAAGCAATAATGCGCATAATTTTTTTTTACCTATTGTTGACTTTTCAGTTTTTAACTTTTTGTTCAATGAAAATATTTCCTTTCTAGTCAACTGCGTGAATATTGAATATCCGATGTAATAAAAAAACTTTTCAGTTCAAGTCAGTTATGTAACGTATAAAATTTCCAGTTTTCTTTTTCTCTTAACCATTCCTTATATTTTTCCTTTAATTCATGATATCTCACTTATATATTTGTTATATGTATATATTGTTCATGATTTTTTTTACAAATGAAAAACGGTTGAAATATCATTGTAATTTATTTTATCAAACACTGTTTATTCCACTTTTTTGTAACGGTATAACCCTACCGGTTTTAAGGCTTTCACCTCATTTTCAGGGGACCACAAACAAGACTAAATTCTGTTCGACTGTTCTAAGTCAGTACATCATATATCCCAAAAATATAAATACATATATCCCAAAAATTTATCTACTCCTGGCCGAAATCGTCCCATGCTTCCCTTACCCCTCAGTCCCCAACCCGAATGTCCCCAACCGTTGAAGCGTGTATATCGTTGCCAGTTCGAATATAATTTAGTCTTGTTTTGTGCTCTCCTGAATATGAGGTGAAATCCTTGAAACCGGTAGGGTTATACCGTTATAAAAAAGTGAAATAAACAGTGTTTGGTAAAATAAATTACAATGTCTTTAAACCTCCACAACGTTAATGCCTTAACTATAAACAATATATTAAAATATTAGTTGGATAAGGTTTTTCGGAGTTTTTTACCACGTGGTACAGCACTCTATAAATCCTCATCCAACTTAGACGAAGAACAGCGAAAACCTCAAAATATATTTAAATGATTTATATATTTTTTTGGATTTGATTACCACCTGGCAATAATCCCATCAAAATGTTATATAGTGAAGTGTTAAATAAATAAACCTCTTTTTTAACACTGTCTTGTATTGTCCATGATATCAGACTTTTTAACTAGGTAATAAGACTTGTACCAACCTCGGTGTGTTTTTAAAACTGTCTTAAACTGTCCATGATATCAGACTTTGTAACTAGGTAATAAGACTTGTACCAACCTCGGTGTGTTTTTAATATTGTTTTGAACTATCCATTATATCAGACTATGTAACTAGGTAATAAGACTTATACCAACCTCGGTGTGTTTTTAACACTGTCTTGAACTGTCCATGATATCAGACTTTGTAACTAGGTAAAAAGACTTGTACCAACCTCGGTGTGTTTCAAAAAGCGATTTAAAAAAATACTACAAACATGTTTTTACTGGTTTTCCATCATCCAGTCATCCAATCTTTCTTTTCTACCCTTGTCCACCGATGATTTTGTTGAATTTATATTACATCGTTTTAATCCTCTTTATCAACATTGGAAATCATCCATCTTTGGAGGATTTATTTGTCAAAATAGATTATCACTGGGATACAAACTCGTCATACTCGTCACTGTAAAATTAAGTTTTAAATATACATTTTTGCATTTAATTGCCTACCTTGATGTATGGAAGTGAAATTTGAATTTGGCATAGTAAAGATACAATGCTTTGAAAAAAAACTTAATACGCTCAACTCAATCACACGTGCTTCTTCCTTTTCCATATTTTAGAAAGAAACTAAATAAAATAGTTTTTTTCATTTTCTTCATCCCTAACTCCTACAAGTATTTATTTATTCGTGTGGTTTCCCTTAAATATATCCGCATTAGTTATGCGGCCATGTTGCAGAGCGAGACAGAGAGACTTTGTCTTTTGCCCCATTGATCGTGTCTTCGGGCTTAGAACCACTGGAGTAGGCACATAATTCGTAGTACGTCATCAAAAGTGTCGTTGGCTAGTTTTTTGTTACTTAGTTGGCGAATACGCCAGCCCAATAAGGAACATATATGTACGTGCAAAGCAGATACATATTAAATTTAACGAAACATGTTGTCTAACTACTGAATATTTCAGAACAACCCTTATTCAAAAGGTTTACATACCAGCTAGGATGTTTTCTCCAGACATCCGCCACAATATTGTATGTAAGAATGAGAAACACAAACAACCTATACTAACACAGCCAAAACTGAGATCTTGAAGAAGTTTTATGATCACCCGCAATCCCTTAGAAGACTTTTCGAATAATAATCATGTTGATTTTTGAAGAACTTGATCTTAAAGCTATTGAATATGGATCCAACTGTCGGAGAGCTTGCCCGTGGAACACCTACCGTAGGCCGTATGGAGATCATTCAAAAACCTACGCACCCTCGTGGATAGTTTAAAAATGTAAATCTCCTCAGATGGACAATTGACACCGACGATCCACTACTATGCATGTTTGGTGATACTCAACCAATCTCGCATATATGGTTTATCCACTGTGTATTGTTAGCTGCTTGAAAGAAGACGCGCCGAAAGGAAGTAAATACACTTGGATCATTATGGGCTGATATTATATACAAAAGATCTGGTGTTGGCAATATGATGAGATTGGAATCAAGCGTATTTGAAATACATCACTTGGAACATTATTGACGAACTCTTAAACACTTTTTTCATCAGCCTGTAAACAAAGTTTATCGGCAAACAAAATAGCTCAATATTGTATTATTTCTTGAGAAAACTCCTCTTTACGTTCGAATATGTTCTACTAAGAAAGAAGATTATCTTGAAAGCTCAAATCATTCGAAGCGGAGTTTGCGAAGTTATATAAGTTCCCTGTGGAAGTCAGGAGTAGTTACAAATTTATTACATTAGATAAACTTTTGTCAATTCGGCTTTCTAAAGCAATGTTCTTTGTGTTTTTTATCATTGCTTTGTTGTTTTTTTACAGACTGAACCGAGTCACCCGAATAAAAAAAAACGTTGAAATGCGTGTTTTTCAAACGATTTATTATTTTTACTTGTACATTTACTAGCTATCTAGTTTATTCTCTAATTGGACGCATATGGGTAAAATATATATTTGGGCTTGCAGAATGAATGTCTTGAAAAAAAAAATAGTTTAAGGCTTCTTTATGTTAAAAGTTTTCCGTAAATGAATGCATCGATCTCCTTTTACTATTTTGTCAAAAATATTTTTAAAGTCTGATTGGCTGTTATAAACTCGGAATCATAAAAAAAAACCAAAACAAAGTTTTCAGACCAATTTCAGTCGCTTAAATATGGTACACAATCTACATCATAGAGCACTTCAAACATTCATAAATATTCAGGATGGGTGCTAGGGGTTATGTTGCCTGGGTGTATGGGTAAACAACACTCAATATATCACTCCTAGATACACACGAGTACATACATAAATCACGCCATTTCCCTGCCGAAGTAACCAAGGAGGACATCCATTTTTTTTAATTTCAACACTTCTTGCCTTATTCATATCAATGCATATTCTCATACAATTCCTTCGATTTTTCTGATTTATAAAATTAAAGTAGATTTTGATAGAAATAGTAGATGAAAACTCACATTGGATCCAAACCGTGCGATATAGAAGTATTTCATGTGCAGTTCCCTTTACCTTGATTTTTATGTATTTATGATAGCTATTTTGTAAACAAATAAATGAACGATTCTTTGTAAAATGAATGTTTTTAATTTAAATGCTCTAATTTGGTATAATATGATTATGGTAGAATAATCATGTATATCTTCTTCTCCCTGGCTCCATCCCAACTCACTGGCTGCGAAGACTGTTGGGGTCAGCTCTCCTCGTCCTCAGGTTATATACTTTTCTGTCCCGGACTACGTCCCCCGGGCCGTGCCTCTGCATCAGGTTATCTTTTTGCACCACCCATGAATTCTTTGGTCTTCCTCTGGTTGTTATTCGAGGAAGATCCATGGAGATTGCCTGGTTCACAATGTGATCGGGTGCTCTGCGTCCAACGTGCCCATACCATCTCAATCGCCTCTCCTCTATCTTACAGTTGATGTCTGTAACACCTAGGCTTTCACGAATGCGTGAGTTTTTTATTTTGTCACTAAGGGACACACCAGCTGACCATCTTAGCATGCGCATTTCAGCAGTTTCTAGTTGCCTAGAGTAAGAGTTATACATCGTCCAGCATTCAGAGCCATAGAGGAGTGCGGGTCTGACAATCGTTTGGTATAATCATGTATATGACTGCTTTATATATAAATTTTCAATATTTTTTGTTTTGTGAAACTTATATGTCTTAGGACTGGCGTACTTAGACGACCACAATGGCCTAGTTGCTTAGATGCTTGTGTCCCAGTCCGAAGATTGCGGGTTTGATTCACTTTGGAACACAGATTTAAGAAAAAAGAATTCCAGTCTGGTTTTCACTTAAAGCCTCTTAAATATCTTTTTAGTTTGTTGGAAGATATTGCTACATGATGCAAATAAAATATTATACATACGCCTAGTTTGGCACTCAATACGACACCAACACCACACACGCGGTTATGAGGAACATAATAAGTCCCCATCCAGTGCGATCTACACTATAAGATTATTTTTTTTCTTTTTTCTTTTTTGAGCGCGATGTCACGTTATGATGCAGAGGAAACTTCCGAGGAAGACTACTTCTCTGGAAGTGACATCCTGAGTGTGGAAAATATAGTGGTGACGATGGACTTAAGGTCCGACAACATGGGAAAAGGAAAATAACTCGCAGCACAGTAAATATAATTGTGCTTAAGGCCTGGAGTTCAAATAACCTAGCAAGTAGTCAGTTCTTTGACAGAAAAAAAAATCGAATACAACTAAAGCTGCCTACTTTGGGAGATGATTGCTTTATTTATTTCATTTTTAAAGTATAGATAAAGTAACGAAAATCTCTAGCCATCTTTTGTCGTTTATAGTCGTTGCTGGGTGTAATCGAGGATGTCTAAGCCATTCTAACGTCAATTCCGTTGAAAAGCAAAGCTGTGGACTGGATTTTTTTTTGTTTTTCTCTTCTTTAAACCTCCCTTCCCTGTGATGTGTAACTAGTAGACATTGCTTCTAAAAACTTTAATATCTCTATAAATATAATAAATATTGGGTTCAGATTTTAGGTATTCCTCCGTAATATATTTACGCATTGAATGAAAAGAATAATATTAATAATAATTAGCACTTATCGGCTACATCCGAGATATTTTGTGAAAATCGGGAATAAATTCACCAATACAATCAAACGTGTGCTAGTGTGTGACGTAGGTATATTAATTCTAAAAAAACCGCTATGGATGAGGAAGCGACGCTATTCACGTTTCACTCTACTTCGGTATATGGGAACGCAAGAAATATAATCTCAGTTCGATCGCTTTTCTCGCTTCAGTAGCTCGCGGGCTTTCGTTTGAGGTGGTCGCTTCGCACGTTTTGTGAACGTCGACCGATGGTTTTTACATGTTTCAGCAATAACCATAAATTTCAATTATTATCACTTTTGACTTCAAATTTAATTAATTTAAGCGATTGGCTATGAATAGTCTTATTTTTCCGATTTTAAATCGCTCAATTTTACGTGTGTATTGAATACACATCACCGGAATGGGCGGATTTTTTTTAGCACAGGAAGGGAAAGGTTATCTGAGTAAATCGTGGCATACCAGCAAACTCAATGACCTTTCCACTGTACTAGATCCGATGTCTCGCCTGAAGGGAAACGATTGAAGTTCACTGCCATGTTTCTTTTTCTGAAAGTAAAGATATGGGTTAAGTCTTATCCTAATACGCCCGAATAATAGGCAGAAAAAAATGGGTGTGTCATTCGAGGGTAGTAACACAGCGTGGGATTCGAACCGGTGACCTTTCGCTTGTAAGTCCTTTGCTTAACCGCATGGCCATGCACCTCTATGTAATATATACAATATGCGTAATGCATAAATTATAAATAAGAGCGTCCCTGGTATATTGCTCATTTATTTCACGTTTTCGTATTCAAATAGTTAATATTTACGTTTCAAATTAAATTGACGCTCACGGCAATATTCAAATAGTAAACTGATGGCGCTACACTCGCTCACAAAGGCTTAGTATCCTCTCTGTTATATTAATACAATTTGAATTGTTTATACAACATATGAATTTGAATGCGCTCAATTTAAATGCATTTTCACAACGTATAGATTAACAATGGGGGAAATGCATTATCTTTGGATCACTAAATAAAGGGTTGAACGGGAAAAATATACACGAAATTCACATAAAGTCTCTGTTGTATTGTATAATATCCTGTACTGTTCTGCCACCCTCTCTAATCTTGCCGAAAATATTCAGCGTCTTTCCGATCATATACTTGAGCAAGGTTCAAACAGATTTGGTTTATTGCCCTTCCAGATCACTTCTCTCCTTTTTTATGTCGTTCTTGACTGCCCATGCAGTGAGACTGTGGAACCAGTTACAAACAAATGTTAGACTCGACCGTCTTTAGCATAATTAAAGAAGCGACCTAAATATCTCTTTCTTTCAAGTCAGTAATATAACATGTTCCTGACTTTTCTTTCCTGTCCACCATATTATCCTTTGATTGATGATATCTCTCTTTTAATTTTATTATGTATATTGTTCATAAATTTTGTGGAGATAAATAATCATTTGGGTGTTTTTTGCGATCATGTAACTTCCTTTTGTCTGGTTGGTTGGAATATATTACTACCTGGCAACAAGCCTGCTTGATTGTGTTTACAATACACTGTTAATTGTGCCGTAATTACACACATGTGTCAAGGTAAAGAAAAAGAAAACGTATTAAATAAAAGAATCCACGAAAGGTTCGGGCACAACACCCTCCCAGCCGAGACACACCTCTAAGGCTGTAAGGACACCAGATGTTTAGCAGCCTACATTCTCGGATAAATAAACTAAGATATACAAAGGTTCGGGCACAACACCCTCCCAGCCGAGACACACCTCTAAGGCTGTAAGGACACCAGATGTTTAGCAGCCTACATTCTCGGATAAATAAACTAAGATATACAAAGGTTCGGGTACAATACCCTCCCAGCCGAGATACACCTCTAAGGCTGTAAGGACACCAGATGTTTAGCAGCCTACATTCTCGGATACATAAACTAAGATATACAAAGGTTCGGGCACAACACCCTCCCAGCCGAGACACACCTCTAAGGCTGTAAGGACACCAGATGTTTAGCAGCCTACATTCTCGGATACATAAACTAAGATATACAAAGGTTCGGGCACAACACCCTCCCAGCCGAGACACACCTCTAAGGCTGTAAGGACACCAGATGTTTAGCAGCCTACATTCTCGGATACATAAACTAAGATATACAAAGGTTCGGGCACAACACCCTCCCAGCCGAGACACACCTCTAAGGCTGTAAGGACACCAGATGTTTAGCAGCCTACATTCTCGGATACATAAACTAAGATATACAAAGGTTCGGGCACAACACCCTCCCAGCCGAGACACACCTCTAAGGCTGTAAGGACACCAGATGTTTAGCAGCCTACATTCTCGGATACATAAACTAAGATATACAAAGGTTCGGGCACAACACCCTTCCAGCCGAGACACACCTCTAAGGCTGTAAGGACACCAGATGTTTAGCAGCCTACATTCTCGGATACATAAACTAAGATATACAAAGGTTCGGGCACAACACCCTCCCAGCCGAGACACACCTCTAAGGCTGTAAGGACACCAGATGTTTAGCAGCCTACATTCTCGGATACATAAACTAAGATATACAAAGGTTCGGGCACAACACCCTCCCAGCCGAGACACACCTCTAAGGCTGTAAGGACACCAGATGTTTAGCAGCCTACATTCTCGGATAAATAAACTAATATATACAAAGGTTCGGGCACAACACCCTCCCAGCCGAGACACACCTTTAAGGCTGTAAGGACACCAGATGTTTAGCAGCCTACATTCTCGGATACATAAACTAAGATATACAAAGGTTCGGGCACAACACCCTCCCAGCCGAGACACACCTCTAAGGCTGTAAGGACACCAGATGTTTAGCAGCCTACATTCTCGGATACATAAACTAAGATATACAAAGGTTCGGGCACAACACCCTCCCAGCCGAGACACACCTCTAAGGCTGTAAGGACACCAGATGTTTAGCAGCCTACATTCTCGTATACATAAACTAAGATATACAAAGGTTCGGGCACAACACCCTCCCAGCCGAGACACACCTCTAAGGCTGTAAGGACACCAGATGTTTAGCAGCCTACATTCTCGGATACATAAACTAAGATATACAAAGGTTCGGGCACAACACCCTCCCAGCCGAGACACACCTCTAAGGCTGTAAGGACACCAGATGTTTAGCAGCCTACATTCTCGGATACATAAACTAAGATATACAAAGGTTCGGGCACAACACCCTCCCAGCCGAGACACACCTCTAAGGCTGTAAGGACACCAGATGTTTAGCAGCCTACATTCTCGGATACATAAACTAATATATACAAAGGTTCGGGCACAACACCCTCCCAGCCGAGACACGCCTCTAAGGCTGTAAGGACACCAGATGTTTAGCAGCCTACATTCTCGGATACATAAACTAAGATATACAAAGGTTCGGGCACAACACCCTCCCAGCCGAGACACACCTCTAAGGCTGTAAGGACACCAGATGTTTAGCAGCCTACATTCTCGGATACATAAACTAAGATATACAAAGGTTCGGGCACAACACCCTCCCAGCCGAGACACACCTCTAAGGTTGTAAGGACACCAGATGTTTAGCAGCCTACATTCTCGGATACATAAACTAAGATATACAAATTACAATAAATGGGATTTAAATAAAAAACATGTTAATAAAAAATAAAACCTCACATATTTTTTTAACCCTCCTGCGTACATTAACTAGAATACATAAAAAAAATACTATAAACGAAAAGTCATAATGATGCCTTTTTATCTTGACATATGTCATGTCCTTACAACTTCTCACGCATACCTTTTTTGAAGTACTTTTACTCATCCTTATTTCTCAATGTGATTCGTTTGGCTCCTGTCACGTTTTTCAAAATTTCTTCTTTCTATACTATTTTTATTGATTTTATTCAAAGATGGTTTAATAATTTTAACAAAGGTTTCGGCTTTAACTTTGTGGTTCACCATACTAGAATATTTAACGACAAACTACTTTGTTTTCTACTAATCTTCGCAACATGTATTTCTACCTCATATCCTGAGGCTCTCTTCAGACGAATGATCCCAGTTTGTTATGAGAGCTATGTTTATATACATATATCAGACTGGTCATTTTCTTTCCTAAGGACCGCCCACAACAAAAGTGTATGTGGTATATTTACGACAAGATTTCAATTTTAATTAATTAAATTAAACATTTTATAATAATAATATTGAAATTCTAAAATATTAATTAATACAATGAAAAAATGTTTAAGATATGTAACATAAAATGTTTTGCATACTTTAATTATTTTTTGTTTGATTTGTTAATGGCTTTGTGTATCTCTAATGCTCCTAAATATGTTGATTTATATAATTTTTGTGAAGAATATTTAAATATAATCTTACTATCTCAGAAATTATGATTTAATCAGTTATAAAAATATCTTCTCCCTGGCTCCATCGCAACTCACTGTCTGCGAATACTGTTATGGTCAGCTCTCCTCGTCCTCAGGTTGTATGCTCTTCTGTCCCGGACTACGTCCCCCAGGCCGTGCCTCTGCATCATGTTATATTTTTGCACCACCCATGAATTTTTGGTCTTCCTCTGGTTGTTATTCGAGGAAGATCCATGGAGATTGCCTGGTTCACAATGTGATCGGGTGCTCTGCGTCCAACATTCCCATACCATCTCAATCGCCTTTCCTCCATCTTACTGTTGATGTCTGTAACACCTAGGCTTCCACGAATGCGTGGGCTTTTTATTTTGTCTCTTAGGGGCACACCAGCTGACCATCTTAGCATGCGCATTTCAGCAGTTTCTAAATACCTGGAGTAAGAGTTATACATCGTCCAGCATTCGGAGCCATAGAGGAGTGCGGGTCTGACAATCGTTTTGTATACTTTTCCTTTAAACTTTACTGGCATTAAAAGTTATAAAAATATCATTTTAATAAAAAAATAACTACCTCGTTATATCACATATCAAAAGTACCTTGTTCAAAAGTATGTGTACATTTAGGGTGATTTCATGTTCGTTGAAATAAACCCCTTATGTAAATACAACGTACAACGAAACTTAAGTAAACAATTTTTTTATTGTAAAGATAGTTTTGTTTTTAATGTCCCGCCTGATGTAAACATCTTTCCCCTTAAGAGTTAAGAGAAATGAGACTATGCAACAAGTCAAGTATTATTATTTGTATTCAGCTGGACGAAATACGAAAGCGTCATTTGAATATGAAATTGGTTTATTTTAATTGTCTATTCAGCGTGTAGAGTAGAGCGGTGGATAACAATTGCCTTTATAGGTCAGTTTGTGTTTTGTTGATTATCTCCCTCGTATAGGTAATTGTCAGCCCATTTTGTGTGTAACGTGATAAGGATATGCGATAGGGACAGATAACAACTATACAAATTCGCACGTTTTACTGCTGCATTAGAAAATTTGAATATCTAATTTTTTTTCGATAATAATCCTACCCTAAATGGTGCTCTTACTTGGGAATTGAACATATGTTAATCGTATACGTTAAAATATGTATAAAAAAGTCTTGTTTGTGCTCCCCTGAAGATGAGGTGAAAGCCTTGAAACCGGTAGGGTTATACCGTCACCAAAAAAGTGGAATAAACAGTGTTTGATAAAAATAAATTACAATATCTTTAAACCTCCACAACGTTAATGCCTTAACTATAAACAACATAAAAAATAATTGAGTGTACGAATAGGAATATGGTATCTGTTGCTATTTTATTAAGTACTTCCCCGCTTCTGCATATGCTTAAAAACCGTAGTTGATAGTAAAACTTAGAAAGGAAAGACGAATCAAAAAGAAACCTTTGTAGATCTTCATATACGTGTATTTTATAGTAACATATTCGAGTTTAACCCTTCCTTCCCTGTGATGTGTAACTAGTACACATTGCTCCTAAAAACTTTAATATCTCTAGAAATATAATAAATGCTGTGTTCAATTTTAGGTATTCCTCCGTAATACATTTACGCATTGAATGAAAAATTAATATTAATAATAATTAGCACTTATCGGCCACATCAGATATATTAGTTGATAAGACGTTTGTCTTCCAGCCCGGAGGTTGCGGGTTCGATTCTCACTGGAACCCTTTTTTATAGAATTCCATTCTGGTTTTCACTTAAGGCCTCTTTAATATATTTCTGGTTGGAAGATATTGCCACATGGCAATAAGCCCGCCAGATTTTACTGTTAACAACGAAAGTGTAATATAGATTAAAATAGTTGAACTTATCTATGATAAACTGGTTGGTTGGTAGAATTTGCAATTTAGAAATAACCCCGCTAAATATGCCATGTATAACTATGTACTCAAATGAGTGAAAAAACCTTCATAAATAGCTTGAGAGAGTTGTCACCTTTCTACCTTTAATCTATTTTTTTTATATTACAACAATAGTTAAAATAATGTATAAAATACCTTTTGTAGTGTTCTTGCTGAAAGTTTCTACTATCGAAACGATGCTGTATAATTGTACTGTTGTAATTATTGGAGTTCGGATCTGGTAGAACAACTGAACACAGCTGTGAAGTGGATGAATAATTGTAAAAAAACTTATGATAAAAGTTAAGTTTGCATTTGCTTAATTTTTTTAAATTTTGTTTGTATGCAACAATTTTTTTCTTTCCATGTAACTAATTAACAGATGTTTAAAAAAACTGTAGGTTACAAAATAAAAGAGTAACCAATTCCTAGTTAGGATCTAAGATTGAAAATACTGTAGAATGATTCTCCTGAACGTAAAGCTGGGGTTTCTTGAATAAAAAGGACAATGAATGTATTGTGGGGATATACAGGACTCCCGACATATGTTAGTTGTTCCGAACAACGGGACCACTTTCTCTGGGCAGGACGTGGTTGATGCAAATGATAGGGCGATCTCTGTTGCCTCTTACTGGGATAATTGGTCCGGACACGGAAATGAATGAATATCTTCCAAACAGATGCATAATATACCAATGCACCACAATGTTAATCAATAATATTTTTTTTATAAAATAATATTTAAAAAAAAAATGTATTACACTTGTATTACAGTTGGAATGTATCTATTACACAAACCTTAAAACCTGGCAGGGTTATACCGTTATATACCGTAAAATAAACAGTGGTTGACAAAACAATTTATAATGTAATTTACTTTCCTGATTTCCACGAGGTGAAAACCTTGAAAACGGCAGGGTTATACCGTTACATAAAGTGGAATAATCAGTGTTTGATAAAAACAAATAACATTGTCTTTAAACCTCCACAATGTTAATGCCATAACTAAAAATACATTAAGTATTTAAACATTTACGGTGTAAATGCCTTATTTATTTATATGTTTATAAAATAAGATCTGTTTTAAGGGGATATTATAAGACAAATAAAAACATATATACTAAAGTTTAAAAAACAATAGAATGACAGTCCCCTGAATAAGACACTGATTGAGGATATACTGGAGAAAGACCCTCCTAAACTCAACAACATGTACATTAAAAATATCCACTTAACTAGATATAGAGTCCCTCAATTAGCGTATTCTCATTATTGATGAATAACAACGTGCAACTGTAAAGAATAAATTGTTATTGGTACGTTTGATTTGTAAAATGTTCCGTGTGTTTCTGGCATATATACTAAAGTTAAAAAACAATGGAAGAACAGTCCCCTGATCAAGACACTGATTGAGGATATACTGGAGAAGGACCCTCCTAAACTCAACAACATGTACATTAAAATATCCACTTAACCAGATATGGAGTCACCCAATTATCGTATTCTCACGATTGGTGAATAACAACGTGCAACTGTGGAGAATAAATTGTTATTGGTACGTTTGATTTGTAAAATGTTCCGTGTGTTTCTGGCATATATACTAAAGTTAAAAAAATAATGGAATAACAGTCCCCTGATCAAGACACTGATGATTGAGGATATACTGGAGAAGGACCTTCCTAAACTCAACAACATGTACATTAAAATATCCACTTAACATGATATGGAGTCACCCAATTATCGTATTCTCACGATTGGTGAATAACAACGTGCAACTGTGGAGAACAAATCGCTATTGGTACATTTAATTTGTAAAATTTTCCGTGTGTTTCTGGCAGGAGTGTGAAAACTTATTTGAACCAGTATATCAGGGCTATCAACGATATTGTGAATAACGTTATATAGAACTATCAAATCGAATTTAATTGTTTTATAATTTTGATATATTGTATTAAATCTGTATTTATCATTTTTTACTTATATATTTAGAATATTGTTTTTTTTTATGAATGATGCGCGAGTTATTGTTACGAGCTATATTGTACGGTTTATTTAACACTTTTATTGCAAATACAATCTGGAGGGCTTATTGCCAGGTGGCAATCTCTTCCAACCAACCAGACAAAAGTAAATGAAGTAAGTTACATGGTTGCATAAATCATTCAAATGACTATCAACCCCCACGAAATCCATAAACACATACGTGAGCATATGCTAACGAACCTCACAAAGACGGACAATCACCCGAACATTATTTTTCATATAAAGTGAGATATCATCAATCAAAAGAAAATATATCATCAATAAAAAAAAACGGTTGATCAATAAATAAGTTAATTTACGACAATAATAAGAAAACAAAACATATGTCCGAGCGGGATGGCTGCTTTAAAATCAAATTAACTTTTATGATATCCAAACTGCAAAGAAAAGAAGAGCATTGAGGTGAACAACAAACTTTTGAAGCGATCCTCGCAAGTTTTCAAACTCTTACATATTTTAAATTTAAAACACTCAAAGGAATCCAGGCTTCAAATGTATATTAAAATATGTGACAAATGTAAAGGAGGTTTATATTTTATTTTATTTAATCCTTTACGTTCAAAGTATTTTCCTCCTGAAAAAGGTTTTCCACTTAGCCTAGCTAGCATGGTGGCTGTTTTTTGCTGCACTTTGCTGAGTTTATTCGCTTGAGATGTCTCGGAGATAAGAACGAGCAATGGGAATGAGCATCCTCCATCCTTGAGTAAGGAATGCTTCCGCTTTGGAAAGAACGGATCATAAAAAAGTGCGCTCTTTGAGAACAAGTGATCATTTGCACAGAAGACAAGAAATTCCATATTTTCTTCCTGCAAAATACGGATTTATTTTGCTTAATTTGAATTCTTCTAGCAACTTCATCATTTACTTATACTTTTTTGCAAAACATCTAACATAGTAATTATAATATAATTGGTTAATTAGTTGCAGCAGAAATGCGTGCATTGAGAATACACGGGTGGACGATATATGACCGAATACGAAATGAAGTGATTAGGGATGAATGTTAACTGAATGCTAATCTGTTGAATAATATAAAGAAGAACGCGCTGACATGGTTTGGGCATGTGAAACGAATAAATGAAAGAATACTAACAAATCAAATATATAGTTTAATATCAATTGTATTTTAGTATCAACTTTGATGTAAGGGAGTGAAATGTTGATGTGGAAAAATACTAAAACGTTTACGCTGAGAAGAATACATGGATTGACAATGTATGACAGAATATGGTATGATGTTATTAGAGATGAATAAATTAATGTGAATTTAACGTTGATGTGTTAAGTAAGATGAAAAAGAGTATTCTGAGATTGTTTGGACATGTAGAACGAATGAATGAAGAAATACTAATAAAACAAATACATAGTGTATATGTGAGTGGAAGGCGTGTGAGAAGAAGATCGAGAAAATAATGTAGGAATCATGTGACATGTATTTTGGAAGAAAGAAACGTAGAAAGTCAGATGAATAATAGAAATTGTATTAAAAGGTTTTTGGATGTGGTAGATGTTAAGATGTGTATCGTGATAAGAACGGCTGGTGCTCTGTCTTCTCTGTCCACCCTGATAGGGAAATGGCCTGATGCTATAGAATTAGTTCATTTGAAAATTTCGTAATTTATTCAAATATTGTATTTTAAAATATACGAATTGGCAGCATGGACTTTTTTAAGAGCGTGGCTGGTAGATTTCATTACTATCAGCTCCGTTTTTCGCATCTTCGGGTTTTATTTAATTTATTTATTTTACATTTGATACAGGTTGCATAAAATAATAAGAAAAAAATCAATTATCAAATCTTAATAAAAAATAAGGACAAAATGAATAATGTTACTTAAGATCATCAGTAAATCGATTAACTTACGAAGTTTATTGGGGAGTTTAATCCTCAATGAATCCACCTAGATATGGAGTATATCGATATCAGGACATGTGTTTATATACGCTATTCCTCGTGCGAGTGGTTATGCTCTTAACCGAAATTTTTTTTTATTTAAATTTATTTAAGCAATCTGAAATATGCTAATTTGCTAAAGGCTGTCCTTTATACAAATGTATTACTTAAAAACTAAAGGATTAATCAAATTTTAAAATTAGAACTATAAGCTATCTTTATTTCTTTAATCTTTATTTCTATTTTTAATATTTAATTTCTTAGAAATAGTTAACACCTACATACTCACTTATAACTAGATAACAATTCTTATATCTGATTATTTTAATGTTTATTTTTTATTATACACATGTATGTTACTCGTATGTTACATGTATATCCACTCGATTAGGCTACTTGCATTTCATCACATTCACTAAGACCTTGGTCTTCCCTGCTAATACTGTAGGTGGACTAGTCAGGCAACAGATGATGCTTCGGAAACTTGTGTTTATAACGGAATGATAGGTCAGATTTACTTTCGTAATTACCCAGGGCAGCGATAAGAGAAAACAATCTTAATTCATGATGGCGTATATAAATGTCCGGTTCGTTAAATCAAAGGTTATCAATCAACAAACGGTATGCTATTTTCCCTATTAGTAATTAGTATATTTATCAACTAGTGTGTAGATCATAAAATACATCAAAATTGGGAGGCTACGTTGGGCGGGGCATGTAGCAAGAATGGGAGAAGAGGAAATGCCTAACAAAGTACTCTTTTCCAAGCCCCAAGGAAGACGTAGCGTGGGTAGACCGAGGCTTAGGTGGATGGATGGGGTGCAGAATGATGCAAACGTGATTGGCATCAGGGGCTGGAGGAGTGCATCCCAGGATAGGGGGGAATGGCAGCGACTGCTGGAGGAGGCCGGGGCCCACAATGGGCTGTAGCGCCATTGATGATGATGATGTGTAGATCTCACGCTTAAAAGTAATGTCCATCTCTGGAGCAGACAAAATACTTTAAGTCGATCATGACACGTTTAGCAGATCGGTCCTTGATGGGATAGAGATGATGATGGTTTGTTGATAAATAATAAAACACGTTAGATCGCAATGCGGAAAAGAGAGTCTGTCCAATTTTATTAGTAACGTAGGTATTTATATCTTTTTAGAATGTGCGCGAGAACGCGCTCGCGATATGCCTACGTCTCGCTTCTGTGAATGCAAAACGATTAATTGTTGTATGTAGGTAACAATCTATTTACGGATCCGGCGAGACAGCGTGGTGCGTTCTCTCTCTAGTATGGAGTGCGGTCCGCTCGGCTATGGGATGAATGGCCGGCGGGTGACCTTCGGACTTGTTTACTTAGATTTATCGAGGAATCCGAAGGTCATTTCATCGGTCATTGACCGTATGTATGAATACCCACAGTATTTCGAGTGGGCGACCTCCACACACGTATTAGCAATGCTACAACCCTTTCAAAGATGCCACAAACTTCTAGCATGTCTAGTGAATTGTTTTATACATACACCGTTAAAACGCTGCCCTACAGGGATCTTATTTTCCTGGTACCATAGGTAATTAAACTAAAAAGTGAAAAACTCCTAACCGACTAAGCCAGCCTGGTGGGGGCGCAGAACTCGCTCATGGTGGAGAAAGTACAAAAAAATATCTAAGATATCTCTATATGAGAGAGTTCGGTGTCTATCCATGGCTTGATCCTACTCAGTTTCTGCTGGTCATGCTCGAGTATAACTCCGTGAGCGTAAGAAGAGATCTGCGTCTCCTGAAATACGTTGTCAAACTCGTTCGAGCAGTTGTGAGCTGTCCAGCATTACTACAAAGATTAGCGTTAAATGTTCCTAACAATTACACTAGACTGCGCCGGCAAGAACTGTTCTCAATAACACACGCAAAAACGGGTCTTCCAGTCGCTATGTCTGTTGGAAGGGCCTTAACTCTTCTGAACGGGACTGCTCCGGATATTGACATATTTCATATCACATTACCAAAATCAAAAGTATATTTTCTTCTTAGATTGAGCGCGTTAGAAAGCACTCATCAACATACTTAAGTGACTGTGAGTTTATGTGTATAATATGTTTGTGTATATACTCGTATGTATACATATACATTATTTTAATTTTATATATTTATTTACTTTTTTCTATGTACAATAATTTTTCTTCTTTTTTAATATGTTTTGTATTTTTCAAAGTAATTGAGCTAAGCCTGTTTTGAAAAAATAAATGAATCCCTTCACTCCACGGCTCCAAGGGCTGTTAGGGTACTTCCGTTGCGTCTCTCGCTTTGAACTCTTCCTTTTGTGCGTCTTACTTCCTCGCATCCAGTAACTACAAATCTCCCCAAACTGTTTCATTGGCCACGAACAATGTGTTCAAAGAATCGGAGTATTTGTCGAATGCATATTGTCGACAATCTGTCAGTGATTCTCAGTTCATCGAGAATAGAAGCGTCAGTTCGCCTCGCTGCCTATGGGATTCGTAACATCCTTTTTCAGCATCACATTTCATATAATCTATTCCACGTCTCTCGCTTAAGGCCCGTTCTCACGGTTCAAGTTTAGTTGACAGATTAAAGTTGATCAACAAAAGTGTAATACGACTTGAATCAGTTTTTGTTCACACGTTTCAAAAGAAACTGATTCAAGGCCCGTTCTCACGGTTCAAGTTTAGTTGACAGATTAAAGTTGATCAACAAAAGTTGAATATGACTTGAATCAGTTTTTGTTCACACGTTTCAATAGAAACTGATTCAAGGCCCGTTCTCGCGGTTCAAGTTTAGTTGACCGATTAAAGTTGATCAACAAAAGTTGAATACGACTTGAATTAATTTTTGTTCACACGTTTCAATAGAAACTGATTCAAGGCCCGTTCTCGCGGTTCAAGTTTAGTTGACCGATTAAAGTTGATCAACAAAAGTTGAATACGACTTGAATCAGTTTTTGTTCACACGTTTCAATAGAAACTGATTCAAGGCCCGTTCTCACGGTTCAAGTTTAGTTGACCGATTAAAGTGGGTCAACAAAAGTTGAATATGACTTGAATCAGTTTTTGTTCACACGTTTCAATAGAAACTGATTCAAGGCCCGTTCTCGCGGTTCAAGTTTAGTTGACCGATTAAAGTTGATCAACAAAAGTTGATTTAAATCTGTAGTGAGAACCTTTGTTTCAATAGAGTTGATCAAGAAAAGATTGACCCAGTCGAACTTTATCGTTTAAGTTATGAGTCATCCGCCATTTGATTTCAAGTTGAAACCTGTCTTGAAACATGTGCACATGTGAATTCAAGTTGGTTATCAAGTTCGCTTTCAACTCGATAAATATAAAAATAAAATGCAAAAGAAAATGCTTTCGACGCCATTTTTGACTGAATTAAATTGAAACTGTTTATTAAATCAGTTTATATTGAAACGTGTGAACAAAAACTGATTCAAGCCGTATTCAACTTTTGTTGATCGACTTTAATCGGTCAACTAAACTTGAACCGTGAGAACGGGCCTGTATTCAACTTTCGTTGATCAACTTTTATCGGTCAACTAAAGTTGAACCGTGAGAACGTGCCTTACTCTCTTAGTCGATGAATATTGCGAAGACGAAAGACTAACATAGGCACATTTTCGTCGTGATGGTGACAGTTCTACTTTGCATTTTTTCGTCGTGATAAAATCAATAAAATAAGACCAAACGTCTACCAGAATTATTTCAACTGGTAATGTAAACGTGAAGCGCCTTCTAGAATTTCCAATCTAAGCAAAACGTATTTAATACGAAATGAATACGTCAGCAAGAATTAGGAAACAACTTGTCACGTTTAACCATCTTTTTGTAGGAAGGTGGAATATCTCCCTAAGCTGGGAGTCTACTAACTACCCCACATTAGGGTGTGGGATGGTGGTTGATCACCCATGAAACATATTTCCGCTTGTCTCTCTATCTATCTATCTATGTGCACCGTACGCCACATCATCAATTTAAAATTTTCAGAAACCTCATACATTGAATATCGTTCCTGTAAATTTCGTTATATTGGCAAAAGAAACTACGACAAAAGTTTCAATTGTTCATATCAAAAGCTTCTTGATAGAAAAGTTTAAGATATTTTCCGTTTTTCAGGGAATCATTT
The DNA here is from genome assembly GCA_949825065.1 of Odontocerum albicorne. Classification (NCBI taxonomy): domain Eukaryota; kingdom Metazoa; phylum Arthropoda; class Insecta; order Trichoptera; family Odontoceridae; genus Odontocerum; species Odontocerum albicorne. The sequence continues at coordinate 43,409,406 of OX463846.1, read as the reverse complement.
CAGCGTGTCTTTTATTAAGAGTACATATAGTAAATACGAGTGCGTCTATACTTAAATATCATCACACCGTGTAGGCCTAGATAACATATTTCCAAACTTTTCTATCCAAGTAAACAATGTTTTCCTCCTCTATATTTTCGTCATACACAATCTTTTTTTATCCATATTTCTTATTTAACCTTGTTTCAAAATCTGGTGCATTTAATCCAGCCACGTTCTCCTCGGTCTACTTATTCTACGCACACCTTGCACTTCTGACTTGTAAACTCGCTTAATAAGTATTTCGTCATACATTCTTTCCGCATGTTAAAACCATCTTAAAGCTTCTTTTTTCATCTTACATAAAACATAATTTTTATGCACGCATACATTTCCGATGTATTCGTTTCACCTTTTTTCATAGATCGTCACTCCACATTTTTTTCTTAGAGCATGCAGTATGTATCTTCACAGTATGTATCTTCTGCTTATTTAAGTTCTTTTGAATTGTGAAGTTAAGTTCTTTTTAATTTAAATTTAAGTATGTATCTTCTGCTTATTTAAATTCTATGTTCTCTTAGAGCATGCAACTTCACAGTATGTATCTATCTTAGAGCATGCATCTTCACAGTATGTATCTTCTGCTTATTTAAGTTCTTTTTCATATGCTCAAATTATTTATTATTATTGTAAACTAGTAAAAACCCGTCAATAATGATGAAACTAAATCAAAAGATTCCCTGTCAATGAATGTTGGTTGAGTGTAAACGTTATACATTTTATGAAGAATCAAGCGTTCTTACTCATAAATTGCTTTCTCGTTATATTTTACTGCTCAGCAGACATCTCTCATTATAAATTGCTTTCTTGTTATATTTTACTGATCAGAAGTCATCTCTCATTTTAAATTGCGATCTCGTTATATTTTACTGCTCAGCAGACGTCTCTCATTATAAATTTCTTTCTCGTTATATTTTACTGCTCAGCAGTCATCTATTAATTGTAATATCATTATTAATTGCTTTCTCGTTATGTTTTACTGATCAGCAGTCATCTCTCATTATAAATTGCTTTCTTGTTATATTTTACTGCTCAGCAGACATCTCTCATTATACATTACTTTCTCGTTATATTTTACTGCTCAGCAGTGGTCTCTCATTATAAATTGCTTTCTCGTTATATTTTACTGCTCAGCAGTCATCTCTCATTATAAATTGCTTTCTCGTTATATTTTACTGCTCAGCAGTCATCTCTGCTTGAGAAATACACTATTTGCCATTACCATATTTTTATGTGTTATAATAATATCAAAAAGTGACAGCTTTCAAATTACGAGTATATTGATAAAAAATGTTCTGAAACGGGTTTTGAGCATGTTACTTCTAACATTACTGATTATTTATTTATTTATTCAATGATTTACTACTTCACTAATAATAAGAAACATAAATTTTACAAACAATTACACCGTGTCCCTATCTGGGTAGGCAGAAGCACTGTCATATATAGTCACCCCATGTAACCTTTGTAATGTATGTATTTCTATAGAATTTATTTGTTTTTTTTTTCAGCCTTGTTCCACGTCCACGTTTTACTCTCACACGTTTAAGTTGTCACTAAAATATTAAAAACAGAGATATTTTAGGCTTTCCTTTTTAATTCTTGTATTGTCGATAGATTTTAATGAATTTTATATGATTGTTAAATTCAACTTCTAATATACTCGTATATGTTTTACTAATTAAAACTGTTTAATGCTAACACAAATTTTCAAAACCGAGTGTGTGCAACCAGTGGAAAAGATAAATGTGAATAGTTGAAGTAGGCTATGAACCCTGAAGCCGGTCTCTGGAGTGCAAGGAAAGTAGTGCGCGCGAGAGCTCCGCTCCGCCATGACACTGGCCTCATTAGGAGCAATAGCATAAGTGGTCCACCGTCACCGTCTAATGAGGAAGTGGCACCAACAGCCGGCCAACAGCCAGCAACCAGCAGTCAGCGGGTGGCCACCAGGAATAGTACTGGCAGATCAGCGCGCGTCATCTCACTTCTGATCAATGCTGTTCGTATATCTTTAACTTTCAAGTCAACAATTTATCTAACACGTACGACGTACGCATTATTTCTGTGGAAACAATAGTTTTTTGGTCAGTTTCTAATTAATATAATCCAAATACCATACTTATAAATGAAATATATATATTTATATAGCGTGGTTTAGATGATCTTTTCTAGGACGTTCCAACTCGAGACTCGACCGATTATTGACAGATTTAAATAAATTGAAAATAATTATATGAACGTTGAATGTAGGGATAGGGGAGGTAGTGGCTACAGTCATTATATTTGTTATTTCCCCGCATATGCATATGTTTAGAAAAACACATTTGCAAAAACTGCAAAAAACTTACCAAGGGAAGACGATCTACAAAGAAACCTTTGTAGATCTTTCGATATGTGATAGTAACACATTCGGCTTTAAGTGTAACGCAGCGTATAGTGTAGTCTTCATCAACATCATAAATTTTGACAAGAACTCTCAAAAATGTTTATCTTCCCACAATTTACCCGTCTATCGGTACTGACCACTATAGCAGTTATTTATATTATGTCAATTAAAGGGGCTTTATCTTGTCTCTTTGTATTCAAGTTCCTTAACGAGATGTGTCCATTGTATCTTTTAAATCTTTGTCTGAGAGGTGTTACTTTGAAGTATAGTCAAATTTTTGTGGTGGATTTTGTCTTCATTGAATAAATTGATTGTACCGAATCATCGAATAAGGCGGGTAATTCTGACAGAATTTGCTTGTATGGTCTGCTTCTGACCGTTGCTTGTATGGTCTGCCTCTTACCGTTGCTTGTATGGTCTGCTTCTTACCGTTGGTTGTATGGTCTGCCTCTAACCGTATAGTCTGAATCTGAACGTTGCTTGTATGGTCTGCCTCTAAGTGGCATGTTTGCGTATGTAGCTTAAGGAAGCACTTGAAGACAACCCTTTTTAGGAGACCTTATCAAAATTTATGATAATTTAAAAACACTACATACATACATTACACTCCAGAATGTATTCGTATCACAAATTAAAAGATCACAAATCTTTTCTTTGTAGTCCATCTTTCCTTGGTGAGCTTTCTGCGGTTTTCTTTCTAAATATGTTTTTCTGAACATAACATAGTTTCGGAGAAGTACCCAATTTAAAAACCCCAGCTACCATCTTTATGTCCTTTGACTCAACTCTTATAAATTTATTTTTTACATACTCGTACATATCATAAATATAATCACGCAGTGTCCCTTGCGAGGTATGCAGAAAGAACAGATCACTAAACTTTTCTATCCAAGTACACAAACTTTACCTTCTACACAATCATCCATGTCGTCATTCACAATATTCCATTATTCATACTTTTCAATTTACCTTCTTTTAAAATCTGGTCCGCTTGATCCAGCCATGTTCTCCTCTGTCTGCCTTTTCCATACACACTTCGTATCTTGTATACTCGCTTACTTATTTTTACATCATTCATTATCTCTGCACGTCTGAACTAACTTAAAGCTCCTTTATTCATCTTACTTCAAACATCTATTTTATCCATGCATTCATTTCTGATGTCTTTATTCCATCTTCATTCAAACATGGACACACAAATTAATACTTTTAACATGTCAATAATAGGGGATTCGAATACCGAGTTACAACGACCTTAAAGAGAGTTTTGCTTTCTTTTCGGCGCTATATATATTTTATACATTTATTATCGGTGCTATATATATATTAAACATTTATTATCGGTGCTATGTATATAATACATTTATGATCGGTGCTAAATAACATATATTATACATTTATTATTGGTATTATTAAATAACCTTGATTAAGGACATCTTAAACGAAATTTTAAAACCGTTGTATGTGAATAGTAACTAGTCTTTATTCCAGCAAACCGATCTCCGGCCAGTATTTGTGTTATTGTGGAATAAAATGTATGTCAGTGAGGCAGTGACATCTATTTGGTGGTCCAGAGAACAGCCAAGGCCGACCAATTTGGGAGCATCACGTTCCCCGGGAGTCTGATTGGGAAATTGCCGTTGTGGACTGGAATTTAGAATGGGTTTAGCCATTCCAGCGGCCCACACGCGATCGAATAAAAAAAATATTTTTATTTAGAATTACTAACTATTAAAGTATCATAAAACTCCATACTTTCAATTAAGGATCTTTCAAAAAGTGTTATTATCATTACTTATTTATTTATTTATTGAACACTTCATAGTCAAACCTGATAAAAGATAATAAAGTTACATGCTTACAAAACACATGATAATAAATATTTAGTTATTTAACTCTTTTATTACAAATACATTTTGGTGAGCTTATTGCCAGGCGGCGTTCTTTTCCAACCAACCAGACAAAAGTAAATGAAGCAAGTAACATGGTCGCACAAACATTTAAATGACAATGCATCCCCACGAAATCCATGAACACATATGTTACATGAGCATTTATGCCCACAAAAACGGACAATCACCCGAACATTCCTTTTCATATAAAGTGAGATATCATCAATCAAAGGAAAAGAAAGGGATGGTGGAGAGGAAAGGAAAAAAGACAGGAATGAAACACGTTATATTACTGACTAGAAATTAAGAGTTTTTTCAGTCGCTTTTTAAAGCATGCCAAGGACGGAACGAGTTTAATATTGGTTTGTAACTGATTCCAGAGTTTCACTGCATGGACAGTAAAGGACGACGTAAAAAAAGAAGAACGGTGAACTGGATAGGCCAATAAACAATGTCGGTTTGAGCGTAGCGCTAATCTACAATATAATAGGAAAGATATAATTTTCGGCGAGGTAAAAAAAAATTGCGAGATAAAATAAACATTCATCTTTAGTAAAATTAAAAATGGGATATCTTCAAGGGATGGTGGAGAGGAAATAAAAATCAGAATGTAACACGTTGTATTAATTAATATGTTTTTCAGTCGCTTCTAAAAGTATTTCAAAGACGTAGCGTTTCCAACATTGGTGACCAACTGGTTCCAGTCTCACTGCATGGACAGTGAAGAACGACGTAAAAAAGAAGAGCGTTTGGTGCACCGAGGAAATAATAGAAGATTGTGTACGCCGAGACGTATGAATGTGGAGGAGGTGAAAGTTGTGTGTTTGAATAAAAATATTGGAGATCTGTTCTCTCTGACTACTCCGTAAAGGACTCGGCCTAAATATATGTATGTATTTATCATATATGTTATGCATGCTATGCTGCTATCAATTAGCTTTTATTTATTTATTTTTGTAATTGAGTTTAAAATAGTCCCTTTATATATTTATTTAAAACTTAATTGTACAAAGAATCTGACAGGCTTATCGCTAGGTAGCAAGCTCTTCCAACCAACCAAATAAAATGTAATAAAGGAAGTTACGTGATCGCAAAAAAACATTCAAATGATTGTTCCCTTTTATAAAATTTATTAATAATATACATATGTAGTAAGAAGTGGAATTTCTTCAATTGAAGGAAGAATAAGGGATGGTGTAGAGAAAAAAAAATCAGGAAAGCAACATTTTATATTAACCTCTTCAGACCTGAATTCATTTTAAGGTTTTAATTTTTTTTCTTGCTTATGAGTACCTATATTATTTATACTTAATGCAACATTATGTCATATTATTTTAGAAATATTACGCTCAAAATGGTCAAAGTCGATAAAACTGTATCTTACACTTCATTCGTTATCATTGGGAACAGAAATATATCACACAAAATTGTTTACAAAGTGCATATGTCCATTATAATGGACACCAGGTTTGAAGATATTTATTATAAGTTTTTTCAGTCGTTTCTTAAAACATGACAAAGATGAAACGAGTTTAACATAGGTTTCTAACTGGTTCCTGAGTCTCATTGCATGGACAGTAAAGAACGACGTAAAAAAATAAGAGCATTGAACTGGGAAGGTAAATAAACAATCTCTGTTTGATCGAAGCGCTATGTCATGTTTTTAAAAGTTCCTCTCCTATTCCGAGAGTTTCCCAACCCTCCAGAAAGATTTTAAGTGGCCGTTCTTTGAAAAAAAAATTATGAACGTTCCTGAGAATTATTGACGCCATCTTGAATATCGATTGTTTTGCGTGCCGGATTCACGAACTGAGATTTTAAGACCAATATACGCACACGGAATGATCTTGTTGAAAGAATTTTCCTATGTTGATATATTCCTTATATCTATAGGTATAGATAATTTTAAGATTGAGGTTCTTAATAAACTTTGTCGGCATATTTCTCCCTTCACAATAAAGTATGAATATTGAATATTCTTATTTTTAGTTTTCTTATATGTTTTTGTATTATATTATATTTTATTTAATGTAATTGGGATAAACCTGTACACACATATACATACCACCACACTATATCCCCGTCGGGGTAGGCAGAAAGGACTTAGCGCCAGACTTTCCTATCTCGACACATATCCTTATCCTCTTCTATATCTATACACCTTCTCATACAGCTCCTTCGGTATTTCTGATTTTCTATGTTTCTTTCAAAATATCATTGAATTGATACAACCGAATTTTCTCACATGCCTAATTTTTTTAGTATCCATGTTTCACTTCCATACATTAAAATTTGTACTGAAATACTCTTGTAGACTATTTATCATCTTTGCACATTTTAAAATTACCTGATTCAAGTATATGTGTTATAGTGTCCCATTCACTTTGTTTCCTAACGCTACAAGCCGTTTGAAATTCCTCTCAACTCTTCCATAAAATGATGTCCATTCAATTATGACAAGCATTTATTTAGCTCTTTTCAAGCATTTATTCGGTTCCTTTCAGTCTTTTTCCACGTCCACTGTTAACTTCCATACATCAAAGTAAGTACCAGAATACTATCATTATATTTCGTCTCATTGCTTCAGAAATAAAAAGAACATGTTAACTTACACGCCAGTCAACATTCCTGTTAGGCTACACGCCGATCAACATTCCTGTTAGGTTACACCCCGATCAACACTCCTGTTAGGCTACACGCCGATCAACATTCCTGTTAGACTACACGCCGATCAACATTCCTGTTAGGCTGCACACTGATCGACATTCCTGTTAGGCTACATGCCGATCAATATTCCTGTTAACTCTTCCATCACTTGTAAAAACATTAACTTACTATGCGTATCCAGAAAGTAAGTGTACTGAGGCTCTCACGACCGGATGGATTTTATTTTCGACATGTTGGTTGCACTTCCGTGTAGCCTGACACTTCCCCTCCGCAACGAGACCGGTTCGAGGTCAGTACGTTGAGAAGTGTCGACGTGACAACACGTTTCGTGAAAAATGTCAATCCAGTCTCCCGCCAAGTGCTAAATACGCGGCGTTATCCGTTATCTCGTTTGGAAGGGAAAACCTCCGGTTGAGGTTTATAATGAGGTGAAAACTGCAAATGGTGATAAAGCTATGAATCGTACGAGTGTGTACAAGTGTTGTTGCGAGTTTAAAAACGGTCACGTCACACCTCTTCACCCTCCGCCAAAAAGTTCAAAACCACAATTGCAGCCAAGAAAATCATGGCATCCGTGTTTTGGGACCATCAAGGCATAATTTTAATTGAATATATGCCTCAAGGGGAGACCATCAACTCTGCAAGATACTGTGAGACCCTAAAAAAACTGCAGAGGGCGATTCAGAACAAGAGGAGAGGCATGCTGACAAAGGGAGTCTGCCTGCTGCACGACAATGCCAGACCACACACGGCCAACGCCACGAAGGAACTGCTCGCCTCGTTTAAATGGGATGTCCTGAACCATCCCGCGCATTCCCCTGACCTAGCAACTTCAGATTACTGTATCTTTACCTCCTTGAAGCTGCACATGGGTGGAAAAAGGTTTTCAACCGACGAGGAGGTAAAGGAGGAGGTGGAGAAGTGGACGGAGGGGTTGGCGGGAAACTACTTCGAGGAAGGCATCAAAAAGTGGATACCCCGCTTCACCACCTACATTGAGAGGAATGGCGACTATGTCGAAAAATAGCTTTCATATGTACTACGGTAACCACGTAATTATTTTGTTTAAATAAAAAAAATTGTAACCTACAAAAATTCAGTACACTTACTTTCTGGATATGCCTCGTAACATATATCAACTTGCTCTTATCTCTCAGTACTCCACCATGTATCGCATTTACTTTCCTTTCACACTTGCCTATCACCACAAACACGTATCAAATATAAACTACTTTGAACTGTTGATATCATTTTTTAAACTTTAATCGATATTTATAAAGTAAACAAAATTTCAACACAATTATAAAAGAACGCATCGGTTATAATAATAAAACACCATAAACGTCAGGATGAAAAATGGATTTTCCAGTTGAAATACAGGTCTAAACTTTACGACATACGTGACTCACGTGACCAAAGATTTGGGTCAAAAATACCATGTGGCCCTTTGACCTCAGGATTGCACATTAATCATGCAAATGCTTACAATATCACTCATTTAGAACCTCCATAATTCAGAGCTGGAAAGGGACTGCGGGCGCATGGTCGCCCCGCAGGACCGCATCTGACATTTTGCGGTTATTTTTCTCTACGTGGTAAATTACGCAATGTAATTTGTTTTTCGGAGTCCTGGCTTTTTGGTTCATTTCCGAAGTGAATATATTTATTAGTATCATCAATTTATTTTTTTGTTTTTCTTTTAAATGCTATGAACAAACAAATGTTCATTTAACCAAAAAATACATTGGTGAAATGGATTATCGTTTATTTAAATGGCACGGCGTCACAATTATTTTCTTGTCACTCTTGCTACTGAAAGAAGGAGTTTATTTAATTGACTGCATAGTTGAGTTGATAAGGCTTATGTGTCATGGAATATTTTTTTACTGTTAGTAACACCTTTCGTTCGTTGCCGGGCCTCGTAGTCGATGATCCCCTTTTCATTCGAACGTCAATTTAATTAGAAAGCAAAGCTGTGCCGTGGTGTTTTTTTTTAAGTGAGTGAGCCGTTGAATACCAGCAAACCCAAACCAGTCAGACCACTGAACTGAATCCGATGGCACTTCGAAGCTAGACAATCGGAGCACACCGGCATATTTTATTTTCTCTTAGTTGAAAGAATATATATATGACCGAAGTCATAGGTATCCTTAAACCCCGAATACTAGTCCAGTGCGTTACCGCGCGGTCATGCACCTCATCTACGTTTGAATATTTAGAAGCATCTTCGGAATGCTGAAAAAAAGTTATAGATACTTATTTTTATATAGTTATAGGACAATTTATATCGTCGTCGTTGCCGGGTTTCGTAGTCGAGGATCCTCTCGCCACTCCAACGTCAATCTTGAACCGTTCTTCCACGTCGATCGTGTGATTTTCTGTGAGAAAACAGCCCGATCCTAGATGCGCACTCTCTCCCGCAAATGTCACAGATATAGGACAATGTATATAGCGCCTTTAAAAGAGCTCTATTTCTTGAGTCAAATTCATAATTTTTGATATATAATATTAGATTAAAAATATCAATAATAAGTGTATTAATGTCAGTGGTAGAAGGAAAGTGTTGATTGCAACTATTTGATAAGGCATTCCCCTGCATCTGTTTGTGTTGAGAATAAAATATTGGGAAGATTTATCATGAGCTTACTACAAAGATATTTTTGTAGATCTTTCGATTTTTGATAGTAACATATTCGGTGAAGTATCTGTGTGTAGAGTTACATACATTTTGATGACAGTTCATAAAAAGGGTTATCATCAAATGCTTTCTAAAGCTGCACACGCTACCCGTATATCTAACAACCGAAGGCAGACAACACCACGCCACAGGACCAACATGTTGTATTATTTATTGGTTAGTTATAATACAATAATATAACGATAATTTGTATAGGGCCATTTAGAGAACAGACTCCTCAATAGTGCTCCGAATCAAGAATCGAATATTATGAAACAGATCCATTAAAATTATATGTCCAAATCAAATTACCTGTTGTTTTTTCTCAAATTGTGTATATTTCTTGTCATGTGTAATAATAAAATAAAATAAATAAAATATAATACGTTAAGTGTAAGATTGGGTATTTCTTCGTATCTGCATGATAAAGGGTTGTATTTAAATGATTCCTGAGGCTGCACACGCCACCCATATTTCTAACTCTTAAGAGGCATTCGATTCTACTCCTTGAGACTAGCAACAGCAAAAGTCTTAATAACCAGTTGTATTGGATTGATTTGTAGCAGTCAATTTATTTAATTAATATGAGATCGATCTGAAAATTATGCTTGTCTTCGAAGCAACATCTCGAAAAGCGCAATTCGACTGAAGCTACACTAAACGACATGAGGCATACGACATGTTTCCTAGTGTGGCCTGTTCCCAGGTGTGCGACTATGGGGCACAAATTTTAACAAAGTCGCATGCGGATTTCGACTCCCCGAGTCGTATGCGCTTTGTCGTCAATACGTGCAGCATGCGTCTTAAACAATTCCATTGAGGCAACGTCAGTTTGTTACATTATGTCTTTACAAACAATCGCGGCGACTTCATATTTGGCAATAGTTTTGAATCGTAGAAAAAAAAGAAAGCCACGGTGTTCGAGATTATATGTTGGTAGTCAAGAAGCTCAGAAAGATTTTTATAAGAAATTGGTTGCTGACGATGAAGCTTTATTTTGAAATAATGTTTTATATGTATTTATTTAAAAAAAAACTAACCTCAAAGTCCTCCTCATCACCGACAACTGTTGACAATGTTGATCTAGGCTGATCGACGTCCAATTAAAAACTTAAAAGTTCAAATGCAAACCATTTCCCTTTTTTGCTAGGAGATGAACCACTCTTCATTGCCTCAGTGGAATTGCGCCTTTAGACACATCTTCAAAATATACAATGAAGGTAACATATTGAGAGGCTTGAATACATTGTCTTATAGAATATTGAATACCGCTTAAATGGCGAAAATATTGGAGAATCGTTGTCTCTATAGTGGTCAAGGATTTAAGTAAAGAAAATTTTTATTGTATTACGTTTGCATTCAATACAGTAAAATCAGATGGATTTTCTGCAATTTGTTAAACTCTCCCAAACCACCTAGTAAATTCTTTAAACATGCCCTTAGTGAAAACCCTACATAAACCTTTTTTTTTTTAAATATCTAGATACCAAAATACAAAAATAATCACACCCATAACCTCCAGTTTGGATTCTTGTATCTTAACCCTTACAGGCACAGGTAAACTTAACTTATTTTTACTCAGGCTGCACAAAAAATAAAAAGTCAAGTTTCTCATTATTTTTTTTAATGTGTTTGAAAAATGATACATACAAATGCTAAATTAACATATTTCCACTTCCTCGGTAGGTCAAGGAACTCCTGGTGAGGTGGTACAACTTATGTACCACTAGTCCATATTTCCACTGGTACTTCTAATGTATCACCAAATAATGCCAAAATACATCCAAGTAAAATTAATTTTTAACCTAAATATAAATTTACCACAATTACTGAAGTCAATTTTATCACAACACAACTATTTTTTATTAAAATTTAATACAAATATATAACGTTTTTTTTTATATGCACAAGTCGGCACACCAAGAACGACTAACTGTCAATAATATTAGAAGCTAAATAAATTTGAACAGGACCAGTCCTGCGGCTGTGCAGACATGAGTCATAATTATTATATTATACGAAGTGGCACATAATCTGAGCGTTCATGCATCAAAAGAGAGAGGCTTAATAAGTGGTACATTGCGTATACCACTGTGCAGTACAGCGTCAAAAAAAGGTGGTACATAACGTGTACCACTAAGCCTGTAAGGGTTAACAACTAAACCATGGTGGTCGTGTTGTATTTCAATAACTTTTTTTAAGATCATTTTAAAAAGTTAACGATGTTGTTATATATACACAATAACACTTAATATGGAACAAATTCTGGTTAGTTGGAAGAATTTCTACAAAGCAATATATTTATTCGATGTGTAAACCAATATTCAAATAAATATATTTGTCCGAATACATTAAATGATTTATTTATATATAATTTTTAGTTGTTTTAAAATTTGATATAATGATCGGCGAAAAAATCGTAGGAACGAAATATAAAAATAGGCAAACAAGGTCCCTTTTTTTTTATAAATATTTCAAATAATTTTATATTAAATATTGTTCGAAATTTAAAAATTATTTTTTCAACTTATTTTCTTTCTCAGAACTACAGTAAGGGTGTTATTATGTCAGACACTGAGTTTTATATTGGAATTTCTGGAAAAATTCTAGCTCACTTCTTTTCTGTTTGCTGTTGAAAATCCGCCTTATTTGATACAACATTGATTCTTTTACTTTTTTTTAATATATTTACGCTACTCTCTGCCAAGATATGTTTTGTCTGAAAGAAAATGCTTTGTCGTTAAATGACTGAACATCGATCGTTTTTTTTTTAAATTTATTTATATTTTATATTAGATTCTTTGTCTTGCTGATATGATACTAAATATAAAAAATAAAAACTTAAGTGCTACAATTAAATTTATTTACATGAAACGTTATTGAATACATAGTTTGTGAAAAACAAGAAAAACAATAAAATATAGTAAAACAGGTTATTTAAAGTGGACACTCAATTCATATGGATCTGGGTTTGTTGTCTTTCATTTGTCATGACTTCAGTTAACTAGGCTTTTACCTGTATCTTTCAGTTTAAAGCGTAGTCTTCTCAGAAATTTGCCTTTATCCTTTTTGGTCTTAGACAGCTCGACGTCAGTTTACCACTTGAAGCACTGATAAGTCTTTTTTCTGTCATATCAATCTTATTCAGCCAACTCGTCAACGTTATTTAAACTTCCTCTACAATGTGCGATTAAGTAAGTAAAAGTCTTAGAGCCCTAACATCACGTCTTATAATTCATACAAACCATCACACCGATTCCCTGTTAGGGTAGGCAAACAAGAAAGGGCGCAAGAGTTTCCTTACTTGACACATATATTTCACCTCTTCCACACCTATACACCACTTACAGCTCCTACGATTTCTCTTACTTCTAACATGTCCTCTAAAAATATTATTCACTTGATCCAACAATTTTTTTGGTCTTCCTCTACCACGCATGTTTCTCACATTCGCACTGTTTATTTGTTTTGTTAGTCTTTCTTCATTCATTCGTTTCACGTACCCAAACCATCTCATAGTCTTCTTCTTCATCTTACTCAACATATCAACCTTAAGTTCAAATTCATTCCGAATCACTTCGTTCCGTATTCTGTCATACACGTATATTGTCTTCCCGTGTATTTTTCTAAGTGCGCATTTCTTAAGCGTTTATTCGACTCTTTTTTGTATTTTTCCATGCCCTCGTTTTGCACCCATAAATTAAAGTTGGCAATACAATACGGTTGTGGACATCTCGTTGTTGTAAGGTCTTAGCCAATCTCTTCCTTCACGAATCTTCATTTTAAAATATCAAAACTAAATCAAGAAAAAAAATCTCTATTTAAAAATAAACTTAAGCATTAATTTTCAAATCATGCTTTAATGATAGTGAAAAAATATAATAAATAACATATGCATTGTGACAAGTTCTTGGAACCAGCCAAAAATGTGTTAAAGAAACTTTAAATAAAAACTATATAGAAATCAATTTGTTAAATAATCTGGAACCAAACCCTCAACTCCCGGATAGTAAGACATGTGTCTTAACAACTGAGCCACGGAGGTCATCATTTTTTATACGGCGTATGTATTCAAGTTAGCTTTTTGCATTTTTTTTAATAAAATAAATAAAACACTTATTTATTATTTTTTATTCACCACTTTTGTTTTATCCTCGTCAGGTTCAAATGAACTAAATTATGTCTTCAATATATTTTCCTAATTTTATTAAGCACATGAGTGGGGGAGGTGAGAAGTAGCTAATAAGGGAATGGGAGGAATAGGCGTAGATAGTTGGGGAAAGGAGTAGTGGCTAATAAGGGAATGGGAGGAGATAGGCGTCAAAATAATGACTTTTGAACTCGATTTTCTTACTTATCCAGTTGCAATCTCTCCCGGCTCGTGTGCAGAATCCGTAAAGCTTATTGGTATTTGAAATGTTTCCAAAATTCACCAAATACATAAAAAAAGTAGTGGCTAATAAGGCAATGGGAGGAGATAGGCGTAGATAGTTGGGGAAGGGAGTAGTGGCTAATAAGGGAATGGGAGGAGATAGGCGTAGATAGTTGGGGAAGGGAGTAGTGGCTAATAAGGGAATGAGAGGAGATAGGCGTAGATAGTTGGGGAAGGGAGTAGTGGCTAATAAGGGAATGGGAGGAGATAGGCGTAGATAGTTGGGGAAGGGAGTAGTGGCTAATAAGGGAATGGGAGGAGATAGGCGTCGATAGTTGGGGAAGGGAGTAGTGGCTAATAAGGGAATGGGAGGAGATAGGCGTAGATAGTTGGGGAAGGGAGTAGTGGCTAATAAGGGAATGGGAGGAGATAGGCATCAAAATAATGACTTTTGAACTCGATTTTCTTAGTTATCCAGTTGCAATCTCCCCCGGCTCGTGTGCAGAATCCGCAAAGTTTATTGCTATTTGAAATGTTTCCACAATTCACTAAATATATTTAAAAAATGTGAAAAATAACTGACTTAGACATACGAGTATGTTTTCTACATACTCGTATCTCAATCCCGAACCCCTATATTGAAGGCAAGGTTTTTTCCAACAGGCAGGTACTAGAAATTACATTTTGTACTCGTTCACGCTCGATGCTTTTCTTACAATTCAAAGCGCGAGGCTTAACCGTGGCAAAGGTTCCTGAGGGACTGAATTGCACCGAAGTGTGAGAAGGACAAAGTTCAGCGTTTGACAGAATTTTCTTACCCTCTATGTCATAAGACCAACTTATTCTCACCTTAGTATACGACGTCAAAGAAAAGCCTCTTTTAGTTATTTCCTTGTTATAAAAATACGTGTTCTTACTTTGCAATTCGTTTTAGGTTTGGTAAAAATATCAAGAACTTGTATAGTAACACTTCACTCCAAAAGCGAACTTGCTATTTTTATAAAGTCTTGCGGAGTGTTGTGTCACGTGATGCAAACGTTTTGAAAACTTTCCGTTTATAGCGAAGCTGGCTACAAACGAGCTTTGAAAATGAAAATGCAACGTTTTCGAAACGTCAGTATCGTACACTAAACCACACGGCATAACACTCAGAAAGTTCTTATACAACTGAAATGAAAAACTGCGAAAGCCTCAAAACATACTTAATATTATTGGCTCGGTAATCAAAACAATGAACAGTTAATTTAGACGAAAATAGATCTGAAAGCATAAATAGTCCTTAATTGATTAAATTTGGAATGGATGTATAGTTAAGCTTGCAAACTAACCACTAGGTCACGGTAAATAAAAATGTTCTTTTTTGAAAAATCTGTGGTATTCCCAAATACCTCAGCATTTTCAAGTTAATAAGCATTCACCTATACATACTGGAAATACCATACTCAAATTTGTCAGCATGCCGAGGTGACTAAAGTTGTAAAATAATAACTCACTCACATACATTTTTGAAAATAATTGACTTATAGTTTCTTTTGGAACAGACTTTGGAAAAAATCAATTTTTATACGTATACTTTTATTACATACATACCATCAAGCCGTGCCTCCTGCGGTGTAGACAGAAATAACAGATCTTCAAAGATTTGTTTGATTTTTCTGTACACAACTTTTAAATTCATACATCTAGTCATTCACAATCTTCCATTATTTATGCTTCTCACTTAACCTTCTTTCAAAATCTGGTCCGCTTGATCCAGCCACGTTCTCTTTTGGCTGCCTCTTCCCCACGCACTTTGTATCTTGTATTGTACTCATATTTTTATCATTCGTTCTCTCCACTCCACATGGTATGTTCTATTATATCATACCTTTTTATTATGGTATATTCTATTATATTATACCTTTTTATTATGGTATATTCTATTGTATTATATTATACCTTTTTATTATGGTATATTCTATGATATTATACCTTTTTATTATGGTATATTCTATTATATTATACCTTTTATTGTATGGTATTAATCTTATACCTTATCTGAACATTTATCCTCAACTTACGGAGTATGGTTACTACCCGACTTCTTCTTGTTGTATGTTGCGATACTACCTTATCAGCGTGACGAGGTTGTGAGGGTCTCTTCTTATATATTTAAGTTGGTGACGGGAGCTACACATAATAAAGTTTTATGTTCTCGACAACTATTCGAGATTTATTTATTTATTTAATTAACGACACAACAGTGTCTTTATATACAAATGAACATGTGACAGGTTATACACGTACTTAAAATGATTGACAAATAATACAACTTTATCTTAAACTAACATGAAGATACAAAAAGCAGTAGTAATATTAAATTACAGTCATCGTTTTAAAATTATTTAATAATCTTTGAGAATTTTGTGGGAATTTTATGGATAGATATTGAGATATAGAAAACACATGGCCTCATTAGTAGAACGAGATGCAAGTTGCTTTGCAGAATTAAAACCTCCCACATGTTGATGCAGGGTTACTCAACTCCAGAGGCAAAGTATTGTCCTTAATGTTTTGTTTATACTAGGTTATTTATATTAATAAAGGAGAGCACAAAGTTAGTAGCTATTTCTAAATATTGTTGTGATATTCTGGCGAATACTATATATACTCATATTAAAAATATCTTAAATGTTGCAAAACTCGTTTCCAAGTCTTTACATACAAATTAAAGAGTTGATTTTATAATTAGTATAGCAATTTTCGGTATAAAAGGGATTGAGATGTCTTATAAAAAGAGCTGAGATACAAAAATATTGACCTATTTAGACTGGCAAGAAATAGAACTGGCCTACCAAGTGTTTATCCTCTGTATCATGGGATGCCCCTTTTGAATAAGGCCTCGGATATTGACATCTTCAACATTTTCAAAAGTGTAAAAGAAAACACGTTGAACTTTCTTAGAAATGGGAGTTAGTTGTTTCGGATAAATTAATTATTCTTGTTTACTAACTTTTATTTCTTGCTGCTGTGTATTATATCTCTATGCTTTGTATGAAAATTTTCTTTCTTGTTGATGTATATAATTTCTTTTTTAGCATTGTATACACTCTTTTAGCATTGTATATATCTTTTAGCATTGTATATAATTTCTCTTTTAGCATTGCTCTTTTTCCATTTTTCTCAAATCCGCGGACACGCTCGCTTCCAAACGCGGTCAAAACAAAACTACGCGTCCGATTCGGCTGAAATTTTGACAGTAGCTGTCAACAAGAATGTTCTACGCGATAAAAAAATACTCTTGCGATAGTGGTGCCATCGGGCGGTGAGGCTAAATACTTATCGGACCGCCCTCGTAATTGGGATTTATTTGTGTATATACTCGTAAGCTTTATAAAGTAAATAACAAAGATTCTGTTGATTTTTTTTCATATATGGATTATCATCATTCTATTTTATTTGAAACACAAATAATTTGGTAGAAAGTAATACATTAAATGAACAATTTATATACATTTTTATACCTCATTTAAAATTAAACGATACCATTGTTTTATTTAAATCCCCAATCGCATATTTTCCGCCATCAGGATGTAGCTTTGTTGATAGTTAAACCGCAGAGTTTGTTAGCAAATATACCTCTTTGTCAGAACCGCTTTTGAATTCCCTCTACGTCTGTCTTCACCATTACTTTACGGCCACTTAATCTTTTGAAGAAGCCGCAAAATGTCAAAACAACGAGTCCCATGACATTTGGCGCCAAATCTTGTTTGCGAAAATCAATAACGTCGACTAAATCCATCGGTTCAAGAAGTGAAAATCACTGGTTAATATAATACAGAATATAAATACTATATTTTAAATTGCAAAAACTTGCAAGATCATCGACAATACTTAAATGTTGCTCTGCATAATGACATTATAAATTAACTTGGCTAAGTCTGTATTGAGAAAAAAAATATTGTTACGGTGAGGTTATGTGTTAATTTATGGCATTGTATTTGGTTGCTTTTCATCTGTTCACTTCGTTTTCAAATTTTGCAATCAGTGCTATATCATCTGCATATCTTAGGTTTTATATATGAACACTACATATATGGTATATACACCGCCTAAAGCTTTACGTGTTACTATCACATATTGGAAGATCAACAAAGGTTTCTTTTTCCATCATAAGTTTTTTGTGTTTTTCTTACCAAACATGTTTTTTAACATTTGCAAATACGAGGAAATTCCTAATCCAATAACGGCAGTCACCATCTTTTTATACTTACACTTAACTTTATTTTTTTTATCTATCATTGTTGGTTCGTATTCCAAGTTAGAACGTGCTCGAGGAGTTTTATCTCTAAACGGCGCTATATGCATTGTTCTTTTATAATCATCAATAAGACTTTCTTTCCACCGATTTCTGTTCCTCCTAATCAATCCTCTTAGCTGTTTCCAAAGAGATGAAACGAAATAATTCAGCTTTGTTGTACACCTTTCCGTATTTTTAACTGGTTGTAAGTAACACCGTTTATTTTAACTGTTACAGTGTTTTGTTCATAAAGACTATATGGTGCCCACAAGACGGTCAAAGATGCCCATATTCAGCGAGATACCATATATTTCTCCACCTCTCTCTCTCTCTCCGTGGTTGCAGTCCTAAGACTGGTTTGCAGCAATTTCAACTCTTCTCCTCCATTCCCCCCTGTCCTGTGCGGCTCTTTTTAAATCTGTATATGTTGAGCAGCGCACGTCCACCAACAGGTCCTCCAGGTACTCTCGGCGTGGGCGTCCCCTAGAGTTTGTCCCCTCGGTCATACCCTCCATTATGGCATGCAAGAGGCCCTCTTGTCGTATTATATGACTGATCCATCTTGCACGCCTTTCGGACAGGATCCTGAGCAGGTGCCTTCCTCCTTCGATTCGTTGGAGAACCTCTTCATTTGTGATAATTCTCCACCTCATACTATCTAAATATTTTAGTCCGAAAAGCGAAACATGTCTAAATATTCTGCGCTTGTCAATCTGCTATCGTAAATTGAGAATTCGTTTTTCCAGTACCCATATCTTTTACAAATCCTGCTTGGTCAGGTAGATTTGCCTGATAAAACTGATAAAACGTTTCGAACGTTTGCTATCACATACATACAGCAGAATTTTATTTGCGTGGGAAATCAGTGATATGGTGCGGTAATTTTCACATTTCTGCTGGACCTTTTTTTGTTTCTGAGCCAGCAGACACTTCTCAATATTTCTTCTATGCGATAGGACCAGTCATAGATTACACAAAGATGGCACTTCAATACTAGTCAAATAATTTTTTTGAAAAATTTAATATTTATTTTGTTAATATTATGATTCAAAGGAACTGAAAACGTTTTAAAACCTGATATTTTTCAGCCAAGGATTTAAAGATTTTCAGTTAAACACATTCCTCAATAAACGAGGGATGCAGTTTTCCTAAATTAAATTCACCTCGATGGCGATGTGCTCTCGTTATTTATTCCCATTGGTTCGAGCGGTTTCGATGTTCGTTTGTTTATTTATTTAGTTTTAAAATGATCAAAAACAATTTTTTTTTGTTACATAACTCTGGCGTCACTTTGTGGAACTCCACAAATAATATAAAATTTAAACACTGTCACTTTGTTTTATTTCACTTTAGTTTTCGCTTATCACAATGCATTTTAACACTAATTGTGTCATCATCACGTATGTTGACAAGAACTGAAATGTATGTTAATTACACCATGTGTGTATTGTATATTTACATCATATTTACACGAACGTGGGTATAACCACAAGGCCCTTCGGTACAAGAATCAAATAATACATTACAGCAATAACAAAAAAATCTGAGTTCGTTGAACACAAGGCCCCTTGTTTTCATATCCACAAAACATAAAAAGATTACACAATAAAAAGCTTAGAAACCATTCTAATACATAAGCAAAACAAGCTAAACAAAAACATCATAAATAATTAATTAAATTTACCCTCTTCTTCGCTTCTAACTTTATTACCCCTGAGTACCATAAACAACAGATAATATAGGCACTTTTACTCTATTCCCAAAATAAAACCACAAACAACGCACATATAAATATGATGTAATTAATTAATTCAGTTCTTGTCAACTTTTTTGATGATCTACACACTAAGTGCTGAAATGCATTTTTTATTTATTTATTTAACCCTTTTATTGCAAATACAATCTGGCGGGCTTATTACCAGGCGGCAATCTCTTCCAACCAACCAGACAAAAGTAAATGAAGTAAGTTACATGGTTGCATAAATCATTCAAATGACTATCAACCCCCACGAAATCCATAAACACATACGTGAGCATATGCTAACGAACCTCACAAAGACGGACAATCACCCGAACATTATTTTTCATATAAAGTGAGATATCATCAATCAAAAGAAAAGATATCATCAATAACGGGCTTATTACCAGGCGGCAATCTCTTCCAACCAACCAGACAAAAGTAAATGAAGTAAGTTACGTGGTCGCATAAATCATTCAAATGACTATCCATCCCCACGAAATCCATAAAAATATGCGTGAGCACATGTCCACGAACACCACAAAGACGGACAATCACCCGAACATTATTTTTCATATAAAGTGAGATATCATCAATCAAAAGGAAAGGAAGGGATGGTGGAGAGGAAAGGAAAATAAAAATCAGAAATGAAACACGTTATTTTACTGACTAGAAATTTAGAGGTTTTTCAATCGCTTCTTAAAGCATGCCAAGGACGGAGCGAGTCTTATATTGGTTTGTAACTGATTCCAGAGTCTCACTGCATGGACAGTAAAGGACGACATAAAGAAAGAGAAGCGGTGAACTGGAAAGGCCAATAAACAATCTCTGTTTGAGCATAGCGCTAATCCATGATTGGAAAGACGCTGAAAATTCTCGGCGAGATAAGAGGGGGCGGCGGGACAGTTAAGGATATTATACAATAAATACAGTATGTGAATTTGTCGTCTATTTCTAACATTCAACCAGTTCAATGCCTTCTGATATGAAGTTATATGATGCATCGTGGTATGCAAAAAAAATAAGTGAAGTAAAGAAGTGGCAGTGTTTTTATTTTGTATTAATTTAATTTAATTAACTTATTTCTATAATTTTACAACCTAGAACTTACGTTTCGTTTTACTTCAACAATACTTAAATGTAGTCTTTATATACTGGTATGAAACATGCACAATGAAAAATCCGAGTGCTCTCGAGTTCTTTGATACTTTTTGGCATTTCGTTAAAAGTTTTGAAATCTTTGTAGTATAAGTTATTTCAACTTTTTGTCCTTTCGGTTATTGGAAGCCGAAAGTCATTACGACTTTTAATGGAGTAATCATAGACCTTCCTATTGTATACTTCACACTTTTTCGTGTATACTTTTACTTAAATAAACTATTACGTAACTTAAAAATATAGGCTAAAACTAAAAAAAAATGTAATACATACATTGTTTAACCGGCGAATTATAGAGTATATCCTTTATTCTACAGTATTCACTTTATTTTATATTTCGCACAAACTATATTAATTTAAGGAATTGATTTTATTGCAATATACCTTGAAATTTATACCTTATTTTTCAAAAGAAAAAAATAAAAATGTATTCGATGTTTGAAAAGGAAAACAGAAAAGGGAGTTCGATTTAATCATTTTTAATTAAAATAACTTTGCTTGCATGGCTTAAAATGGTGGAAAAGAATTCACACATTGAAAGAACAAAATCAATCCTAGAAAGTTCTTACACGATTGTATTTATGAAAGGTCGACAGATATTATTATTTTGCGTTCATTAATTAGTCTCAATATTAAAAGAAAAATCGTTAAAAAGAAAAATAAATTTAACTCTAATGGAGATATGGCTTTATTCAAACAAGATATCGTTTTAAAACACAGTTATTTTATTTATAATTTAATTTTTTTGCGGTAACATCACTTTAACTTAGCATTTATAATGGCTAAGTAATCCAGGTTTTAAATGGTATACAACAGACCTGTACACCATACGGCCCGCAGATAATAAAACGGTCTGCTTAGCACTAGTTTGCTCTTTATGTAAATTGTAAAAGGAATTATCTCATTATGATATTACTTATTCAGACTTTGAGAACCGTACGTACCAATCGGTGATTCCTGCAAGCCATACGTTAGATGTCAGAATCACAATTTGGTGGTTTTCGACATTTTCGCATTTCTCACAAAAAAAAAAACTCAGCGCTTAAGTGTTATCATGATTTACGTTATATATCGATGTTAAACTGTTTCCGAACCTACATAAATTTCTATTCAATCGATGTCGTTATTCGGCAGCACATACCATATGTGTATATCTGCGAGCAATTTTTTTCAATGATGCAAAATGCAAAATCGATCTTCAGAACTTCCTTAACAGATGAATATTACATAAATGTCATTTAAATTGCAACATCAAACATTAATGAGAGTATTGATTATATGTGCAGACAAAAAATATGTCAAATTTCCCATTAATTCGAAAGTATAAAATTTTTCAATAGTTTTTATCTGAAACAATGTATGAACCAATACAGAATGAAGTGATTAGGTATGAATGTGAATTTAAGACTGATGTGTTGAGTAAGATGAAGAAAAGTCCTCTGAGATTATTTGGGCATGTGGAACGAATTTATTAAGAAAGATCATACAGCGCCAGTAAGTTGATGGTAGAGAAAGATCGAAGAAAGTATGGTTGGATCAAGTGCATGATATTTGAAAAAAAAAAGAAAATGTTAAGAGTCTGAGAAATCGTATGAGCTGTATGGGAAGATGTGTGGATGTTGAAGAGGCAAGAAATGTGTGTGGCAATAAGAAAATCGGACACTCTCCTCTCTGCCTACCCCGACTGGGAGACAGACGGCTTGAGTATGTAAGTATGTGTAATTTTTTAACTGAATTTAATAAATATACGTGCGTCTTTTTTTTTTTTTTTTATCTTACACTTGACAAGAAATAAACATAATTTGCGAAAAAACAACAGGTAATTTAATTTGGACATACAATTTTAATGGATCTGGGTTTGTTGCCTTTCAATTGTCGTGTCCCCAATAAACTAGGATATTTAGCATGAAAAAATAAATGCCTGTATCTCACTGAGGATATTTAGCATGAAAAAATAAATCGATACTTTTTTCCGATTTTCGATTACACAAAAACAAAACCCCGTTGCACATTCTCATCAACCTGACAACACTCGATAACCAATAATTCAAACAGTGACACTCAATTACCAATTATCAATAATTCCACTTGTTTCCAGTAGGAGGCAATAGAGATCGCCCTGTCATTCGCATTAATCAGTTCCTGCCATTAGCGTGTAGTCCCGATGTTCGGACAAATAAACATATTTTGTAAATTCTGTATGTTCGCACAATCATATTTAGTCCTACTTACGTTCATTATTACTGAATGTGATCTGTCTGCCTGTACTACAAATCAATATTTGCACAATAATCGAAATTAGAGATATACGTATTAAGATTGTTAACCTTTCCCTTCCTTTGCTAAAAAAAATTCCGCGCGTTCCGGTGCTGTGTATTCAATACACATGTAAAAATGAGCGATTTAAAATCGGAAGAATAAGAATAAGAAGAACCAATCGCTTAAATAAATTAAATTTGAAGTCAAAAATGATAATAATTGAAATTTAATTGTTGAAAACATGAAAAAAAAAACATCGGCCGACGTTCACAAAACGGGCGAAGCGACCACCTCGAACGAAAGCCCGCGAGCTACTGAGTGAGAGAAGCGAGCGAACTGAGATTCTATTTCTTGCGTTCCCATATACCGAAGTAGAGTGAGAGTGAGACTTGAATAGCGTCGCTTCCTTACCCATAGCGTTTTTTTAGAATGAATATACCTACATCACACACTGGCACACGTTTGATTGTATTGGTGCATTTATTCCCGATTTTAACAAATTATCTCTGATGTGACCGATAAGTGCGTATTATTATTAATATTATTTTTTTCATTCAATGCGTAAATGTATTATGGAGGAATACCAAAAATGTGAACCCAGTATTTATTATATTTAAAGATATATTAAAGTTTTTAGAAGCAATGTGTACTAGTTACACATCACAGGACAGGAATGGTTAAGAAATAATTTATTAATTAAACTTCATTTAAACACTGATCTTCTCAATATTTTTGCTTATGTTGAAACTTGGACCTTGGGAGAATCGGAAAGACGATGGATTGATGCTTTTGAAATGTGGTGTTGGTGCAGATTACTCCGGATACCACGGACAGCCATGATAACAAATGTGTCCATCTTAGTGGAGCTCAAAATAAACGATCGCTTCTCATTATTGTGTATGCGACGTGTTCTACAGTATTTCGGCCACAGCATGAGAAGAGAGTCGAATAGGCTGGATAAGCTTGTGGTCGTCGGAGGCGTTAAGGAACGAAATTTTGAGGTAGAGTTCCTGATCAGGACTGCGACTGGATCTTCAATAATCGGATTCCTCTCCGATCGACCCGGGACAGATCCAGATGGAAGGAGACCATTGAAATGGTCAACGACGGCTGCCGCCATCGTCAGATATGAAGGACAGGACGACGGGTGATATTAATATAATATTGGATATCACATTGCTTTCGAGTTGAGTAAAATTTTATTTTTACAGTTGCTGACCCGCTAGTTACATCGGACTGTTTAATACTGCCCGCGATTTTTATCATATTGGATACCCCTAATGTACAAACTCCCTCGATACCTCATAAAAATATGCACTTTACAACGGCGGCATATCATTTTATTACTCCCTTAAATAATAATATTAACGCTTCGAATCCCGTAAGGATTCGTAAATCTATGAGAATTATGTAAATATTCCTTAAAATGTTAATTATAAAGACTTCTCGAACTACGACTAAGTAATTTGCATATCTGCGGGAAGTCTGAATTACTTCTAATGACTTCTTCTTTATACTTTAATGGAGTTCCAGGATCTGTTATGTAATTCCTCATCATTTATTTATTTATTTATTTTATAAAGCTTACATTTCCAACTAAATCCCAATTAGATACAAAGCTTAAAGAGACGCATGTATAGAAATAATAAATATTTTTTTATGAAACAAGAAATAACAGGCATAAACCGAAACAAGTAATTCACATTACTAAGAAAGGTTAAACTGCTTTCTTGAAAAAAACATTTTCTGAAGTGTTGAAAATTTCAATATTCGAGGCATTTTCCGATTTCAGAGATCCATACAAATATACATTATATTTATGGTTAAGACGTTAATACTGTGGAGGTTTTAAGACATTATAAAAAACACTCTTTATTCCACTTTATATAACGGTATAACCTGTTTCGATGTTTTCACTTCATCATCAAGCAAACACAGACAAGATATTTTTTATTAAAATAATATAATTGTATCTTTATTATTTCATGTTCTTGTCATTATGGTTGGCTTGTTTTAAACATCGACCTTAAAATACGATACCTCATGGTCATCAATTCAATTTAATCCGGTGGATATAGATCTCCCTTCTTTTCCACTTGTCCCTTTTACAGACACATATGTCTATTGTCTAGAGCAGGGGTCTCCAAACTTTTTAGCCTAAGGGCCACACTGACTCCTCCACTAAGTCCCAAGGGCCAAGACCTAGCTAGCTCATCATACCAACATACTGTAGTTTTGAATTAAGCGCAAATTTATGTATTGGGACTAGCCAGCGAGTGAGATATTTATGGCGCAGGGCGCGGGGAGAGCGTGATTATATGTTTGTATGATATATACGTGACACTCCGCTCCTTTTGCAATTTCGGTTGGTACTTACGGTTGGCGTAGCGATATTGTTAAAGGAAAATATTTAAAGTCATCGTTGCTGGAATTTTATAAGAGTTTCCAGTCACACAGTTTGATCAGTTGCATAAATTTGCTCGTGGCTTTTTTTCGGCTTTCGGCACTACTTATCGGTGTGAAAAAACATTCTCTAAAATGAAATATACAACAAATATTTACAGATCCAAATTAACTGATGAGCATTTGAAGTCGTTGCTGATAATTTCCACTAGTAAACTTGATCCACAACTGCAAACAATTGTCAGTGGAAATTTACGGCTACATAAATCTCATTAATTCTAATTATAATGTGTAATTTCATCATATGAATTACCTATGTATGATATGTCACTTATTGTAAGTTTTTAGAATAAATCTCATCTCAGTAATTAGAGTTAAAATGTTCAATTTCATTATGTATATCAGTTATTGTGTTTCTTAATTGGTCGTTAAATAAAAACATCTGATTATTATTTTGTATGATTTACTTATATTGTAAATTTTACAATGTAATCGAAATAAACTATGACGGACCGGATTGGTGGTGCTCGCGGACCGGTGTTGGCCCGCGGGCCGTAGTTTGGAGACCCCTGGTCTAGAGCAACCAAATACATGACGACCTCCGTGGCCTAGTTGGTAAAACGGTGGTATTTTTTTCCGGGTTCAATTCCCGATGATACCTTAAGGGCTGTATTATTGTTAAAGAGTTCGTCTGATGACAGTACTTGCACGCGTTAGACGTCTGCGAAAGTATTATTACCTTATATGAGTATGTGCTCTTGTATTTTCAAAATGTTAGATGGCGAACTGTGAGTTCTACTTACATATTCCAGTGTTTCTTAAACCGAAAATTCCTGTTTTTGTTTTTCATTCACGTTTTGTTTTTCATTCATGTTTTGGGGATGTCATACGAATGTATAAATGCGCATGCATGATAGTTAATGTTTTAATACATTTTGTTTTCTTACTTACAGGTAAGCTGTGAGCACATGTTTCTACTAGACTTGAAGATAGTTAATGTTTTAATAAATTTTGTTTTCTTCCTTCCAGGTAAGCTGTGAACATACGTCTGTGCTAGACTTTAATTTAGTTAATATTTAATAATTATTGTTTTCTTACTTACAGGTAAGCCGTGAACATACGTTTCTGCTAGACTTAAATATAGTTAATGTTTTAATACATTTTGTTTTCTTACTTACAGGAACGCTGTGAACACACGTTTCTGCTAGACTTAAAGATTGTCAATATTTTAATACATTTTGTTTTCTTACTTACAGGTAAGCTGTGAACATACGTTTCTGCTAGACTTAAATATAGTTAATCAATTAAGTTTTCTTCCTTACTTGTAAGCTGCGAACACACGTCTCTGCTAGACTCAAATAATTTTTTAATAATTTTGGTTTTCTTTCTTACAGGTAAGCTGTGAACACACGTCTCTGCTGGATTCAAAGCAGTGTAAGATTGTTAAAACAAAACCTTGTATCTACATTCACGCAAGGTAATATCTATATAACATTATTTCTACACAAAATAAAAACCTGTGGAATATAATACATTAAATTATAATGGTAAGGCAGAATGAAAAGGTCCTCTAGATAGGAGGTTGAAACACGGGTCACGGGGATAAATGTAATCAGTGGTATAATTAATGTAACTGGTAGTCAAATATTCTAATATGAAGTTCTACAAAGTTAAAGTCAAAACCTCTAATAAAGTTTAATACGTTTACATCTACATACATTTATTTTTCTAGCGCCATTTATTGACTTAAATAACTCCAAGGTGTTCTAGTTCTCCTTGTATATATAATATAATATATCTCAAATAAAGTAGACTCTCGATTATCTAGGGTCGCATAAATTGGGTTTTGGTATAACTAAGGCAGTAGAAAATCCGATTTATTGTGACGTTTTAAATCATTATTCGAAATGTTCTATAAAGTCCGAGTTTTTTGCTTCGGTTAATCCGTAACCCAACTAATCGAGAATCTACTATTTTGTGAACTTAAAATCCTCCTTAATATATATTGTTGAAATTTCATTTAATATCCTCCATGCATCGTGTTTGAAGTGGATAAAAAAAACATCGAATCTTTATACGAGAGAAAGAAGTGTGGAGAAGATCAAAGAAAATAAGATTCGATCAAGTGAATAATATTTTGAAAGCAGGAAATGTAAAAATTATGAAAAATCGAGTTGAGTGAAAATATATATGGAAGTACAAGAGGCGAAATATGTGTGTCGAGATATGAAAGTCTGACACTCTGTTCTCTTTGCCTTCTCTGACAGGGAAATGGTGTGATGGTGTGTATTTTTTTATTTTAAATAAACAATCCATTCTACACTAGGATGATTTGTGCTAACACATCAAAGCCAAAAATGTATTTATAAAAATCAATATAATTGATGAAATAAAAAAAAATCCATTTTAGTTAATGAAAAGCTTCAACTGGAAAATGTCAAATAATTTAAATTGATTATTGATATGTAAATGGAAGATTTCTGTGAAGACCTTCAATGCCTAGTTGGCAAGACGCCTATCTCCCAATTCGGAGGTTTCGGGTTTAAATCCCGCTGGAATCCAGATGTTTTTAAGAAAGGATTCCATTCGAGTTTTCACTTAAGGCCACTTGAACATATTTCTGGTTGGTTGAAAGAGATTGCATTTGATTGATTGATTGACATGACAACGAGTTCGCCAGACAGGACTGTATACAACGAAATTGTAATAACACAATATAAGATTTCTTCGATGAAAGAAGGAACACAATATTAATTGGACGCGGCAAAGCTATCATGTGTTGATTTAATAATCGTAAAATTTGTAATAGGCGAGGTAAAGCAAGAATGGTGTGTCGTTTCAGACCGATTATACCTGGTAATGTGGGAGCTGATGCATCATTAAGCTTTCAAGTTAGTCTTCTGAGGTGGCAGCAAGCTGTGTTGCTTATTAAGCCACTTTGGGATTCGCGTTTACTTTTGAAGATTTTTCAGGTGATTTTTCAGAGTTTATGACGGTAGTAGTAAATTGTCGAAACAGAATACTGTGGAAGTCTTTCAATAAAATTGTTCTATGATATTTATATATACAGCCAATTATAAGTTTACATTGTTTCATTATAACATATATACAGTAAGTATCCTTGTATGAACTTTGATGTATGTAAGCGAAAGGTGAATGAAAAAATGCACTGAAAATAATACATGAGGTGACTATTAATGTCAGAATGCGGAATTAAATGATTAGGGATGAATGTGAACTTAAGGCTGATGTGTTGAGTAAGGTGGAGAAGGGCACTCTGAGATCGTTTTGGCATGTAGAAAGAATGAATGAAAACATACTTATAAAACAAAAATAGGGTGCAAATGTGGGTGGAATGCGTGGTAGAGGAAGATCAAGGATTGACATTTTGAAAGAACAAAATGTAAAAAGTCCAGGAAATCGTAGAAGTTATGTGAGAAGGTGTATGGTTATTAAAACTGAATGCAATATTGCATCAGTAAAAGCGGGAGTTCATGTATTATATTGTGTTTATTACTAATTGAAGAGATTATTGAAATAATCTCGTTAGTGACCAAAGTCAATCCATAGGTTGTTCCGTTTTATTTCTGTTTCGAATCAATCAACTTTATCACGTTTGAATGATTAAAAATCCTCTTTAATATATGTTTTCCGATAAATAGCCTCCGTGGCCTTGTTTGTAAAAGATTTGACTTCCACCCGGTTCAGATTCGACCAGGTTCGATTCCCGATGGTACCCCAAACAATAAAAAAAGGAGTCGCATTCTGGTAAAATGATTCACCTGTTAACCACCTTGGATAAAAGTGTTAGAAGAAATGGGAATTCGTCAAATGTGTCGTCTTCTTCTTTCTTCACTCTGCCCTCGTTATTTCTCATAAAACACAAATAAAAATGAATAGCAATCGCAATATATGATGGATAAAGGCGACGGACCAAATACAACAGACGATTAAAGGACATTGTTAGTTAGCATGTATTTCTAAAGAATAATTATGCTTTTACCATCTTTGTCCGCATCAATGAGCTAAGAACGGATTCTTCCTATAAAATTGTGCAAACACTTAAAGAGATATGTTTAATAATGAACAAACTCCAAAACGGCGGATATGATATTGGGTAGACTGCTAAACTCCAAAACGGCGGATATGATATTGGGTAGACTGCTAAACTAATGAATGATTTATAAATAATAAATAAATACAGGTTTATTGATAGCAACATAGTATGTACATATTACATTTAGACACATTTCAAGAACACATTAAAAAGAGAATACATTAAAAAACAGAAGTTATCAAAAGGTCTGGGCTCATCTAATAACACCCCGCCGGTCAAGATACACCCCACTAATATAGGGCGAGCCCAGCCACGTGGACACCAGATGTTTTTCAGCCCACACCCTTGAACACGTAGAACAAGAAGATAAAAAAAAAACACAGAAAATAAATAGATGACAAAAAAAATACATTCAAGAGAGAATTTAGGCCTATAATAGAAGGTAATTGATGTCTTTGGAGGAGAAATTTTACCTTAACCTTTTTTTGTTTATGAACATTACACTCCACCTCAAGTCGAAGCTGTCACTATCACATATCGGAAGAACTAAAAAGTTTTATTCATTGTTAGTTCATTTTCCTACGGTAAGTTTTCTGTGGTTTCCTTACCAAATATGTTTTTCTAAAAATTTACAAATACAAGGAAAACCCTAATCGCAAAACCCTAAACCCTAATGAAAAAAAACGGAAAACCCTAAACCCTAATGACCGCATCTACCGCCTCCCTGTCCTCAATCAAAACTTATATGTTTATTTTGCGATCTTTTTAATTTATCAATTGGTCGTCGTCGTTGCCGGGCCTCGTAGTCGAGGATCCCCTCGCCACTCAAACGTCAGTCTGTTGGATAGCAAAACCGTGCCATGTAGTTTGTTTTAAGTAAGTGCGCCGTTGCACACCAGCAAACTCACGGGTCACACCGCTGCACTGGATCCGATGGCACACCGAGGTGAGACGATCGGAGCACACCGGCAATTTGGGTTGCCATTATGGATAGGGATGGGGCAAAAATAAAATTATCAAGTAGAGGATTGAAGGTTGGGGGTAAATTTATAGGGAGGTGAAGGAAATTAGGAATGGAGTCCTTCCTCATTTATCCGGGCTTGAGACCGGCTCCGTCATTCGATAAAAGGCATTCATCTAGTACGGAGGCGGAGTTTATCAATTATAATGTGGTCGAATCCCGAGTTTAGAGTACCCTTGAGGATAGTCTGCTCTCTGAGTGGTTCTACATATATATATAATGTATTTTTATTATTATTATAATGATGGTACTTTATTTTTTTTTATAAATAGAGAAATAAAAATCAGTTCTCATAGTAAACAGGTTTAAAAATAAATAAATTATATCTAGATAGAAAAAGAAATAACTTGAATTCAAGATATCGTCTATCATAGAAATAATTTTCTAAAAAAAAATCTTTTTCTTTTGAAAAATACAATTGAACGAGAGATTTGTTAAGGCGTGAGTCTTTATTCAAAACTTTTTCCATTAAATTTTCAAAGAAAAAATATTTTTATAAGAAATTTTTCTAAAGATCTGCAATAAATACTGTTTTCGTTTTGAAAATGATATTTAAAAATAATTTTTTAATGTCCATAGAATTATGTTTATGACTTTTTTATATAATGATATTTCCAAGAGCGTGCGTTTTTGTTTAATTAAAAATTAATCAATTGGCGAAACTATTTCATTTAATAAATTGATTAATTTATTAACTATTTTCTACCCCTTTATTTTCTACCCCATAAATTTAATTGAAATCGACTGGTCGATCGTGTAATGATTGAAAGTCAATAGTCTTCTCCCTGGCTCCATCCCAACTCACTGTCTGCGAAGACTGTTGGGGTCAGCTCTCCTCGTCATCAGGCTGTACGCTCTTCTGTCCCGGACTACGTCCCCCAGGCCGTGCCTCTGCACCAGGTTATCTCTTTGCACCACCCACGAATTCTTTGGTCTTCCTCTGGTTGTTATTCGAGGGAGATCCATGGAGATTGCCTGGTTCACAATGTGATAGGGTGTTCTGCGTCCAACGTGCCCACACCATATCAATCCATCCGCCTCTCCTCCATCTTACTGTTGATGTCTGTAACACCTAGGCTTCCACGAATGTGTGAACTTTTTATTTTGTCTCTTAGGGACACACCAGCTGACCATCTTAGCATGCGCATTTCAGCAGTTTCTAGTTGCCTAGAATAAGAGTTATACATCGTCCAGCATTCGGAGCCATAGAGGAGTGAAAATCAATAGTGTTAGATTGAAAGTCAATAGTGTTAGAAGTAAAATATTCAATAGGAATGAAAGTCAATAGTGTTAGAAGTAAAATATTCTGTAACCAATTTTATCGTTTAATCCTTGTATTTTTGCATAATGGATGCATTTTTTTTTATATGTGTGTTTTTGAAATTTATTAGGAAAGTTAACGTGTGGATTGATATTAAAATAACAGATTTTCTAATTCACTGGTCCATTCAAGAAATACGCCAATTTTTCGCTGTATTCGTCCGAAAGTAAAATTTACTGGACAAAAATCAAATATTGCGAACATCGATAAAATATATTTTTACACCGCGTTAAAGTGAAACCTCTTAAATCGAGGGATGGGTATACTTCACATGCAAGGGTTTTCATTTGGAGTTACCCACGGGGTAATCAGTGACTGGTTTAAATTACATACCTCGCGGTACCTCATTAGCGAACGGTGCTAAAAGAAAATTAATATTGATTTTTAAGTTTAATAAAATAAATTAAACACTATTATTTTTTTATATTTACCACTGTTTTATTCATTAAGGTTACTATTGGTTTCAAAGGCGTCTGCCTTTTTCGTCAGGTGATGAGGATTAAAATATATTTGTTATTTATTTTATTGAATTATTTTAACTTTCCATTGTATAACAACTTGGTGGGCTTATTGCCAAGTAGCAATCTTTTCTAACCGACCAGACAAAAGTGAATAAATAATATAAAATGAAAGTGTGAAAGAAAAAGGAATTGCGATATATGTGTTTAATGAACATTTAGGGCAAGTTAAAGAGTTCTACAAGTAAGGTAGTATTTTCTTAGATGATGGAAAAATTAGGAGGGGTATTGAAAGGTGTGTAGTGATAATAAACAATGTCAATAGGGCACTAAAATATATAAACTTGAACTGGACAGTATTAAAATCTGCTAAGATGTTTAGTCCACAACAGTATTTAAACATCAACTCTGATGTATATAAGATAAACGTGGACGTGGAACAAGACTGAAAAGATTACAATAATGCTGTAGAAATACGTAAACTTAGAATAATACATGGGGTGACAAAGTATGACATAAAATGGAATGTAGTGATTAGGGACGAATGTGAACTTAAGGCTGAAATATTGAGCAAGATGAACAAGACTACTTTGACATGGTTTGGGCATGTGGAACAAATGAACGAAAAAAGACTATTAACACAAATAAACAGTGTAAATTTAAGTAGAAGGTGTGAAAGAAGAAGACTAAGGAAAGTATGCTTGGATCAATTGTATGATATTTTGAAAGAAGAAAATGTATTTATTCAGAGAAATCGTAGGGGCTGTATGAGAAAGTGTATGGATGTAGAAAATGAGATAGTGTATGGAGGCGAAATACTCGTATGTGTATCGCGCTACGAAAGTCTGGTGTTTCTCCGCTGTGCCTGCCCCGACAGGAGACGGTGTGATGGTATGTATTGTATATACATAACCGAAAAAAAATCAAATCTTTTTCATTTTTTTACAAAAATTATTAACAACATAATTTAAAAAAATAGAAATGAAATATCATTAATCAAAGAAAGAGATGGTGGAAAGGAGAGAAAATTCGGAAATGAAAAACACTTGTTAGTGGTCTCTGGCAAAGAAAGTGAAGAGTTAGTGACTTGAAAGGAGAGGAGGTGTGTAGACGGAGTCAAGAAATTAAAAATCATTTCACATGCTACCAATAAGTAACAAAATATTGTATATTTTTTAATATTTAAGATTTGAACATTTATAAGTTGTCATGTTAGGCGAACTTCATATTTGTATCTCAAAATATCAGCTGTGGAAATATGACGAGAGAATTGAATTCAATTAGTCGTGTTGATATCATCAAATTTGTGGAATTGAGTGGAATCCACTTGAATTGAGAGCAATCCTCCGTCAAATCAAATCCATTGTGTACAAGTATGTGTTAGTAAAGCATGAACATTTCACTTGGCGATAATTTGTTTATGAGTACTACACTTCACTGGCGTACTATGTGGAACATTTCCTTGCGTTGAATTTTTTATTACATTATTACCATCACGCCATTTTCATTCAACAAATAATGTTGTAAAGTTAATTTCTTTCTTCTATCTGACAAGGTTGTAAACTCATCGCTTCCAGCAAGTAATGTTGTAAAGTAAAAAAAAAATCTATGTGACAAGTTTGTAAAACTTATCGCTTCCAATAATATTGGTATCTACAGTTCAAATAAAATACTCGTATAACAATTTATGTATGTTACATATGCAAATTATCAAGTCGCAACAATCTGACAAGGCTGTACAACTTATCGCTTTCAATAATATTGGTATCTGCAGTTCAAGTAAAATACTCGTATATAACAATTTATGTATGTTAAATATGCAAATTATCAAGTCGCAACAATCTGACAAGGCTGTAAAACTTATCGGTTCCAATAATATTGGTATCTGCAGTTCAAGTAAAATACTCGCATATAACAATTTATGTATGTTTAATATGCAAATTACCAAGTCGCAACAATCTGACAAGGTTGTACAACTTATCGCTTCCAATAATATTGGTATCTGCAGTTCAAGTAAAATACTCGTATAACTATTTATGTATGTTACATATGCAAATTATCAAGTCGGAACAATCTGACAAGGTCGTAAAACTTATCGGTTCCAATAATATTGGTATCTGCAGTTTAAGTACAATACTCGTATAACTATTTATGTACATATGCAAATTATCAAGTTGCAACAATCTGACAAGGTTGTAAAACTTATCGCTTCCAATAACATTGGTATCTGCAGTTCAAGTAAAATACTCGTATAACTATTTATGTATGTTACATATTCAAATTATCAAGTCGCAACAATCTGACAAGGATGTAAAACTTATCGCTTCCAATAATATTGGTATCTGCAGTTCAAGTAAAATATTCGTATAACAATTGACGTAATATGCAAATTATCAAGTCGCAACAGTCAAGCCATACCTCTCCCGATTTTTCAGCGAAGAGCGTGAAGAAACCCTCCAACACCACATCCTCGCTTGGACTATGAAGTTCTATAAAAGCCAAAAGAACCAGAACAATTCTCTAATCGCTGTCCTGGGGGCTTACGAGAGAAACTCCGATCGACCTTTCCGTCATAAGCACAGGCTCTCGAAGCATCATCTGTTGCCTGACTATTCCACCGAGGTCTGAGTGAATGTGATGGAATACAAATAACCCGAACGAGTGGTCATGTACTTACTAAACAATTAATTGTAAGAATTGTTATCTAGTTATAAGTAGTATGTAGATATTAACTATTTCTAAGAAATTATGTATTGAGATTATTAACAATGAAATGACATGTACGAAATTAAAATGAGGTTAGTTCATAGGTATAATATATAAAAAAAGATTATTTGTCAAGATATACATTTGTATATACGAGTAGGTATAGCCTTTGGCAAATTATTATACTACTTCAAGAAGACAAGAAAAGTATAGTACACATAGATCGCCGCTATCTACAATCTATTGTATTGCATTGCAATATATTTTTTATTCTGCAATGACAACCCTTGCGTTAATTATTTTTAGCGCCACCTTTGCTCATTCAGTAATAAAGCCGGTTTTGATTTTCCGTAAAGTGATTTAATCATGAATACGTGTAAATTCACACAGATAGTGTTACTCTAACACGTGAAACTAATTAAATTAATTCTCTCTGCCAGTCCCCAGTCTCCAAGTATTAATTGATTTGGTCTCTTTGAGGATATCGCTATGCGGAATAATGAAATTTCATCTGTCGAATTCTGGAATAATCGACTGATGGCGGCATTAATTGACTGATTTATTACTCGTGTATTTTGGTTTCAAATATTTCAATTCAAAAGTCACAACTCTGTCAAACGATCACGTCACCAATAAATAATATATACATGTACATTATCCCGCTGTGTCCTTTGCGAGGCAGGTAGCGAGAACAGATCTCCAAACTTTTTTATCCAAATACACAACTTTCATTTTCTCCAAATACATACATCTCCATTCATTCCATTTTCCTAGTCAACCTGTTCCAGCCATGTTTCTCCCGGTCTACCTCTTACGCGCACACCTTGCATTTCTGACTTCTACACTCCCTTAGTAATTCTTTCTCTCCACACGTCCAAACCATCTTTAAACTACTTTCTTCATCTTACTTAGAACATTAATTTTTAATGTCTTTTTTCGACTTCTTTCATATATTGACCTTGTACATTTTTTTCTTAATTCACACATCTCCACAGCATTTACCTTAATTTTATCTTCTGCTAAGTCTAAATTTACCTCAATACGTGAATGTAGGCACCAATGCACTATTATGTGACGTCAATTTTGCCACTTTTACTTTAGCGCGGTGGTTGTGTGTTACATTAAGTGCTTATTTTACCTTGTTACATATCGCTTTCCAGTTCAATGCCCCTTATAACTCGCCCATCATACGTTTACATACTCGTACATCCTAGATAATAAACCCCTAAACCTGCTCCAGGATCTCTGAGTTAACCCAATTAACACATTTATAATGCAAGGGTGAGGGGAAATTGTGATTGCGGACGACCAAGAAAAGTATATTTAGACCAAGATAAAGGAATCATAAAAAAAGGTAGGGTTAAGAGTTAATAAAACTGAAGGAACTCTATAAAAACATTATATTATGTACACTTTCGTTCTAAATCTCTTTTTGCGTAACAGAAGAATTCGTGCAAAGTGGATAAAAAAATAAAAAATAATAGTATAATCTGGCAAGCTTTTTACCATGTGACAATCCTTTCCAACCAACCAGAAAGTTGTTTCTTAGGCCTAAAGTGAAATCCAGAATAATAACTTTTTTGAAAAAAAAAATAGGCCATGAAGGTCGAAGAAGGCAAGAAGACTAAACTTTCAAGATGATCGTCAGGTTTAATCTGTAGCGGCCTTTGTTAAGGCTAAGTTTTATATAACACTTTATATATTTTCTTGTTACTTAATAGTGATTTGAAATTTATGATAAGCTGTATGGTATAAAAGCTTCAGAAAAAAACATAAGCTCTGATGATCAAGTTTTACTCCTTGACCATTATTACTTTATAGTACGAGTACAAATATATTTCACTTTGTAAAGCATCCTTTGTCCTCGTCTTTTTATTTATATCTGTTACAAAATACTGTTTATGTTTTCTTTTAAAAAATATATTTTAGAAAGAAACAAAAAAAAAACAAAGAATCTGCCGCCATGTTTCCTTTGTAATAAAAAGATCCAAGGAATGGTCATATTTCATTGAGAAAACTGCGCAACTAGAATAGTTTTTTCAATATCTTATTTGAAAAATCACTCTTATACGAGTATCTTATCGAAATAAGATATGAAAGGAATGGGCCGAAATAAAAGGAATGACAACGTATAAAGCACTGCAACCATTTATTAAATATTTCTCATTCCCTATCACTCATCTTTTATTTCTTTTCGGATATTAAAAGATATCTGTCTTTTTTTGCTTTACACAATTCTTAATATTTGATAACTTGTTAGGAGAGGGCAGTTTACGATGGTTATAATATTAGATATTCTTTGTTCGGAATCAAATGAAAAAGCTTTTTGTTTCATTCTCGTACTTTAATGTTTGGTAGTAAAACGTTGACGTGGGAAAATATTGAAAGGAGCCGAATAAATGCTGTATAATACAATAATACGGAATGCAGTGATAAGGGATAAATGCGAACTTAATGTTGATGTTGTGGCGACCGTATGCGCGGTCACTGAACCCACGAGACGACCTTTGTTCACCTTAACAATGCGTGACAAACAATGCCAAAGTCCACGCGGTCGGTCATTCAACTCACTACCAGTGAAGACCGCATTCCATAAGGAAAGGAGAGGGCAACACATCTTTCGCGCTGTATCTCAAAACAAAAGGATACCTACGCGCGACAATAAACATATTGTAAGCGCAAAGACGAGACAGCGATATATCTCGTGCGCGTTCCCGCACACGTTCAAAAACATTATAAATACCGACATTTGTCAATAAAATTCCTCTTTACATATTCCGATTTAGACAAGTTTTTATTTCTTAACAATCATCCTCATCATTTCTCCTTTAAGGAACAGACGTTCCTAAAATGTGTTATGTAATATGAAGTTAAGTTTTGGAAGATGATTTAAACACATGTATAGAATGAGTAAAGAAATGCGTGCACTTAGAGGTATACATGTGTTGACAATGTATGACACATTACGGATGGAAACTATTACGGATGAATGTGAACTTAGGACTGCTGTGTTAAGTAAGATAAAGCACGCTGAGATACGTCGATCTTGTAACGATTGAATGAAAAAATACTAACAAAGAAAATATATACTGCAAATGTGAGTAGAAGACGTGGTAAAGAAATACCGAAGAATGTGTGGTTGAAATAAGTTAATAATATCTTGAAAAAAAAAATTCTAAAATGTCTGAAACATTGAAGGGGCTATAAAGGGTCTATCAAATTGAGCGTTTTTTTTTAATTTTTGGATAAAACGTATAGAAGTGTAATGTATGACATTTATTAAAATGAAGTCGTATACAATACAACTATGCGTTCAAATTATTGAATTATTTTACGTATTGTAATCTCCGGAAACGGTGATGTTAATTGGTCACCAAGATCATGTGATCTGACACCGTTGGACTATTTTCTCTGAGGTTACGTGAAAATCCAGGCCTATAAGAATGACCCCCAATCAATTCCTGAGCTGAAGGACTAAATTATTCGCGTTATTGGGGAGGTAAAACCGCAATTATGACAAAATATCGAAAATTTTCACAAAAGAGTGGACATCTGTGGAGCTGCAAGAGGTGAACATTTGGCGGATATTATTTTTTTGTGTTGAAATCTCATACATTATACTTCAATGACCAATTAAAAGTTTTTGAAATTAAATCAAACTGTGTGTTTTATTCAAGAATAAAAAAAATATAGAATTAAAAAAATCGCTCAATTTGAAAGATCCTTTATTCGAAAGTGTATATCATAAATGTGGAAGAGGGTAGATATGTGTCTCAAGATTAAAAAATCTAGCGCTATATCTACAGTTTACGCTTTTATACATGTCTGAATCACAAATGGGGGTTACTTTGAGGAGTACCATAATAATGAATGAACTATATACTAAAAGGTTGAAGCTCAATCTGTGACTTAATGGTAGTGTGTAATGGATTTACCCTCTGGGAAGCGTTGTACGCTGATTACTCAGATCTTCTTCTCCAGTTTCAATCCTGGGGATTGGTTAGCAGCAGAGCTCTGCATCTCCTCTTCCACTCCGCTCGGTCTTCAGCGATCCTCTTGAGCTCTGTATAAGAGGTGCAGTCCATATCGTGGCATATTTGCTCCAGATACTCTCGGCGAGGACGCCCTCTGCCAATCGATCTCTAGATCATTCCCTCCAGTATATTGTGCAGGAGATTTTCATGTCGCAGCATATGATTTATCCATTATGCACGCCTTTCCAATATGGTGTTTGACAGGAGCCTGGTTTCTTCGATCCTGCTGAGAACCTCGTCATTTTTAATGTGGTCTCTCTCTCTAGAAAATCTTAGGATTCGTCTATAGGTCCACATCTCGAAGGCCTCCAATATTTTTCGATCTCTTTCGCCTATGCACCATGTCTCGCAATTCGACATCAAAATACTCCACTCAGATATCAGGGTTGAATTGCATTGACAGCCTTGTTGACGCAAATCGAGCGAATGGACCCAGTTTTAATAACGAGGTTCTTAAACCGCCTGATCATATGAAACAGAATGAACAAACATTAAATAGAGTGTCAGAAAATTAAGAACACAAAACATGGAAACCTTCTAGAGGTTACTTTATTATCATTTTCATCATCAGCCCTAAAACCTAGGATGAGTCCTGGCTTCCTACACGATTTTCTGCTGAACCTTCCTGAAAAATTGCGGGACTATATACGAAGCTTAGGCATGGGGCCTTCTTATTTATTTATTTATACCCACATCTACCTATATGCAGACTAAAGCTAAGTATTGCCAAAAAAAAATCAACTATAAAAAACCCATTTAAAATGGATTTTAGCCAATTCATTAGGTCTCGCGTATTCAAAATATGCTGGGACCGAATAAATTAGCTAAACTCCATTTTTTATCTGTCATGAGCTTGAGGCTTCGCTTAACACGGGGCTATGTGTAGTTGCACCCTTTGATCCTGCGATACGCCGGCCCTGATCCTATGACACATATCTCCCTTAACAACAACCCTCCTCCAATTGTTAATACCCAGTGTGTTGTAGTTCTCTGTCGCGTCGTCCAGCCATCTTAGCTTTGGAGGTTTCATAAGAAAAAAAACTTTTAGATTGTAATTTGTTTTATCAAACATTGTTTATTCCACTTTTTGTAGTGGTATAACCCTACCGGTTTCAAAGCTTTCACATCGTCATCAGGGGACAAACAATAATGAATTGTGTTCGAACTGGTACCAACATACACGCTTTTAACAGTAAACATTCGGGTTGAGGACTGTGGGTGGAGGGAGGAAGGAAACAACCTCAGCGAGCAGCGGTGAGATTCTCAGAATATATGTTAGATGTTAAAAGGGAGGTATGCTTTGAGCGATTTTGAATACTTATAGTTTATTGGTTCATGTCAGATCTAGCAACATATATTTTTCTATAAAATGCAAATAAGTTGCGTACGGTTATA
This sequence comes from Odontocerum albicorne, assembly GCA_949825065.1. Classification (NCBI taxonomy): domain Eukaryota; kingdom Metazoa; phylum Arthropoda; class Insecta; order Trichoptera; family Odontoceridae; genus Odontocerum; species Odontocerum albicorne. The sequence goes on along the minus strand of OX463846.1, from coordinate 43,368,544 downwards.
TTTGAAGCTGTTTTAATTTTTAAAATATATTTTTTAAATCATGTTTCATATTTTGTATTTAAATTCTTGTTTATATATAATTCCATAATTAAATTTCTTAAACCATCGATCTGGTGTACATTAAGCGCTAAAATAAATAACTGTTTAAAAAAATACGCAATTCTACCACTGATGACCACATGAATATTTCTGTTTGCCCGCATCAGCAGTAGCTACATACCCGCTCTCTCAGTTTATGTGCCAGAGGCGGAAATGTAAAGTTTAAATTAATAAAACTGTTTTTAATTAATGAAAAGGTTTTAATTACCGAAATATACATTTATGTTCCCACATACTCCGGATTACAGTTCCCAAGTTGCATTTTAATTTACGTTACAAATAATTTTAACAAGAATCTAGCGAAAGAGATAAAGGTTGTGTATACATACGTAGAGTAAAGGTTAATGGTTGAATTTTAACTGAAAATTGTAGATTTAGTTTTCAGACTTGCGCGTTTTAATTAAAATTGTGATTTATTTGCATTTCAAACTGTTGTCACAAATGAAATAAAAAAACTTATAGTGTGCATTGTACTGGTATGAACACATTTTAGTTACTTATTAAGGATTTGTAGAATCTTAAAAGAAAGGACAAATTAAAAGTATTTACAATATACAGAGTGTCGCAAAAAAATGCATTCACATAGGTGTCGCAAAAAAATGTATCCACACTTTAATAGATGGTAACTTTGTAATTTATTTTTAACAAACACTGTTTATTCCACTTTTTTGTGACGGTATAACCCTACCGGTTTCAAGGCTTTCACCTCATCTTCAGGGGAGTTAAGCTTGAACTTTTTATATATTTTCGCCTTTTTTGCCGTACTGGCATTTAATATGTTGTTTATAGTTAAGGCATTAACGTTTTGGAAGTTTAAAGACATTGTAATTTATTTTTAACAAACACTGTTTATTCCACTTTTTTGTGACGGTATAGCCCTACCGGTTTCAAGTCTTGTTTGCGCTCCCCTGAAGATGAGGTGAAAGCCTTGAAACCGGTAGGGTTATACCGTCACAAAAAAGTGGAATAAACAGTGTTTGTTAAAAATAAATTACAATGTCTTTAAACTTCCACAACGTTAATGCCTTAACTATAAACAACAGATGGTAACTTGCTGTTTTTTTATATTTGTTTTAGATTTTGGCTGATTGGCTGAAACTAGACTGGGTTTTGAACACAGAAAATTTATTTTGAAATGTTACTGGAAGTAAGAAAACGCGGTAGAAGTGTAAAGACCTAAAAGCCTGTCGAATAGATGTTCTTGAATTTTGATGATACGTTTTCAAAACCCTTTCTTCCTTTGCAGCTTTCGTCGATATTCGTGGTCTTCCGGAACAATGTTTATGGGCATTCTGAACAGTTCCATCTGCTTCAAACTTATCTCTTATTCGTCTGATAGTTAGTCAAGCGGGCGAATCAGTCTGAAAATCTCGTGTTTATTTTGGAGTTGTTGTAAGGTTAACCGTCAAACTTTTTATGAAGGTTAAAAAGTTTTATTTTTTACGTTTGTACAATTTTTGACCTTTATCCTTATAACAACTCCATATTAGAAAATAAACAAGATACCAATTTGTTTTCCATTAATTGAAAAAAAAATTGAAATTTTTTAAATAGGCAATCCACCCAAACTAGAATGATTTGTGACGCCAAACTAAAAACATTATGAAAATTTATGAGTCAATATAAAAAACCCAATTAAAAAAAATACAATTCTAGACCGTTTAAAGTTACAACTGATTAAGCTTCAAAAATTTAATAATCGATCTATAAATGGAAAAGTTCCTCGAAAAAAGAAGAAACACAACAGTCATCGGACGCAAGATATGGCTTATTGTACATCAAATATGGTCGATAGTTTCATCATCCAGACCACACTCGTAGCTGAGATTCACCACAATATCCATTCTGTAAAGGTGACTAGCCACCACGCAGTGGCCCGTCCGCAAACGACAAAAAATGGTTAATATACATGTAATTAAAATACTGTCACTTTATTTTTTGCATATCACAACGCATCATCAGATGAGTCGACACAGCAAGTGTTGAAATGTATTATGATATGCAAAAAATAAAGCGAAGTAAAACAAGGGACGGTGTTTTAATTTTATATTAATTATGGAGTGCCACAAGTGACGTCTGAGTTATTAAAAAAATAAATTGTTACTTTTTTGTTTACACATTTTAGAAAAAATATTTGGCGTTTTTCGTACCAAATATGATTTTTTTTTAATTTACAATTTCGGCGAAGTACTCAATCTTTTGACCACATCCACCATCTTAACATTCAACATTTTTTTTGTAGTGTTTTCAATCTTTCAATAATTGTAGCTTTGATTCTCGAGTTAGAGCGCCCTTGGAGAAAGTTTGTTGGAAAGATCGATAGAAGGGTCGAAACCTTGATATCATGATGGATGACGGGACTGTGACCTAAATGTTCAGACAAATGCAGGCGATCACGCAACAGCAGAATCATGATTCTGCAGCAATTTAATTACAGTTATTATTATTATTATTACAGTTATATTATTATTATTACAGTTATATTATTTAAAAATTTGAGTAAGATGAAGAAGAACACTCTAAGATGGTTTGAATATGGAGAATGGATGAATGGACAAAGACTAACAAAACAAATATATTCTATCATCCAAATGCATGGGAAATAAGTCAATGTTAAAAGTGAGAGAAATCGTAGGACTTTTATGATTCAATGAATGGATGTGAATTGATATATCGCGATAGGAATGTCTGACGTTCCATCCTCTCTGCCTTCATGTATGGATGATGTATGAGGTTTTCATGGTTTTTATATATTAGTTTCAAATGTTTCTCGTAATTAACCAATAGTTGCTGTGTCGAGTTGTTTTTTTTTAAATATTGGCTGACGTTTCAAATACAATAGATATTTGTGATGTTTGATATCGCCCTGAAGATAGAGGCTTAAACACCTTCGAAATGTCGGACATCATTTAAGCCAATCCAACACGGGAGGGAATTCAAAAAGTATTTTAAACTAGTAATATTATGTTTCTAAAAGAAAGTTTTCCAATTTCTATTGGAATCATTTCTTCACCTCGTAAATTTGAATATATGAGCTTGCATCAGCTTGTATCTTCACACCAGCACGCCACAAAGCGCCATTTATTTTCCTCCCGGCTTCCTTCATAATATTGCAGTCCATGCTTCTGCATTCTGAAGGAGAATTAATGAAGAAGGCGAGAGGTTGTAGGAAGCAAATTACCCTAATCTTTCTTCATGTACATACCATATAACATACGAGTATAATAAATTCACTATACCAACATATTTTTGTTTAATAAAAATCTAGTTTACGTTTTATTAACAGTTTCACTGTGTGTTTTTTAAATTAAATTTCATTACGTAAATATATTTTTTTAAATTTCATAATGTTTTCTTGTTTATATTATAAATATTTGGTTCATACGTAAGCTATTTTGACAAATTATTTCAGTATGAGAATTGTTTTTTTTTTAAATTTATTTAAGAAAGTAATCAATAACACATACATTGGTCAAAGGCTATACGTACTCGTATATACAAATTAATATCTTAAGAACTAATATAATTTTTATATAATACGTAAGTGTGAACTAATTGAATGTAGCAGCAGTTTTGAGAAACAGGTAAGGCGTCTGTATTTCATCTCAGGAGTTGCAGGTTTGATTCTTGTTGGTACCACTTAAAAAAAACCATACAGTTTTATTTTCACATAAGGCCTCTCTTACATATCTCTATCTAAAATCCATCTGGCTGGAAGATATGGCCCTTGGCAACAAACCTGTCAGGTTTTACTGTATATAACGAAAGTGCAATACGATACAATACGAAGTTGTTTTTTAATGAATCTTCTTCTTCTTGATGTGCCCTGTCAGGTCCCCCCGACGTTGGCAATCACTCTGGCGAAGGCTTCTCTGTCTTGCGCGATCCGGAACAGCTCTTCCACACGTCTCATTCCGGTCCAGTCTCTTATATTTCGCAGCCAAGACGTCTGCCTTCTCTCCATAGTGATATCCTGGGAATGATAATCAGGGTGGTTTCCCGTTGCCTTCCCTGATAGGTGTTTCTGTAGGGGTCACCCTCCCTTAGCCGGGGGGGTCCGGTTTTATGGCGCCGGACACTCGCACATTCATCCTCTCCTATCTGCTATGGCACTGATGGTAATATGCCAGTGACCACATTGCCCAGGGCTCGCGGGGCTTAAGAGGCCACTCGTGGACGCTAGGAGTAGGACTATTGGTAGTGTTGCTGATTCTTTGAAGCTTTGATTTTTTAATGAATACATATTACTAATTGCAGCCCGTGAAATATTCACGGAAGTAAAACAAATTCAACATTTATGAAAATATATATTCATAAATATAGAATTTGTTTATATATATCATTTAAACATCGTCCCCTTTTGCACCGGTTCAAAAATATTTAGCTAGGTATTTAAAATTCGTTCAGTATAATTTTTTATCACGGACCCACCGAGGTTCAAATTTCGAAGTATTCCTCTCTCGCTCTCTTGTATTCAAAATTCAATTTTTGTATTATTTTAACGACAACTATCGTCTGGGTTTTGGCCTATTTATACTATGATAAATTAAAAATGGAATATTCATGAAGTGCAGAATAGGTTATGTTAAAATTAGAGACCATATCATAAAACGTATAGTTAAAGATCGTCGTCGTTGCTGGGTCACGTATTTCATGATCCCCTTGCCATTTTAACGTCAAGTCAGATGGAAAGCGAAGCTGTGCCGTGGAGGTTTTTTAGGGAATGAGCCGATGAACACTAACAAATTCACCGGCTACACCGCTGTACTGGATCCGGTGGCATATCGAAGCGAGACGATCGGAGCATACCGACATTATTTTTTTTCTCTTTTTTGAAATAATAGTATCCTTATACTCCCGAATACTAGGCGGAAAATGCCTATGGCATTCGAAGGGAGAAGCACAGCGCGGGGACTCGAACTGGTTACCTTCCGCACATAAGTCTTATGCTTTACAGTGCGGCCATGCACCTCATAGTTAAAGATACCCTAAACACGGAACCATAAAATAAATAAAAACTTCAATCGCGGGTGTATGAAGATCTAAATATATATATTGAGATCAGGTAAAAGATACTTCGTTGAGACTTAAAAATGTAAAGAGGTCACAAAATACTTTGCTGAGAACTGTGATTGATGATAACCTCCATGGACTAGGTGGCAAGACGCTTGACTTCCATTTGTTTGATTTCTGATGGAACCCCAATAAAATATTTGGGTTGCAGTCTAGTAAAAGATTTCGTCTGGTGTAATAACTTACGTGCTAAACTTGTGTGAGTGTTGTTGTCTCTTTAGACGCGATTACGAGCGACAAATTTTGTACCTAATTCAATGATTCAAACCCAAAAGCTCGAGTCAAATAGGAACGAAGATAATATTGTCTCGCGATCACGCTCTTCAATACGTTTAAATAGTCATTTCGGATGAATTAAAGGGTACAATACGAATCGATGAATAAATATGGTAAACCATGACATGACAAAGCCGCGGCCCGCACACTACATACTGACTCGCCAGGGAATTTTTTTGCGGCTCACTCTAGATTTCCGCCACGAAGAATATTTGTATCAAAATATTTAAATATTGGGTGTTAACATAATTTGTGTCCATTTTTTTCCAAATGAAGAGAACAAGAGGACACAACAAATGTATTCTCCTTCATTATTTTACAACAAATTAGTAAAAAATGTATTCTGCTTCATTATTTACAACTTTTTGTCAACGTTCTACAAGTTTTTCAATGCCTGTGCGATAAAAAACCATTCGGTCTTGACTCGATGAATTCGTCCAACCATGTCCGCAATTCGACGTCATTATTGAAGGAAAAACCATTGACGAGCTGTCCTTTCATTCATAGCAACTTCACCGTACACTTCACAAATATCGCGAGCAGCTTTATTCCCTCGATTGAACGCGAACAGAAGGAGGTGTCGACAATGCTCACTTTCGTCTACTTGACATTCCATTTTGAAGGCTTGTAATCAAATAAAATAATATATGTAACGTAAAAGCAAACACAATATCTTGTAGAGCAGAAAATTTTCTTTCGAATGACGTATAACCTTTACCATTTTGTTTTACTTTTGGTGCACATTTTTAAATTTGGAAAAAAACGGACACAACTTATGTTAACACCTAATATTTTTTAAAGGTGACCCAGAATTAAATTACTATATATATATATATACAAAAAAATTTAATGGAAAACACAATCAAAGATACATATTTATTTTTTACTTATAATGGGTATCCAAATAAGATTTATATTTATTTATTTAGGTATTTATGTAATACGACTCCCATATAATGTGATTTATATTTATATTTAATAAAATAATATGTGTAAGAATTTGTTCCCAACCCTCATGGTTAAGTGGCTAAGGGGGATGGCTCATGAAATTAAGGGTCTTGGATTCGTTCCTCGGTAGTGTCACATTTTTTCCCTCTGTGATTCCGATCTGGTAAGATCGAGTGTACTTAAAATATCATTTGGTGACACTTCTTAGCAGCTTATTATCAAGCCAAGGGTATATACTTGACAGTGTTTTTGGGATGATGGTGATAGGGTCACGGAAGAAATACAAAACAGCGCTTTATAAGTCAGGACAAATTGATGTACGATATTAAGTTTCAGGTATTCAAAATGCCTATTCATTTATAAAATACAGGTGCGGCCGGCGTGCCTTTACCCAATACCTGTTTAGACACTCGGTCCAAAAAAGTTGGCTTTCCCTGATTGAGAACATGCCTTGTAGAATTTTTATATTATATTGAAATGTGTTTTATATCAGATTTGTTATATTAAGAAAATACGAATTCTGAATCTAAAGGTTTAGCTCTCTCTAAGGTAATACGAATATGTTCAATTTTCCAAGTGGCTCAATTCTGAAATTGGTATTCATTGGAAATGACTTATTTATTTTTTAAATTTTATTTCATGTACTCGTATTTTTTAAACAATCGGCCATTTATGAAAAATAAATGTTCAATGAAATAATAAACTCATTAGTCGAGCGTCTTGCTAATTCACTAGAGTCTTCGGGAAGATTCTACGTCTTCTAGTTCTAGATGTCAATATCCGATGCCTTATCCCGAAGGGACAGCGATACAGAGTAAGTGCAAGTGCACTTCCTCTGTATCGCTGAAAGTAGAAGAAACCTGCCAAGTGGCAGGTTTCTTCTACTTTTCGCTAGTCTAAATAGGTCAATATTTCTATACCTCGAATAGCTGCCCGGAACATAAAACCTTATATTTTCTTACATAGTTGGATTGGGTATAATTTCCGTCAGCAATTAAAATACGAGTATACAAGAAGAGAGTTTTTCTTTACATCCCACTGTACGCTAAGAAGGTAGTAGCCCAATATACTGAGAAGAAACCTTAGACAGGATAGAGCCACGGGTAGAAAGCGCTCTTCCTAGAGTGCCTTATTACTGAACCAATATCGTTGATAAAGATTAAGAACAGCGTAGGCCCCAAATTTGATCCTTGTGGGCATCCTGAATATGTCGTGAAGTGACGAGTTACAGTACGACAGGTAAACAATGAAAGCGTTTTCAAATTGAGCGTTTTTTTTTAATTCTTGGATAAAACACAGATGACGTCGCGAACTTGCCTAGATCTTATGACATTTAAGAAGTGTAATGTATGGCATTTATAAAAATGGAGCCGTATACAATATAAGAACGCATTCAAATTGAGAATTATTGTATCTATTGTAATCTCCGGAAACGGTGATGTTAATTGGCCACCAAGATCATGTGATCTGACACCGTTGGACTATTTTCTCTGAGGTCACGTGAAAATCCAGGTCTATAAGACTGACCCCCAATCAATTCCTGAGCTGAAGGACGAAATTATTCGCGTTATTGGTGAGTTAGAACCGCAATTACGCCAAAATGTCATCGAAAATTTTGAGAAAACAGTGGACATCTGTGGAGCTGCAAAAGGTGGACATTTGGCGGATATTGTTTTTTTTGTGTTTAAATGGCTCACATTATACTTCAATGACCAATAAAAAGTTTTTTGAAATCAAAGCAAATTGTGTGTTTTATTCAAGAGTTAAAAAAATTAATTTAAAAAACTGCTCAATTTGAAAAACACTTTATTATAAAACAATTACGAGAACCTATTTTTTCATTAAATTATTTTGAATCCACGTAACACAACTCACTGGAGCCTTTATTTATTTTTTAATTAATGATTTATACATTTTATCTGAAGGCTCATATTTTTTTTAAATGTTGAATTAAAAAAAATTATAAACTTTTGACTCAATGATGGAATCGCGAGAAATTCTCGTATCTCTGGAACAGTTTATGTAACAGTTGTTGGATCCGACTGTTGTTCCAGAGTAATTGCTTAATTAACTCGAACCTGGCAAATAAATAGCGCCCTTTACAAAATATTTATTTGTTCACCCCTAAATGGTGTTGTTCCCAGTCGACATAATTGTATGGGAGGCTGTTACATAAATTAACAGTTTATTAGCATTCGCATTTAACTATTGCAGGGGTCGGTAAATGATGGATCGAGAAACACTTTGTTATCGATCGCGGAGTTTTGCCGAAAGAATAGTATAACCAATCATTTAAGGGAGAAAATGGTTTATTTGTCACTAATCACGTTTTCCATAATAATTAAAACTTTTTATAAAGCGCCGTTTAGAGAGCAAACAGTTCTCAAGTGCGCTCAAACATCAGTTTATCTTCAATTCGAAGATAATAAACTAATAAAACTTGAAGTTTTCTGTCAAAAAATCACATTCATTTTCATAGATTAGGACATTTGGTAATCAAGTGACATACTCGTATCAAATTTGTGACATATGTGATATTTGTGACATATCTAATGATTTGTGATATATCTGATATTTATTTAATTAAAGTTTCATTGTACAGTGTACAATATGAGGGTTTATTGCCAAGTGGCAATCTTTTCAGACTAGTCATACAATTGTTTAACATTTTTCTTGGAGTAAAATAGAGAACAATGCTAAAATTGCAAAAAGGAACAATAACAAAAATTACAAATTTAACAAAGTTATCTATGGTCATCAGAAGCAAATTGATATTGTATAAAATAATAATAAAACAGTGGTATAAATACGCTATGCCAAAAATATATGTATTTTTCAATTAACTTTTTGAAGCATGTCAACGTTGACATGAGTGATAAAGGATATTTATTTGTTTTTGAAGCATGTCAACGGTGACATGAGTGATAAAGGATATTTATTTGTTTTTGAAGCATGTCAACGGTGACATGAGTGATAAAGGATATTTATTTGTTTTTGAAGCATGTCAACGGTGACATGAGTGATACAGGATATTTATTTGTTTTTTATTGAATTTTAACAATTTTATTTTATTAAATATTCCCCCAAAAATATTATTTACTAAACTAATTTTAGATTCTACGTCAGCTTTAGTTTTAACTGAGAAATACAGTATTTTTTAATCAAGTAACATTACTCCATAAAAGAAAATCTATGATTTTTTTCCTTCTTACATATTATTTCCAAGTAAACATATATACATACAATCACGCCGTTTCCCTGTTGAGGTAAGCAGAGAGAACTGTTCACCAGACTTCCCTATCGCGAGACACGCCTTTTGTCTCTCCTACATCCATACACCTTTTAATACAACTCCTAGGATACCCTTCGACTTGTTGAATTTAATCCTATAAAAATATCATCTTCTTATTCCCAACTATCTCGATCGTAAATAATCAGTTTTATATTCCAAAACTTTTTAGATAACAATAAATTTCTCTTAAATTTAGTATTAGAAAAGTTTGAAAAAAAAAAGTGTTTTTTATAACTTTTGTGGACCTATTCAGAAAAAATGCCCGAGAATCTTTATTATAAAAAATTGTTCAATGGCTCAAAAGGATAAAGATAAATTTGAGTTATGTTTTGAAATTAGCTTAACATATTTTGTCAAATGAGTTTTTTAAGCATTTCATGTTTGTGGACTCCTGCTTTAGGAGATTCGCTTTTTGACAGATGGTCTATAGTTCCCCTAAAATATGTGTGTGTACATTGTGATACACCTGTATGTTCGTTTCTGTGTTGTGCTTGTGCCAAATATATTTTCATTTTGCTCTTTTATTTATTTTTAATTAAAATTTAAATGCTTATCAACACGCTATTTACCTGTTGGGGTAGGTTATGATGACAAAGTGCCAGAATTTCGTATCTTGACAAACATAACTCGCCTCTTCCACATACTTCTTACATTTATATCTGTCAAAATATCACCAATTTGATACAACCATACTTTTTTATTGTATTGCATCACACTTTCGTTGTATACAGTACAACCTGGCGGGGTTATTGCCATTTGACAATCTCTTCTAACCAACCAAAAAGATGTTCAAGAGACCTAAAGTGAAAACCAGACTGGATTTTTTAAAAATCTGGTTTCCAGTGGGGATCGAACCCGCAAAGAAAATAAACTTGTCGTGAGATAAGTGTCTTACCGACTAGACCACAGAGGTCGAATTTTCTTGGCCTTTCGCTGGCATTTGCACTATACATTTTTTATTAAGTCTTTTTCATTCATTCGTTCTACATGTCCAAACCACCGCAGAGTGCTATTTTTGAACTTATTCAATACACCAGCATTAAAGTTCACAGTCATCCCTTATCACTTTATTTTGTATTCTGTTTTTATATTAATTCTTCTGGGTTACAATCCTAGGATTGGTCTGCACCAAGCACTCGATCCCTCCACTCATCTCTGTCACCCGCCAGTCTCTTCATCTCCTGGTAGCTGCCACAGCGCACATCCCGGATCATCCGGTCCATGTAGCTATATCTAGGGCGGCCTCTATGGTTATTGCCCTCAATCATTCCCTCGACGATGGTAAGGAGCAGGCCTGGGTGCCTGATGTTATGTCCTATCCAACTGGATCGTTGTGGGGCAACTCTATTTAGGAGTTGCCCTGTTTCTCCAACCCCGCTCAATACCTCGTCGTTTCGGATGTGATCTGATCAATGGACCCTGGCCATGCGTCTGTAGCACCACATCTCAAAGGCAGCCAGACTCCCGGGCTCGCTCTTGCTGATGGTCCACTTATTTATATTAATATGTAAAAAAATAATTCATAAATGATTGATCTTTTTCAGTCCTGACTTGAAATATGAATTTGAAAGGGACAATGAAATCAGCCTTTGAAAAGTTGCGTAGTTGTTGATTTAAAAAGCTCATCAACTGACAAAAGTTGTAAAGATTCGTGCTCCAAAGCGGGGGCGTCCCTTATCGCCCGCATGTAGGGATAGATCCCGTGGGTCTGTCCGGGAAACAGGATGAAGCAGGAGCTCTCAAACTTGGTTTTGCTCATCATGATAATATAAGCACGTACAACATTAGTATGATTGTTAAAAAATATATGTAGAGTGTTTTTTTTTATGCATTTGATACTTTACATAAAGGTTTACAAAAAATTGGTGGTATATCAATCAGTGTAAACTAAAAGAAACATTTTATTCTATCAAAGTTTTCGGCTTTAATTTGTGGAACTTCGTATAATTTTTTTAGAAAATATATAACTTTGCTATTTCTCTAATTATAATACATTTATCCCTGCTACACGTATTTCTACCTTTTATCCCGAGAATATATATTTTTTTATCCACTTTGCACGGATTTCTCCTGTTACACAAATAGGGTCTGCTTCTAGCGTTAGCTTATTCGTTAGGAATAATATCAGCCAGGATTCTTCTCATACTGCTAGGCGGTACCGAGAATATATCAACAGTGTCATTCAGTTGGTTCAATACCTATATACTACGCGTGACTTAGTGTTTAGCCATGATATTCGTCATGTAAGTTGGTATGTAGAACAGAGGGTGATTTCTTGCACGGCTATATTTATTAGGTACATATAAACTTCGTGCTTCTAGAATCGCGGGACAGTTAAATCAACCTTGAAAAACCTTAAGTAGGAATATCGCAATGGGTTCTTGCCTTCTAGTTTCAGGGCTTCTATAGTTACACACCGGGAGAAGTTCGACATGGTGAACATATTTTGGATAATCGCCTTTTGTTCTGTACCATAGATATCTGAGGATCATATCAACCTTGTTATATTAAATGAGAAGATAAATCATTGGAAAAGTCAGAATAAATATTCATTGTGGTACAGCAAAAATATGTTCAAATATTGACTATCTTCAAGGTGAGATCCCGTACCGTTCGGAGAAGAAATCAAAGAGGTTTCTTATCATATGTTAGTCAACAAGCTTTTATAAAATTAGTATTTAATTTAAATTATATGGGATTTACTTGAGACAAAATATAAAATTTTACAGCAGCGGGTTCATACTCGTATTGTGAATTTCTCACACAGTAGAAATCTCTTCTAACCGACCATACATTTTTTTAACAAAGATGTTTTGAGTGACGAATTTGACGAGAAATAACTTAATACCAAAACAATAAAAAAAAACTATTGTAATTTAAAGAGGACAGCGATGGTCCATAGAAAAAATGCTAAATTTGGCAAAAATGAACGTTGGAAAACCTGGAAAAATACGCTGTGTCACTGTCACTGAACAGCAGAGGAAAACTCGGGAAGATGAGAACTTGGCTGGTGGAAGACTTCTAGACTGAGATAGTGGTCCGACAAAGCAACAACAAACCTTTTACGAACAAACGTAAATAAAGCGATGGCAGCCATCAACACAGTCATCAACGTCCGTTTGAGCGGATACAGCTTAATAAAGAGAATAAGGGCTTAGTTCAGTCCGATCCAAGCACCACATACACTATTATGGGGGACAAAATAAATTCCCATTTAGCATGCTCTACATCAGGAGTTCGAAATCTTTATTTTTTATGAAAGTGATGTCATGACGGGACGAAAAAAGAACAGCCTAAAGGGACTCTTCCGGTGAAGACACATCTCAGTTTAAAAATAATAGTAACGAAGATGGACTTAAAGTACCATGTCACGAGAGAAGGAAAATGACTCGCAGTGCAGTAAATATATGTATAAAGCGACTTAAGGCCTGGAGTTCAAACAGCCTAGTAAGTTTCACAAGAATAGAGCTCACAGCTTCCTCTTGATTCACCTACAAACCTTCTAAGAAATAGTTGCAAATAATTTACTTCTTATTGTGTTAATGTAAATTGGCATATTGGTAGCTACAGAAAAACAGTCAGAAAAGAAATCAATTAATTTAGAACATTGAAGATCTCAATAAAACTATCAGCGTTTTATATTAACAATTGAGAAACTCTTAAAAAAGAGAACAAAAAACAGAATGCATGAGACAAGGAGATAAACCCATCATAGTTTCCGGTTGAGTGGACAAAATAGTGCCACAAAGGTGCGGCCCCTTGTACGCTGGGAGCGGAGTTCAAAGGAAGTCGCCAGCTCATGCGGGAGCCAAAAATTCGTGGGGAAGTCTTCTTACGGGACATCAACCCCCTTTTTGCATGCTACATAATATATGTGACGTAAAATATGATGTTCTACAGAATTTTACAGCAGAAGCATGCAATATAAATATTTTTATCGAATTTTATCACAAAGGAGCCGAATAAATTATGTAGAAATGCGTGCACTGAGAAAAATACATCGATTGACAATTAATAACAATATACTTATTTGAAACAAAGTACGGAATTAATTGACTGCGGATATGTTTAACCTTAAGGCTGATGATGTATTAAGTAATATCAAGAATAGTTTTTGAGTTGGTTTGGACAAAAAGAATGAAAAAAATACTTTCCAAACAAATGTACAGTGAAAATGTGAGTGGAGGACCAATGAAACTGCAGTCGGATCAACATCCATCCGATGGGACCCGATGTTCCTCTTCACTCGTTCATCCTAGCAATAGTAGGTGGTTATTTCATAGGTTTAGTGACCCTTATTTTTGTTGGCTATTGGTTATTGGCCCTGTTCCTCGATTTTTTTAGCCTAGGGGCTGTGGTCTGATGGTTTTGCAAAGGATGTTTGGAGTCATCCTGTTTGTTGAATCTCCCAGCACTGCTTCCAATGTCTTTCCTGATTTTCTGGGAAGCAATCTTGGGTGTTTCTTATTAAGATACAACACACCCATATTAGAATATTTAGTAATAAATTACTTTGTAATTCAACTTATTACATTAATACGGATTAAGTTAAGGTAAAATCCCTGCAGAGAGCCTCGAAATAGAGGGTAAGAAATATGTGTCACGGAAATTAATGTATAATCGAATTAATAAACACTCTAACATTGATTATGTGGTTTGTCTTGTGACATTCATAGAACATTGATTACGTTGATAGTCTGGTAACGCCCATATGAAATTGATAATTTTATTTGTCTTGTAAAATTCATAGAACATTAATTGTATTGTTTGTCAAGGAACGTTCATTGAACATTGATTACATTGTTGGTTTATTAAGGTTCATAGAACAATTGATTACATTGTTGGTGTGGTAGCACTTTTTAAACTTTGGTAACTTCGTTGACCTGATAATACCAATATAATATTGGTTATATTGTTGACCTGGTAATGTTGACGACATTGATCTGATTACAGTGAAAAGATATTTTCTGATAACGTCTATAAAGTATTGATTACGTTATTGCCCTTGTGATACCAAGATTAGTGTTTATAGAACAATGGTGACTTTGTTGATCTAGTTAACAGTTAAAATATTTTGATTGTCTGATAACGTCTATAAAACATTGATTTCGTTATTGACCTGGTAATACCCAGAGTAGTTTTCATGGAACAATGGTGGCATTGTTTACCTAATTCACAGTTAAAACATTTTTATTGTCTGATGACGTCTATTTAGTACTGGTTGCATTGTTGACCTAATACCAGGATCAGTGTACAGAGCAATGGTGACGTTTGATGATTTAGTCAACAGTAAAAACAGTTTTGCTGTCTGATAACGTCAATAATAAATTTGTTACCTTGTTGAACAAACCAACAGTTAAAAAATAGTTTAAATTTTGTATTTGATTAACCTTAATATTAGTTTTCCACTTAAGATAATGGCATTACCATACCGATTTCAAGATTTTCCCTTCATACTCCGGCGAGCACAAACAAAACGTTATTAAAAAAATTAAATGTGTTTAAACCTCCACAGTGTTAATGTCTGGACTATAAATAATAAACAGTTAAAATAATTTCATAATTTGAGAAAGAAATTTTTATTCCTTTTTTACTTTCTTTTCAACGGTATTATATTAAACTGAAAATGAGCACATAAACGGGTTAAACAAAGATACTGCACACAGAACAATGCCTGCCAGGATGGAGATATGTGCGGTCACACGGTGACACTGTGGAAGGGAGGTTCCTGAAGGAGGGTTGCTGGGCAGGGAGCTGAATAGGGACTGGGGAGGGCCCGGTCCGGGACGGTGACCTGGAAAAATAGTCAGGATACGATCTACAAAGACAAAATATGCTGTTAAAATTACTTTACTCTCGTATAACAAAATAAGGCACATTTTTATATAGCCACTTGTTTAGTGAGGATTTAATAATATTCTTATTGGTTTATAATATATTTCTTTTTTGTGTATACCATACAGTGCCAACTGGCGAGTTTATTGCCATATAGTAATCTTTTACAAGCAACCAGAAAAGTTATAGTTAAAGATGTCAATATCAGATCGGATACCCTTTTTAAGAAATTGGGTGCCAACGGAAATCGAACCCGTAATCTTCGGGTCCGAAGATTAGAGTCTTATCAACTAGGCAACGGAGGTCGTCTTTGCTTTTTTTACAAAATGCACGCCAAGAATGATTATAAATTATCGATTAATTCTAATTTTTCAAATCGTCAAGACATTTACATAGAAGTGATATGAAGTTTTTGGACTCCATATGTACAAAGTGAAGCAAAAGTAATTTTTCCATTGAAAAATTCGTAGTTTTTTGTTGATTTGTTATTTCTTATTTATTTATCTCCCAGGTTTTAAGTAATGTATTTAATATTGAGCGATACATAATAACACAACATGCGAAAATCGACATCATTCAACTTAAAAACAATTAAACAGTCGAATTTATTTTTATCAAACACTGTTTATTCCACTTTTTGTGACGGTATAACCCAACCGGTTTCAAGGCTTTCACTTCATCTTCTTGTGATGGTAACACCCTACCGGTTTCAAGGCTTTCACCTCATCTTCAGGGGAGCGCAAACAAGACTAAATGCTGTTCGAACTGGTTTCGATATACACGCTTCAACGGTTGGGGGCTGAGGGGTGAGGGAGGCATGGGACAATTTCGGCCAAGAGCGGAGAGATTTTGAGAAGCCTTGAAACCGGTAGGGTTATACCGTCAAAAAAAGTGGAATAAACAGTGTTTGATAAATCATAAAACCTCCACAACGTTAATGCCTTAACTATAAACAACATAATAAAACAATTATTCACTCTCAAATATAATATTGGCGAGCTTTTAACGTAGATATATCTCTGCTCCTACAATTTTAAGCTTGTTTGAAATTGCTGAAGGACTGTGATCTGTGTCAGATTCAAGACGTACAGAAAGACCATGGATCTGTCAATCGAACATAAATATTACGCGTGTAGTGGTGCGAGTTAAAGATCGACCAAAAACCGCGCTACTTAATTAAAGGTCTCTCGATGGCTGCAAATTTTGCATACTGATTTGCATATCTATCCTTATAAGACCTTGTTGATGCCACAACTAATTACATCTGGAATACTCCTGTACCCTGTTAAACATCGCAAAAAAGGATGATGAAATCAACTGCAAATTAATGATAAGTGACGAAGATACATTTCCATTTTAATGGATTTGTCAGTAAACAAAATTGTCAATCCTGTTTTAAATCCAAGACAACTTCATCAAAGGTCTCCACACTTACGAGTAATTCGTGTAACGGTTTGGTGTACCTTTAAAGCTTATATAAATGGCTAATCTTTCTTCGAAAATAATCAAGGTACTTCTGTGACTGTCAATGCCGATCGATACAGGTCTTTAAACGATTTTGGTGCCACAACTACATAAAGTGGGCCAGTATATTTGGATTCAACAGAATGCAGCTACCACTTATAGAGCCAGGGCCACAATACAACTTTAGGATATGTGTCCTAGAGGGAGAGATGATGATGATTTGTTGATAAATAAAACTCGTTAGATCACAATGCGGAAAGAGAAATTTTATTGGTAACGTAGGTATTTATACTATTCGCGCGTGTGTGCGGGAATGCGAGCAAGATATCTCGCCGTCTCGTTTCTACATCCGCAAAACGATTAATGTCGTATGTAGGTGATAATTTATTTACGGAACTGGCGAGACAGATGTGGTGCGTTCTCGCTCTAGCATGGAATGCGCTCCGCTCCCGGCAATGAGTTGAATGACCGGCGCGTGGACTTGGTACTTGTTTGTGTTGCATTGCTAAGGAATGCAAAGATCATTTCATCGGTCATTGACCGCGTGTGCGACCGCCACACAACTATTAACAGATCGAATTATCCACAAAAATCCCCTGATCACCTGATTTGACTGCAACAGACTTTCCTTATGAGGCTACTTTAAATAAAATATGTACACCAATAAGCCACAAATAAGACAATATTCCAAAAGTAACATTCGTTAAGAAATAGCCGCGTTAAGCCTTAAACATTAGATAATGTCATGAAAAATATTCTAAACAGAGCACATTTTTTTGAGCAAAAAGAGGAAGTCATTTCCACGCCTGATTTTTATTGATTAAAGTATAAATTTCCGTTAAGACATTTTGTTTATTTAATTTTCTTCAGAAGTTATTAGCAAAATAAAAAGCAAAGTAACTTTTGCGTCTCCCTGTAACGAATTCTATAGTAATTGATGCCCAGATTTTTTTTAAAAAGGGTTTCATTCTGGTTTTAGCTCCAGGCAACGAAACATCTTTGGTTCGTTGGAAGAGATTACCACATTTCAATAAACTCTCATCATTGTACTGTATACGTATACAATGAAAGCGTTATACTAAAACATTAATTCCTGTTCGAGTCTAGAAAGTTTTCATTCCATCCGAATCCTTCTTGAACTATTCGTTTATTCCTTTCACGGAAGTTGTTAGAGCGACATTTGGATCAGTTATCAAACTCATCGGCTAAAAACAAGAAGATGAAACATTTCGACTATATTGGAAATTGGCTCTCTGTAACACGTTTTAGATACCGTGTTCCGCCAGACCCAAATAATCCTCTAAATAATGTCGGGCCGCTAAACTTTGTTTTCGCCATCGGGGATTATGTCAAATGAGGGAAACCATCACTAAAGTTGGATAACTAACGATTATCAGCAGCGACATTATCTAGACTTTGCGTCAGGAGTCTGCTAACATTTCTGTTTCATAAAATTTAAAGGTTGACACATTAAATAATCTTTATTTACCCTTGTATGTGGAATTTCGTGGGATATCTGTTCAAACATTAGAGGCAGGCGTATCAGTGCCAATATACTGGCAAATTGTTAAATTTTTGGAATATTTATTAATAAATTACTTTGTACATACACCTCATTGCCTAGTTGATAAGACGCAGGTCTCCCAACCCGACAATTGCGAGTTCCTTTCCGTTGGAATCCATTTTTTTTTTTTTCAAAAACAAATTGTAGACTAGTTTTAATTAATATCTCTAACATTTTTCTGCTTTGTTGAAAAATATGGGCACATGGCAATAAGCCCGCCAGCTTGTAATGTATACAACAGAAGTATAATACAATACATACCATCACGCCATTTCCTTTTTAAGGTAGATAGAGAGGTGAGAAAGTCAGATGTTCTTATCGTGACACATACAAGTATTTTGTTTATTCTAGATCCATACAACTTCTACGATTTCTCTTACTTTTTACATTTCATTCTTTTAAAATATCATACACTTCATCTATTCCTTCCTCGACCACGCTTTTGACAAACATTTGCACTGTATATTTGTTTTGTTAGTCTTTCTTTATTCATTCGTTCTGCATGCCCAAATCATCGCAGAGTGCTCTTCTTCATATTACATAACAAACTTAACTTTTTGTAATTTGTTTTATCAAACACTGTTTATTCCAATTTATGTAACGGTATATCCCTACCGGTTTCAATGTTGTCACCTCATCATCATGGGAGCACAAACAATACTGAATTATTTTCGAACTGGTACCGACATACACACTTCTAACGGTTAACATTCGGGTTGGGTATTGTGGATGTAGGGAGGCAGGAGACAACTTCAGCGAGCAGTGGTGAAGTTCTGGGAATATATGTGTTTACCGGATGTTCAACCTGATGCACTGACTTAGATGTTTTTAGGGTCTTTAATCTGTCCAATGTATTTACGTTATTACTAATATGTAAGAATTTGGCGTCATCGATATAAAATGTATAATTTTCACGTGACAGTGATTAGCCATTTTAGAATAAATTAGGGGACTTATTAAGGTGGATTAGTGTTCACGAAATATCTTTTCAAATGATCTTCCTGCCTTTCCTATATAGAAATTATCAGTCAGCACATACCAGTTTATACACACCACTGTTGCTAAGTATTCCGATTTTGCCTGTTATTCCAATAATTAATTGTCGCTTTGTCATTCCACTAATTACATTATTCTTTGCTACACGTGTTTCTAGTCCCTATCTCGAGGTTTTTTTTTCAGTCTGAATGATTCCAGTTTGTTACGAGAGTAATGCTTAAGTCTGTCTGGTGTCATATTTCATTGGAAAACTCTGGTTTTTTGACCGAAAGTAATTTTTTTGGTGAAGGGTATTGTTAAATTTATTATAAGTTATACAATAATACTTGTTTACAACAAATCTTTTAATCTCAACTCAAAGTTTCATATCGCTGTATGTTTATTTAAAATCCAAATGTTTTGCATCTCTGATAAGACAAATTTAGTAACACAAATTCTTTATTCTCATATTTGACTATATTGTAATAAGAAATAATGTTTTAGAATTATTTAAATGTCTATCAATCCAATCCCAAAGTAATTTTTTTTTAGAAATAACACTACTGAAAATATTTATTCAGGATTTTCTGAAAATAAAATATCAAACTCGCTGAAAATACTGAAAGATTATTTACATAAATCAAAAAAGGCTGTTCATCTTTTAAAATGGTTATATATAGTATAAACTGTGTTATAGATGTATAGTTGTGAACACAATTATAATCAATATTATTTTATTATTCATGGTCTCCATTTACCGGTCTGCATTAACGCGAATTTGTTTTAAAGCGATTTTGTTTAAAGCATAACAGTGTCAAGAATAAAGTAAAAATGACTTCTAAAACTATAGTATGTTTTATTTTTTCAATGTCAACGTGTTACGAATAGTAATAATGGAGGATTTATTCAGCTGTAGGGATTTGGAATAGGTAATGCAAATTGTTAATTCAGTATTTATTTTCTTCGCCTACATAAATCATAAATCTCTCAACGAAATGTGTATTTTGTTAGATAATAGTAATACTTTATGGGAACGAAACGTGGGTTAGAAAAATACTGAGACGAATAAATGCTGTATAAAACGTGCATTGATTAGAATACACGGAGTGACAATGTATGACAGAATACGAAATTAAGTGATAAGGGATGAGTGTGAACTAAAGGCTTATGTGTTAAATAAAATGAAGAAGAGCACGCTGAGATAGTTTGAGCTCTGTCCTCTCTGCCAATCCTGACAGGGAAATTGCATGATTGTATATATGTGTGTACTTATATAGATTTTATAAACAAAAACAAGGAATAATTTTTTTAGAAAGTAAGAAAAGAAAATGTTTGGAATAATTTTCACCCATTTTCTAATTCATTTCTTTCTATGGTACCCTTTAGACGGTCAATCTGGATCGCAATCCACGATCAAAATCAACAATCAAGATCCCGATTGATTGTGTAAGAAGCGGATTGACGGATTGATACATCAGATCGCAAAATATCCAGATATTTTGAAATCCAGATCGCGATCTGGATTGATTGTGTAAGGAACCCTTTACACGGTCAATCTGGATCGCAATCCGCGATCACAATCAACGATCGCGATCCAGATTGATTGTGTAAGAAGCGGATTGACGGATCGATAAATCATATCACAAAATATCCAGATATTTTGAAATCCAGATCGCGATCTGAATTGATTGTGTAAGGCACCCTTTACACGGTCAATCTGGATCGCAATCCACGATCAAAATCAACAATCGCGATCCCGATTGATTGTGTAAGAAGCGGATTGACGGATTGATACATCAGATCACAAAATATCCAGATATTTTGAAATCCAGATCGCGATCTGGATTGATTGTGTAAGGCACCCTTTACACCGTCAATCTGGATCGCAATCCGCGATCACAATCAACGATCGCGATCCAGATTGATTGTGTAAGAAGCGGATTGACGGATTGATACATCAGATCATAAAATATCCAGATATTTTTAAATCACGCTTGCGATCCACTGATCGCGATCGGTATTGATCGTGTAAGGGCGTGTAAGATCGTGATTGCGTCAGTCAACTCTTGCGCACCGATAGAGATGGACGTATGCTCTCCACCGTTAACGCCGCCGCCGGCGGCAGTAAGTACAACAGATTCACCATCCCTGCTTACTTTAGAAGAGAGTTTTATGATCGGACTTCAAACTCTCCCTGAGCTCTAGAATGCTAAGCACAAAGATTATTTAAATAAATACAAACGGCAAGCAGGGCATCAAAAATTATTGGGAATTGTAAAGAAAATAAGGCTGCAAGCAAGAGTTGACGACGTGAGAAAAAAAATTGTCTGAGATCGAATTATATGAGAGAATGAAAAAAAAATACAAATTCAAGCTTCACTGATAGATGCAGGAGACATGATAGCAGAAAATTTAAGATCCTCAATATTTCTGCCTGTAGCAAGATAACGCAATGTTACTGCTAATTTTTCTTCAGGTGTTATACTTTTTCTCATCCAAGTATCTTGTTTAGATATGTATGGGGTTACCATTTCTAACAACTCATTAAAACATTTTCCACTCATTCTGAAGTAATTTTTATAGTCTTCTTTTTAAGCAGTTAATCGTATTTATTTTAGGAGATTTAAATGGGTATACAATTCTCTCTTTCGTAGCCACTGTTTAACCCAATGTTTCCTTCGAACTCGCTTTTTCAAAGTTAGCGCCAGAACTAGGGCTACAACAGCTTTTACTTCATCTACGTCCATTTTGAGTTGAGAAAGATGTTGACGCAGCGGCTGCGGGGTGTGGACTGAAGGAAATCAGATTGATCGTCTAACGTAGTTGCGCGATCCGTCAATCCGTGATCGTTGATTTTGATCTCGGATTGCGATCGAGATTGACCGTCTAAAGGGTGCTTATGACTCCATATGTGCCATTTGACCCCATTTACGTGATGTTTTCTTGGAATCTTTCTTAACTTAACTTTTTCCGAAAATAGAGGGATTACTGTAGGTTTATTATTTAGTTTTTTTTATATATTACATAGTTCTTATCAGTTAAATTCATAAAAATATCCATTTCGGCTTTTTAATTAACTTAAAGCCAGTTGTAAGACGAACGATAAATCTTTTATATTTAATTTAGCAAAATATATTCATAGACACAATTTAAGAGTTCAATAGGGTATTTACAGTCCACGTGTTGATTATTTTTAGTAAAAAGCAAACATGAAATGTCATTATATTGTGTCAAATGTTGAACTAATTTCTTTTTCACCCTTTATGCTGCAAAGTATCTCCAGCCATAGGAACACTTTTACAACAAGTAGTTGCGTTAAAGCCTCAATACCCCTTGTTTTTCTGCTTAATTTGTTTTCAATAAAAAAATCTGAGCAAAGATCAAAAAAGCTTGAATGTAAAAACTTGTTAAAGAAATCATGTTTTTAACTCCAGAGTTACTTTCCTCAATACTTGTTAGGTATTTTTTTCTATTACATACATATCATCACGCCATTTCCTAATATGGGTAGGCAGATAGGTCAGAGCGCCAGATTTTCCTATCTCGACAAACATCCTTAACCTCTTTTACATCTATACACATTCTTATACAACTTCTTTGATTTCTCTTACTTTCTTCGTATCCTTGCTCTACGCCTTTCTTTATATTAAACCATTCAATCAACGTACCATTCACCCTTATACGAGATTTGCTTACAGCGTAACATATAATGAAACAAAACCACGTATTAGTTTACGTTCACCACCATATTCATTTGATATTTTTATAACATGACACTTATCACGCGGTTATATACTTTTTTCAAGTCCACAAACGCCCTATGGAACTTTTTTATTTTTTGCCATACATTTTTCCACAAGCATATGCAAAGAAAAAATCTGATCCATGGTTCATCTATCTGATTTTTTGCGTACAGTTAACTTAGTACACTCAGCAAACAAATTTTTCCATTAAATAAATCCTAGAAATAAAGTGACACATTTGTTTCGCTTAATAAAAACACTGCCAAACTTCCACTCTGACAATGTTTACCATATATCAAACTAAACAGATATGTCACTAATTTAAGTTGTGTAGACTTTTCTCACATTTAAGTATCAAATCGTTCTGTGATTAAAAAAAATTCTACAATATTTATACCAAGTCAAAAAATAATTAAATTAATCACTTTCAACTTTGTATGTAGTTTGTATTGACTGCGCTGTGACGTCATAATACCCGTCAAGACACTCACTTGATGGTAAACACTAAAGTGGGCATTCAGAGGTAGTTTTGTGTATATTTTCGTTAAATTTGTTGTAAATTATTAATTAAACCATTCATTTATCGGTCAAAAGAATTTTATTACGACAGATACTGTTTTTGTAACACGCGATAATTTTTTTTTTGCCGTTCATCTTTTAAATGCGTTCCACTATTTTTTCTCAGAACACTTATTTAAAGGTAACTATTCAAAAAATATTCCACCCACATTTTACCTGTTCTGAGATACTTAATGAGACATACCATACAACCTCTTTGTTGGGGCTTGTAACAAAATATATTCAAGGTGAGATTTAACCATGAAAGCCCTGTCAAACTAGTTAATATTCATACACATACAGAATTATTCTATGTTATTTTAAATAGAATAAAAAGTGTTTTTTGACTAGGGATTTTCTTGAACATTAACATCTATTTGATACACAAATAAGTATCTTGTTTGGTGTAGTGAAGGTTGTATTAATGCATTCAATATTCATTCACTCCTTAAAATTAAGAGAATAGTAAGAAAAACCTTTAAACTATAACTGAATGTACTGATATGGGTTTTAAATTTCTTTGAGAGTTGTATTGTATTGTTATATACTTTCGTTGTATACAATACAACCTGGCGGGCTTATTGCCATGTAGAAATATCTTCCAACCGCCCAGAAAAAGTTTGAAAAGGCCTTAAGTAAAAATCAGACTAGAATTATTTTAAAAAAAACTGTGTTCCAACTGGAATCGAACTCGCAACCTCCGGGCTGGAAGACAAGCGTCTTACCAACTAGACTATGGAGGTCGTCTTACCAATCAGGCCACGGAGCTCTTATGTCATAAACAAAAGCACGCGTTAATGCGTGTTTTAAATTTGATTGATTCTGTATATTTTACCAAGTTATTACTGGTAAAAATAGTCATGTTTCTAATATGTTGCTTATTTTTTTGTATAAAAAAAACGTTAAGTGACTATTGTATGACTCCACACATATATAAACTATACCACACTTAATCGCATCAAAAAAAGTCATAAAATTAATTTCTCTTAAATAATTCAAGTTTTTTACTTCATTTTAAAACACAGCTTGAAGCAGTTTTTTTATATAAATAAAACAGAACACTACAATGTTCAACATAAAAATACAAAATCTAGATAATAATTTATCATAAAAAAACTTTGCTCAAAAATATATAAAATGGTAAAAAAAAGTAAATATGTATTATAAACGCAATAAAAGGCACGTAACTTTCTAAGTATATTTTATTGCATCAAATGATCATTGTGATCTGGTTAGTGACGCTTGCCTCCCGGCGGTTGCGAGTTCGATTTTTGTTGGCATCTAAATTTTTTAAATTTATAATGAAGACTAAACTAAAAGAAATTTGAGATATGTCATCAAACAATAAATAATCATGAACAATAATAAAATAATGCGTATTGTCGTCCATAAAAATATAACGTTCCCACACCTATTTTGAAATACTCGTATGTGTATGTCAACAGATGGAACTAAGATTGTATAACTCTTATTTAAAAAGTCCGCAACTAACACAGCTTGTCACGTTACACATTCCCTGTAGGCCCACTTTGCAACATATTTTATTCCACAATCACGTAGTTACAGTTCTTTGTATAGCTCCTGAATAATTAAACTATACGGATTGGGCAATCAGTATGCCTTTGCATAGCTCCTGTATAATAATACTATACAGATTGGGAAATTAGTACGCCTTTGTATAACTCCTGTATAATAACACTACACAGATTGGGCAATCGGTATGTCTTTGTATAGCTCCTGCATAATAAGACTATAATGATTGGGCAATCAGTATGCCTTTGTAAAGCTCTTGTATAATAACACTTCACAGATTGGGCAATCAGTATGTCTTTGTATAGCTCCTGCATAATAAGACTATACAGATTGAGCAATCAGTATGCCTTTGTAAAGCTCCTGCATAATAAGACTAAACAGATTGGGCAATCAGTATGCCTTTGTATAGCTTCTGCATAATAAGATTCCTGCATAAAAAAGTGAAGTTTCTTCTTATCATGGTGGATATTTATCTTACGTCTCTACGAGACTTGATATATTAAATCTATAGGATCTTCAATAGCTACTTTTTATATGGATTTCATGCAAATATACGCGCGATTCGGAGGGAATCTAAAAAGACAGACAATGGATTAAGGGCTAAACAAACAAATGATGAGGACGTGCTTCTATCAATCTTGCAGAGAAGCCGGAAGTCGATGCCAGCCCGGAGTAACCGTGCGTGCCAAACATGTTAACCGCACGAAGAATGGCGAGGGGGCTTCAGCGGCCCATTTAGCATCACATTTCCTGGGCTCACCCCTCTTTCCATCCACTTTTCTATCAGCTTTTGTGGCAGGGTTAACGATCCTTGCTCACTGGATATGCAGAGATGATGTATACGTGTAATATTTTGGAAAAAATAGCAATGATCTTGACGTAAGCAGATGATTTCACGAGTATTTACATTTCGTAAAGTGGTACAACTATAACCAGTTAATTTTTTAACAAAAATACAAAAGCAATTGGACAAAAAAACTCTTAATATTCTGTCACATTATGTATTTCGTTACCGATTTGCGTTTCATCTCCACCATCATTTTCCATTAAAAGAAATAAAAATATATTTACCTTGTTTTTTTTTAATGATTATTGATTGATTACAGTTGGATGGCAATTAAGTGTCCTTAATTAATAACACTGTGAAACTTAAAAATCAAAAGACCAAGTATCAATTTTTTTAAACAAAACATGTCCAGGACCCTAGACACCCTTTATATGGTCAACAAGCAGCATTATCACGATAAAAATCAATAGAATAGTTTCATGAAAAGAGCGCAAACACTGATGAATCCTCTGGATAAAGCACGTTTTCTGAAGTGGAAAGACAATACACCTAACGACTAAATGGAGCTTTTGGAAAAGATGGTACCTGGAGACCAACTGATTTATCAACTGGACATACTAGCGGGAATTTTTAATACATCTCTTCAGGAGAAAATATTTCCATATGTTTGGAAGTCTGCTCTAGTCGTCCCAATTCCAAAGAAACAAAACGTCGTTGAATTTAAGGATCTACGCCCAATAAGTATTCTCCCAGTTATATCAAAGATTTTGGAGAGATTGGTGTTCGTTCAGATATCGAATTATCTTCTATCCAATGACCTATTGCCCAAGTATCAATCTGGCTTCAGGCCTAAATATAGCACAACGACGGCACTGAGCTGTGTGGTGGATGACATATTGCGGGAATCAGATAAGGGAAAGGTTACTGCTCTGCTTCTGCTGGATTATTCAAGAGCTTTTGATACTGTGAATACAGATCTCCTGGTCTCTAAACTGTCCTTTTTGGGGTTCTCAGAGAGTGCATGCCAGTGGCTAAGGAGTTTCCTAACTGGTAGGAGTCAACGAGTTACCACTAGAGACCAGGCTGGACTACGAGTGTTGTCCCACCCCACGAGCCTTAAAAATGGATGCCCCCAAGGGTCAATACTGAGTCCATTACTCTTTAGCCTATATACATCTGATCTTCCAGATGTGATAAGGAACTGTAGCTACCACATGTATGCGGACGATACTCAACTTTATTATTCATTTGGAAGTGATGAGGTTCAGTCTGCCACTCAACACATAAATGATGACCTCGAGCGGCTGATGATATGGTCTAGGAGGCATGCGCTTCTCTTGAACCCTACAAAATCGGTTATGATTGTAATGGGTACAAGACAACAAGTCGAAAAGTTGAACGAGCCTTTGGAAATAAAGATTGGTAACGCGACTGTGCCTACAGAGAGCGTGGTGCGTAATTTGGGTGTGTATATGGAATATGACTTAAGATTCGAGGCTCACGTTAGAAATAAATTACAATGGGCTTTTTCGCGGCTTAAAAATATTTATCGCATCCGTCAAAACCTATCCATTGAAGCTAGACGTAGAATAATCGACGCGCTCATTATCCCAATAGTCGAGTATGGTGATTGCATCTATGGACCGTGCCTTCTAAGGAGAACCGAACGGAAGTTGCAAAGATTGCAAAATGCTTGCTGTAGGTATTGTTTCAACATTCCCCCCAGAGGACACATCACCCCTTTTTTGAGAGCTTTTAAAATTATTGACATGAAACAAAGACGGTTTCTTCACTTAAGCGTACTCATGCATAAAATTACCAGTTCAAAAATGCCACTTTATCTCTTCGAAAAACTGAATTGGTCTAGAAACTTTCACGGCTACGAGACTAGAGGCAGAGAGACTCTTTTACTTATCCCAAACCATAACCTAACACTGTTCAGGGGATCCTTTTCATACTCAGCCAGCAAATGCTGGAATGAGTTGCCCCAGGCCTTGAAGGAGCGGGTGAATAGTTATACCTTTAGAGATGCTCTAAAGCGTTATCTTCTGGGTGGTTAATGGGTTTCTCAGTGGTTAATGGGTCTCCTGTTTGCTTTTCTTTTCTTATTTTCTTTCTTTTCTCTCTTTTCGCTGGTGGTGAATCGAAGATTGTGCAAACGTGTTTGTGCGTCATTTCCTCATTAATTAAAACTGCTTATCTATTTCAATGTATTACTGCCTAACTATTTCAATGTTGTCTCAACTATCTTACTTCCCATTTGTCATTATGTAAAATTTGGACTCCTTTGAGGCTTTTCTCTTCTTCTTTTTTTTTTTTTTTCCTCGTTTTTGCTGACAGTTAACCTGAGGTGGTATATGTGGGTTTACTTTTTATTTTGTTTTCTGCCATACGTTTTTTTTTTTTTTTTTTTTTTTTTTTCTCTCTTTTTTATTATATTTATTCTTTAATCTAGATATGCGGGGGTGTGGGATGGAAGCCCCTGATGCCCTTGCGGTCGGACTCGCCCTACATTGGTGGGGTGTATCTCGGCCGTGGGAATGTTTGTGGGATGAGCCCGGACCTTTTGGTGTACTCTCTCTTGAATGTATTTTTTTTCTTTTTTTGTCATCTACTATATTTATTTTCTGTGTTTATTTTTTTGTATATATTCCTGTTTCTAGGTGTTTAAGGGTGTGGGCTGAAAAACATCTGGTGTCCCCGTGGCTGGGTTCGCCCTATA
The DNA here is from genome assembly GCA_949825065.1 of Odontocerum albicorne. Taxonomy (NCBI): domain Eukaryota; kingdom Metazoa; phylum Arthropoda; class Insecta; order Trichoptera; family Odontoceridae; genus Odontocerum; species Odontocerum albicorne. The sequence continues at coordinate 43,339,675 of OX463846.1, read as the reverse complement.
TTGGTGGGGTGTATTTTGGCCGAGGGGATGCTATTAGATGAGCCCAGACCTTTTGATAGCTTCTGTGTCTGATGTATTGTCTGCAATTTATGTGTTTTAGTAGTGTTACTCAGATGTGATCTTGTACATACTATGTTGCTGTCAATAAACCTAATATTTATTTATTTATTTATTTGATTTGACCTACTTGAAGATTACTTTGAGTAGAGTGACTAGATACTTTTTTTTAACGGAAATGACACTGAATGTAACTATGAAGGTATTCAGTATCCATGACACGTGCTAGTTATTCCGTATATTGCCTTCTTCTTCATCTTATTTTAGGCCAGTTGGCCTGTTATGGCCCTGCATCATTGTTTGCCTCTTGCGACGTCGACTGCCAGCTGTCTTTCCATCTTTTGGGAGGTCGTTCTGGAGGTCTGCTTGCTTGGGTGATACTGTCCCGGGCCATTCTTACGGCTCGTGGTTCCGCCATTCTGGATACGTGTTCGTTCCAGAACCTTCTTCTATGTCGTCCCCATCTGACAATATTTTCAACTTCGCACGTCCTTCGGATTTCTGTGTTTCGTACTCTATCACGAAGGGTTTTGCCAGCAATACTCCTGAGTATCTTCATTTCGCTGGTTCGAACGAGATTTTTGGTTCTGACAGTGTCGGATCTGGACTCTATGCTGTACGTCATTATAGGGCGGACACAGGTCTTGTATATCCTCACCTTGCTTTTTTCAATCTTTCGACCATTTAATAATTCATTTTTGCTCCTGGTAATTTTTGCTCCTGGTGTGGAGTCATAAACTTTTTTTTATTAATAATTTTATTGTACAGTAGTTTCATAAAATAGCGTTCTAACCTTTTATCCAGCAATATAATCTATTTAGGTACGCAGAAGGGAACAAAGTATCAAACTTTCTTTTTTTAACCTGGTGAATTTATTGCCATGTGGCAATCTCTTCCAATCTACCAATAATATATTTGAATGGCCCTAAGTGAAAACGAGACTGGAATTACATTTTTCAAAAACCTGGGAACCAGCGGGGATCGAACCCGCAACCTCCGGATCGGTAGACAAGCATCTTACCACCACGTCACGGAGGTCGTCACTTTCTTATCACGACACTACTTTCGCCTCCGTCATCTATATCAACATTTTTATACAGCTCCTTCTATTTCTCTGAAAAAAAAAATTTTTTTTAATGCAAATTATCTTCACTTGGTCTAACCTTCGTTTTTTAGTCTTTCTCTCACATTTATGTTTACGTTTTAGTTTTAATTTAGCCATTCTTTCGTTACTCATTCGTTCAATATGTCTAAACCAACTCGACATGCTTTTTTCACCCTATTTAACACATCAGTGTGTAGCTTCCATTCATTCTTATTAACTAGATATCTTATTCTGTTATACATAGTCACATAACATATTCTTGTATTGTATTACACTTTCGTTGTATACAGCACAACCTGGCGGATTGTTTGCCACATGAAAATATTTTTCAACCAACCCAAAATTATGTTGAGAGGCCTTAAGTGAAAATCAAACTGGAATCATATTTAAAAAATCGGGGTTCCAACGGGAATCGAATCCGCAACCCCGGGATAGGAGACAAGCGTCTTACCAACTAGGCCACAGAGGTCATCTTTTTCTTGATTCTTTGTAGTTAACGCATTTCCGCTTAAATTACTCGGTTTATCTCATTTACGAGTATTTCCACATCGTAAATAAATAATTTTCTTTTATATAACGCCAGTATGTCGTATTCCAAAACCCTAAAAATAACTTATAAATATATTAAGGGTTGTTAAGATCAGAATGTTTCTAAGGCTTATATAAACTCCTTTTGTCCCTAAGTGTCTTTATTTTGAAATAAACATACGAAAGTTTATAATTGAAAAATAATAGAATTAACGTGATCAGCAAAAATAAACAAACACAGCATTAACATAATTAGCATTTGAGGCGCTGAAAACCCAATACTGTTCACCCCTTTTTAATCCATAAACAATTCCATTAAATAACCACTGAAATAAAACACTCCCTTATTCATCATTTCTACTGTTTTGTTTCTCCTAGAACTATCCTATTACACGGAGCTGTCGCTCCCGGGTGTCGGATGCCGCCCTACACAACCTTTATCCATATTTTTTTGGACAACCTCTTTATCTTCCCATATCAACCCATCAACAAGCCATACATCAATTTATCCCATCATTTTGCTTACCCATACAAATCCATGAACAATTCCATTAAACCACTACTGAAATAAATCACTCCCTTATTCATCACTTCTACTGTTTGTTTCTCCTAATATAGATATATCCAATTATATGGAGTCGTTACTACCAGTGCTTGGATGCCCTCCTACACAGCCTTCACCATATTTATTTTGGGCGACCTCATGGTCTTCTTCTTGGAACCTTCAGCTCAAGTAACGATTGGCCAACGAATTATTCTTGTCTTGCATCGATGTGCTTGCATTACTGCAATCTTTTCTCCCTTAGTTTGTCATTTATGGGTGGCACTCATAGATATATTCTAATATATCATATATGTTCCATATATTATCTCTGTTATGAGTAAAAACCACCACCAACCTTAATGTCGTAATTTAAAATTATATTTCAATACATCAACGTGCAAAAGGATGTCATATCGCTCGCATATGCTGAATCTTCATCGATATACTCTAAAATCCATTCATATGTTTTACCCCACACAGACAGCATTAAATATTTATGTGTCTTGCTTCACAGCAATGTCGCATTTGGTCTTCATAAAGACTTTTTGTGCAATTCAGCTTAATAAAATTTACAACTTGTGATGAGAATTTCTAAATAGTTTGAAAGCCAAATTATTTTCAAAATGCTTTAACTCATTGGTTTGAAGCAAACCACAAAGCAATGCTTACATTTGGAGCCTGCTGGGGGCACAACATTAATTCATGGTGGAGAAGGTACAGAAAATATATCTTCGATATCTCTAAATCAGGGAGTTTGGTGTCTTTTCCTGGCTTTATCCTACTCAGTGTGTGCTGGGCATGCTTAGATATAATTCCTTAAACGTAAGAAGAAATCTTCGTCTATTGGTATACGTTATCAGACTCGTTCAGGGCCCGTGAGCTGTACAGTATCACTAAAAAGATTTAGCGGTAAATTTTTCTATCAAGTATATTAGACTGCGCTGGCAGGAACTGTTCTTAATCACATATGCAAAAACGGGTCTCCCAGCTGCTATGCCTATTGCAAGGGCCTTAACTCTTTTGAACGGAACTGCTTCGGATATTGACGTATTTCATATCACATTATCAAAAATGAAAGTAAATTTTCTTGTTATATTGTAGACGTAAGAAAGCACCCATCAACTTATTTTAGTAACTTTTAAATTTTGTTTATTAATTTCCATTGCTTGTAATTGAAATATGTAATTGGGCTTAGATTGTATTGTGAATGAAAACAAATAAATAAATAAATATCTGCTGCATGATCCATCTGCTCCGGTGGTCTATTGTGCACTGAGCATTTCATTTTGGTTTTCATTTTCTTAATGCGTTAAACCGTGACCATTGTGGAGTAGGCAAGGAAAACAGATATCCATACTGTCATATCCAAGCACACTAAATCCTGCACAACCTCGTATAGTTCGTACTTCTCACTTTACTTTGTTTCAAAATATTTTTAATTTAATCCAGCCATGTTTACCTAACTTATTTAAAAGAATAAAAGTAATTATAATTAAGTAGAAAAATATATTGAGTTTTTTTTAAATCATGGTTTTAAAAATATGAGAAAAATAAACAATATAAATATACTCGTACTACAGTTTTCATGAATTTCAGTATTCTGAAAAGTTTTCCTGTACAACAGTGGGGGTGCTTTTAAAGCACAAGTTCAGCTTGTAGCACGTAAACAATATTATTTGTGAAGCTTATTTTGCAAACTTTTTGTCAAATAGCTCCTTTGTGGAATTTCTGAAAACAGCGCAGAATGCTCAGGCTGAAGGTTCCTTTTATATTTTTACAGTGCATTATTAATTTTAATGGAATGTTGGGCTCTTAGCGTTTCTGGTTTGAATTTAAATATAAAATTTTAGAGATAGATATTCATATAACATGGTTTTAAATTTATTACTTTCACTTGACATATTATTTTTAAAAATGTTATAACGGTTAATTTCTATGATTCTTTTATTTGTATATTATATTTATTTTCTTCATACCTCATTGATAAACATGTCTTATTATTTGTAATTTGTTTTATCAAACACTGTTTATTCCACTTTTTGTAACGGTATAACCCTACCGGTTTCAAGGCTTTCACCTCATCTTCAGGGAAGCACAAACAAGTCTTGTTTATGCTCCTCTGAAGATAAGATGAAAGCATTGAAACCGGTAGGGTTATATCGTTACAAAAAATGGAATAAACAGTGTTTCATAAAACAAATCACAATGTCTTTAAACCTCCACAATGCTAATGCCTTAACGTATAAATAATATATGCCTTATTATTCATATTTCATCAGTTCATTTCATGTTGCCTATGCGAAAAAAGCAGTTGAAACTAAAATATATACTTGTATTTATAAAAACTTTAGACATATTTATTCAGTAGGATGAAGAAGAACACTCTGAGAGGTGGTTGGAATGTAGAAAAAAATATTGAAAAAAGATTAACAAAACAAATATACTGTGTAAATGTGAGTAGAAGGCGTGGTTGAGGAAGACCAAGGAAAGTTTAGTTTGATCAAGTAAATGATATTTGAAATTAAGGAAATTTAAAACTCTGATAAACTGTTGGAGCTCTACGGGAAAGTTTATGAAACCGTATTATTATTTTTTGTTTTGAATAAACGAGTATAAACCTTTCTAGCCATAAAGAAAAATGTCTTTATGATGTGTTATGTACTTGAAAAAAATATATACAAGAAGTCATCCATATGCATCATGGAAAATAATGTGTATGAAATAAAATAAATTAACGGATGTTTAGTTTATAAACACAGTTGTTTAATATCAGTTTGCCAATTTTTCAAAACGTCGAATTGAGACGAAACACGATATTAGTTTTGGTGGTAATTGCGGTGTTTAAAACTTCGCTGACTTTATACTTTATGATACCATCGCGTATCTTTACTAGTTTCCGAAATTCTCTAAAATTTCCAATGAAAATTTTCCAGACTATAAGATATTTTGCCGCTAACCAGACAAACTGATTTTCTTCAAAGTTTCCTTTGGATTCTTTCTTAACCAGCTCTATTGGATTTATAATCCTGCATTATTACTATATTTCAATAATCTAAAAATCATCACTTTTACCAATGATCTTGTGAAAAACAAATTTATAATTCGTTTTTGTGTTAAATGCCCCTTTGATTATTCTTGGTGAAAAACTCAGTAACATTCAATAATAATTTATGAAATCGATTTAATTAATAATTTCAAGAAATGCAATATGACGATTTCTGTCAATAAAAAAAGTGCTTAACAATATCAAAAGAACCACTCAGCTGTGTAGTGGTATTGGTTTTAGAATGCCACACGATTGGTTCGCGCAGAGCGCACTTTTGTATTGTTGTTAAAATACTCCGTGATTAGAAAAACACTACTATGTCGAAATTAGGAAACGGATAACCGCTTTCGGGCCAAGCAATGGAGATTGTTTTGAATTTTTGTAATGATGGATAATAATTAGGGATCGGTCGAAAAGGTGCTGCAATCTATTAGTGCGATTTTTATCGAATGCAGGGGTCTCCAAACTTTTTAGCCTAAGGGCCACACTGACTCCTCCACTAAGTCCCAAGGGCGAAGACCTAGCTAGCTCATCACACCAACATACTGTAGTTTTGAATTACGCGCAAATTTTCGTATTAGGACTAGCTGGCGAGCAAGATATCTATGGCGCAGGGTTCGTGGGTGGACTCCGCTCCGTTTGCAATTTCGGTTGGTACTTACGAGCAAGTGTCAAGGACATTTCAATGCGGTGGAGATAGCTACCGCGTGCCGGATTGGGGGTGCTCGCGTACCGGTTTTGGCCCGCGGGCCGTAGTTTGGAGACCACTGGTCTTATGTAACGTATAATTAAAAAAAAATCGAAAGCTTAGAATGTACTTTGTTATAACTTAAAGTTTCCTAGAATTTAGTATCACTCCATCCACTATTATATTAAAACTTTATTATTTAGCATTGTAATTATGTAATTTTGATACATTAATATGTTAAATAATCTTACATTCATTTTATTTTTATGTGCAATCTAATTAAAGCTGACGAACATTTTCACTTTATAATACTTATTACTCACACTATTGCAAAATGACTCTTTAGGCTAAACGATCTATATATGTGTATATACGAGTACATTTGAAAAATGTGTTAAAAATAAATAATATGCGGAAAGTGTAAAAAAGACACAAATTTAGAATTAATCAAGAATTAAATTAAGAATAAAATACATCTCCCTTCATTGACATAGCGTATTGTTCCTGGTATTCAATCATCAATTTTTCTGATTGCCATCTCATTTTTCTGATAATTGATAAAATTACCTTATAATTTTTTATGCTTGTTTTTGTTGTTCGTGTATACTGCCGTCATAAGCAAAAACGCAGCTAACGGGAAAAAATCAGCAATTTAATTAAGTACCATATGAGGCAATATTCCAAATCAAATTCTGAACCGTAATCCTTAAAAAAAATAGAGAAAACCATTTATTTCAACACAAAAATCGACATAATGTCTTTTTTAATTTTTCAAAATACTAGGTTTTTCTAAGGAAAAAAACAATAAAACGTGATTCATAAGCAAAAAGACAGCAGGTGCCTATGCGTTTGCTGCGTTTTTGCTTATGAGGGCAGTATAACATCGTAGTTTTTTTTTTAAATTTCTATTAACAATACAAATCTCCTACTATATTATAAATCTCCTGTTCTAAATTCAAGGGATTTAAATATATCAATATTAAAACATTCATTTTTAAAACATTGGTCATATATCATGAATATTAAAACATTGATCATATATCAATATTAAAACATTGATTTTTAAAACATTGATCATATATCATGAATATTAAAACATTGATCATTTATTAATATTAAAACATTGATTTTTAAAACATTGATCATATATCATGAATATTAAAACATTCATCATATATCAATATTAAAACATTGATTTTTAAAACACTGATCATATATCATGAATATTAAAACATTGATTATTATTATTATTATTATTATTACACATGACAAGAAATATACACAATTTGAGAAAAAAACAACAGGTAATTTGATTTGGACATATAATTTTAATGGATCTGGGTTTGTTGCCTTTCATTTGTCGTATCCCCAGTAAATTATATATCATGAATATTAAAACATTGATCATATATCATGAATATTTAAACATTGATCATATATCATGAATATTAAAACATTGATCATATATCATGAATATTAAAACATTGATCATATATCAATATTAAAACATTGATCATATATCATGAATATTAAAACATTGATCATATATCAGTATTAAAACATTGATCATATATCATGAATATTAAAACATTGATCATATATCAATATTCAAACATTGATTTTTTCAAAATGTGATCGGTTATTAATAATTATTTCTTCAGATTGTCACTAAGTTTTCTTTGAAATACTTACAGCCCACGCCTAGTTACTTATGTTATGAATTTCAAATTTTCTCTCAAGACAAGATAAAATATTCATATCGATTTTTAGTATTTAATTCCTAAAGTTGTCTCCATTATCTTGAAAATTCAAGATAATTCTGTAGCCGAGAGACAGAAAGTTTAATTTAAAATATTAAATTTCACTTTGTCATATTACGTCTACATGATCTGTATAATGAAAGAAGGTTTATTATAGAGTGTGCTGTATTTCTTATGACATAGTACAGTCTCATTAGTGACTTTATTAAAATTACGCAATTTATATTTTCCGTGTAATTTTTTAGTCACACTATAGTCGCTATGAGAAAGAATTTTCTTTTTCATTTTAATTACGCTGTGTATCGTATCTTTTATTTTATGAGTATACGAGTAAAATCAAGGAAATTATGACTGGATCAAGTGAATCATATTTTGAAAGAATAAAACGTAGAAGTCAGAAAAATCGTAAGATTTGTATGAGAAGGTGTCTGTATGTAGAAGAGACGAAGAATATTTGCCTAGATAGGAAAACTCGGCACTCTATTCTCAACTGCCTCCCCTGATAGGGAAATTGCTCGAAGGTATGTATTAATATTTCATATAAAAACCGCTAAAAATAAGGAAACGAAAGGAAAGTAATCATAATTATATATTATTATATTTACGTCATAAATGACTGCGTGAAGGGAGGGGAACTGTAGAGAACAGGATAGAAAAATAAATTACAAAAAATGTAGAGAACAGGATAGAAAAATAAATTACCAAAAAAAAAACATTTACGTGTTTCTACACTAGGTTGAAGACTGGTAAGCATGGAAAAGTGTTTTGAATGCCAGATAACCGTTTGACGAGGCCAATTTTATTGGCGACTCCGAAATTAAAGACCTCATGTGGATCGCGCTAAGCATTTGAGTACATGAAGAAGATGGAGGGCACAACTGTTCGAGAATAAGTTCAGCATACGCCATAATACAATATTAAGTTGTCTTGTGCAGGCGATGGGGTCCCAGCCCATCTAGGATAATGGAATAAAGATGAAGATTGACGTATCTCTATGAAAATAATATTTAATATAAGAATTTTTAAGGAATTATTTACGCTCTTGGATATTACGAAATAGCACTATTTAAATAAATAAACTTGTAATAACCTGTCAATAATAACGAAATGTATTTTTTTCAAAATGACATTGCGCTTTTCTTTAGATTCCGTATTATTTTGTTGCCTGAATCAATGATACCTCCGAAACCGAGAGTTTACTCTGCAGTATATAAGGAAGAAACTAACACCGTTTGCAATCGCCCACTATTGTACCTGAAGAAAAGCTTAGACTTATGACGAAGGATAGCAAAAAAATGGTACTACTTCTCGTTTGCTTTATGTGAGTAACGCTATTATCTCTTCCTTTTTGCATCTGCAGCTCTTTTAAAGTATTTAATAATACATTTAACAAAATGATGTGATAAATTGATTTATGGCTTGATGATGGGTTGAAATGAGAAGATAAAGAGGTTATCATAGAGATAATACACGGAACAAATATACCAGAGGAAATCTATGAGTGGCACCCTTAAATGTCAAACTAAGGGAGATAAAATATTGCAGTGGTGCAGGCACATCGATGCAAGACCAGAGAGTATGAAAGCTGATCGTTGCTTGGGCTTAGAGATTAACAGGAAACAATAAAGAGGTCGTCCAAAAAATATGAATGAAACCTGTAAAGGAGGGCAGCCTTGCGCTGAAAGTGACGACTCCACGTTAAGAAGTAGGGCAATGAAAAACAAGATAGTAAAAGTGATGAATAGGGGAATGGTTTAGTTAAGTGGCTGTTTAATGGAATAGTTTATGGATTAAAAAAGGGGAGAACAATATTGGGTTTTCAGCGCTTCAAATGCTAATTATGTAAGGTTGTCTTTGTTTATTTGTGCTGGTCATACTATTTTATTTTCATGCTTTCGTATGTTTTTTCTAAAACATGCACACTATGAGATACAAGCAGTTTATAAACCGTGTAAATATTTTAATTTTTTCAACCCTTAACATAGTTAAAAACCTTTTAGAAGTTATAAGGGTTGTTGGAATAGAAAATGTACATGTACATGTACATGTACATGTACATGTACATGTACATGTACATGCACATGCACATGCACATGCACATGCACATGCACATATACACATATACACACACACACACATATATATATATATATATATATATATATATATATATATATATATATATATATATATATATATATATATATATATATATATATATATATATATATATATATATATATATATATATATATATATATATATATATATATATATATATATATATATATATATATATATATATATATATATATATATATATATATATATATATATATATATATATATATATATATATATATATATATATATATATATATATATATATATATATATATATATATATATATATATATATATATATATATATATATATATATATATATATATATATATATATATATATATATATATATATATATATATATATATTTTATATTTCGACGTGTCATGTTTTAGGATTAATACAAAAGGAACATTTACCTTTGGTATTTTGAAAAGCACTGCTTTAAAAACATTTTTATTATTAATTTACTTGGCAGGAACATTTTGCAAATCGTCTTTTAATATTTTTCGTTTAATCCATATTGACTCGAAGGTCCTGTATGCTTTGAGTGCCTACTTTATGAATATTATAAACGAATATTTCGCTTTTCTTCAAACCATTTTTAGTGTCAAAGGTTTTCCTAGAAATTATACATATGTAGGACATTTTTTTCGTTTCACGGTTCCTGCTCACAGGCAAATAAATGTTTTTATCTCAGTAAGATATATAAAAACACAAAGATAAAGGAGGGGCGTCAAGAGATTGAGATCATGTCAACGCTTTAACCATTTTATTCGTATAATATGTAATTATATAAGGTTTATTTTCTGACACGTCTCTATGGGTCTGAGATTCACCTTGCTATAGACGGCACATTCGGAGACTTGAAATATTCTACCAGCGTTTCAATCGTCACGTTTTTTGGATTCCTTGGAGTGATCATGTCACAAATATCTCAGTCCTGCAACGCTCCAATTGTTAACATGAAGAGAATATGGTTGTTAAGGTGAAATTGAGGTGGATTGGACATGTGATACACATGGACGATCATAAACTCCCAAAATCATCTGAAAGCAATAGATGTGCGCAAATATTGCAGCCCCCTTTTCTAATGAGGTAGTATTCCACACAACATGTGATAAAAAAACCTTGAGTTGTGTGCCTACTCAAGTCATTATAACTTGTGAAAGAGGTTTGTGTGAGCTCTTTTTGTTGTTGGTGCTTTTTGTTGTTTAAAATTTGTATTTTTGTATAAATGCTTTTTTTTGCTTTATGATTGTGCGCGGTATATTATTTGCTTTGTGATTGTGCGCGGTATATGATTGTGCGCGGTTAGATGTTTTGGTCTGTCTGGAGTGATGAAGTGTGAGGAGTTTGATTTCGCGTGATGTGTACATATGTTATTGTCACTGTTTGTTAGGTTAATGAGAATGTGCAACGGGGTTTAACATAATCTAAAATTGTAAAGAGGTATCGATTTATTTTTTCATGCTATATGTCCTCAGTGAGATACAGGCAAAAACCTAGTTTACTGGGGACACGACTAATGAAAGGCAACAAACCCAAATCCATTAAAATTGTGTATCCGAATTAAATTACCTGTTGTTTTTTCGCAAATTATGTATATTTCTTGTCATGTGTAAAATAAATAAAAAATTATAAACCCAAAGGCTCTTTTAATGAGGCTGTCTTCCGGCCAGAAAACACTGTCTTCCGGCCAGGTTCTAAATGATCAAATATCTAATTAATACATCTATATGGTGAAGAGTTATTATGGAACGACGAACAAATGAAACATTATCAAGAACATTCTTAAGGAATTTTCGCTCTTCTCTTCTTTTTTCTACTGTTTTAATTCACTTAGACCGTTAAGTAGTGTAGAAATCAATTAACAGTTTGAACGCTTCTTAACTTTTTCAAGTGATTTTAAAAGTCTTAGGACTGAATTGAAATTTCATCGAAAAACTCCATGAAATATATTCCAAGAAAGTTTGAAGTGGAGAAAAAAGCTTTAGAGACTTTTCCGGAGAATATATTTTTTTTTCGGGTAAAAAGTGGGGGTTTTCGTGGAATTGTGTTCTTATATCATATTCTAAGCGATGTTGATATCATTCATGAAATATTGAGTTAGGTATATATCTTACGAATAATTTTAAATTTTAATATGAATTTAAATTTTACGACCTCTGTGACATAGTTGGTAAAACGCTTGTCAACAACGTGTCTCCAGTCCAAGTTTATTTATATATTTGTTTAACATTTTATTGTAAAACAATCTGGCGGGCTTATTGCCAGATGGCAATCTTTCCAACTAACCAGACAAAAGTTGTAAAGGAAGTTACACTGTGTCAAAAATATGTATTAAATAATATATTATTTATGGTTAAGGCAATAACATTGTGGAGGTTTAAAGACATTGTGATTTGTTTTATCAAATTCATTCCACTTTTTTTAACGGTATAACCCTTCTGGTTTCAAGACTTTCACCTCATCATCAGGGGAGCATAAACATGCCCTGTTAAAACGTGAAGTGGAATAAACAGTGTTTGATAAAACAAATTACAAATATTAAATAATACAATAAAAAAATATTATTCAACCTTAAAAAAATTATGAACAATAAACGAGTACATAGTAAAAATAAAAGTGAGATATCATCAATGAACAAAAGGAAAAGGAAGGAATGATGGAGAGAAAATAGGAGTCAGGAATGAATCACTTGATATTACGAGTTTTTTAAAACATGCCAATGACGGAGCGAATCTAACATTGGTTTTACATACAGACATTGTAACATAATTCGTTCGTTTGAAATATAAATTGCTACACGGAATGGTGGGATTTGGGATGACAATGAACTTAAGGCTTCATGTGAGTGAAAGGTGCGGTAAAGGAAGACCAAATAAAGTATGATTGGATCGAGTGAATGATATTTTGAAAGAAGCAAACGTTAAAAGGCTTATGAGGTGTCATCCTACCCGACAGGGAAATGGCATGATTATTCGAGTATGTATGTACGAGTATGTATAAATTACATTAATTCGGTTAGGTTGCACTTTATGCGACGAATGTGTTGATACAATAATACTACTATATATAGTATATGTAATGAATTTGATCGATTTAATTTATCAAAGGTTTCGAATTTGATATCGTGGAACTCCATTTTAGAACATTTAATAATAAAGTGTCAGTACATCAAGCAATTTGCAAAAATAAAGCAGGTATAAATAACAAAGACTGTAAAAAAATCAACTCTCATTAAATGTTTCCTTTCGGGTAAATAATATACCACACACGCTTCCGATGAAACACGACACCAGTTTGACTTCAACATTACTTTCGTGTCAAACCGGGATTTTTACGCATGAATAGTTTTGACCTGTTAAAAACATGTTGAGGGTTTGATATCCGCTACTAGTAGAATAAAAAGTAATAAATTATTTAATATTTTTCATGGTCTGGTGTCCACTTATACTGTTCTCTTCACATCCAGGCTAGTAATTCATCCAGGCGAAGCTGGTGTAGCCAAAAAAAATATGTTTAAAACCTTATTTAAATACCTCAATGGTCAATCGTTCACAGTACGTTGTACTTTAAAATAAAGGTTTTGTAATTTGTTTTATCAAACACTGTTTATTTCACTTTTTGAAACGATATAACCCTACCGGTTTCAAGGCTTTCACCTCATCATCGGAAGAGCACGGAGAAGATTGAATTATGTTACAAAAAGTAGAATACACAGTGTTTGATAAAACAAAATACAATGTCTTTAAATCTTGACAGTATTAATGCCTTAACTATAAACAATATACAAATAAAGGTTTATTGATAGCAACATCGTCGTTGCTGGGCCTCGAAGTCGAGGATTCTTTCGCCATTCGAACGTCAATTCGGTTGGAAAGTGAAGCTGTGCCATTGAGTTCTCGTTTCTTTCTTCTTTTTTTCCTTCTCATCTTTAAGTAAGTGAGTTGTTGCACACCAGCAGACTCACCGGCCACACCAGTGTACTTGATCCAATGACACACCTGAAGTGAGATGATCGGAGTACCCCGGCATATTTATTTGCCTTTTTTTAAAGAATACATATGATCGAAGTCATGGATATATTTCTACCCGCGTATGGAAAAAAATGCCTGTGTCATTCGAGGGGAGTAGTACAGCGCAGGGTTTGAAGGCAATGAAAAAGAAGAGAAAAACTAACAAAATGTTTGGAATCATTTCATCACATCTTAATTCCTTCGAATGGTACTACTAATCACATACGAATTCATCATATGGACATGTCGAAGAGCGTGACCGGGAGCAAGTATTATCTTTGGTCTCAGTAATTGAGCCTTCGAGTTAAGAATCACTAGAGTAGCAAGTAACTCGCTGTTTGCCAGCCAAGTAACGCCATCGCACGTGGACAGGTAACAACTAAACTTGCATACGTCTAGCGAATGCGAAATTGTAAACCAGACCAGCTTATTTTCTCGAGTGCCATCGGGAACCGAACCTGAAATTTCCAGTTGGAAAATCAGTGTTTTACCAACTGGACCACGGAGGTCGACACCAGTTCGTTGTATTTTCTGATGTACAATAGATTTTTAATAAATAGCTTGATATTAGAGAGGGGCTGACGATAATAATAAAGTGCTACAAATGTTTATTTAGTTCACCCCTTATACTCGTATATGAATAGTTGCCCTTTAAATATATGGCACTAAACAAGCAGACTATGAAATAATCAGGGGTAAGGCAGACTGTCGAAATATAATGAGGACCCATGGCTGTAGAATTATGTTCCTAATATAAACATAAAATCTTCAGAACTAAAAATTATTCCAGAATATCGCCCATACCTCCTCACATTGGCGGACTATTATTGTTTTCATTATGGTCATACAGGGGCTGTTATTGTAAACCTTCTGTTAAACTTTGTGAAATGCGATACGATAGACAATCCCCCGTGATCGAGTATGAGTATCAGCCATCCTATGGATGAATGACGTCCTACGCTTGTATTAAGTTATTGTGTGTAAGCTGTTGCACTTCAGAAATTGTACATTCTTTACAGATGAAACTCAAAGTGTGATTATTGTATGTTTTTTTTGTATTTCTTACTTTTATATACGATTCTTTAATTTTTTATTTTGTTTGTTTTATGTAAACTGTCTTAGAACGGGCGTACACCTAGTTAGGCAGAGGAGTGCTTTATATATTCATTCTAACAATCAATAAATAACACTAAATTTAAAAATCAAAATCCCAGACCAAATTTATTTTGTTTGTTTTTTTTTTGTTTCTTGTTTCATTTACCATTTTTTTTGTTTCTCTTGTTTTTAATATATTACGTATACACACGAGTATAATTACTTGTCATGTAAATAAACAAAAAATAATAGACCACTTTAAATTACCTGTCTTTTTCGTTGTCTTTTCTTCATACTATGTATACATAAAATTACTTGTCATGTAAATAAATAACTTTCTTAGTTCTTATATGAGGATCGAAGCAATGAACAATTTTTGATCCAGCGATTTTCTGTTATGCTCATTAATCTCGCAGTTCCCAATAAGGGTTGCTTCCTAAACTGCACACATCACCTATATTTAGAACACTTTGAGGCATACCATATCACTCCACAGAACCTGAACGGCACAATCACTGTCATAATACCCCCCGTCCTTTTGAAACGATTTGGAGCAATCATATTGTTCGATAAAGTCGAAATCGACTTTATCGAACAATATGTTCGATAAAATCGAAATCGATTTTACTCCTCTTCGAAGGAACATCTATCAAATACGGATTCAAAATATGCAAGGGAGACATCCTATTAAGTGACTAAATAAATTATCTGTATAATGTATTAATGATGCTGTTTCTATCTGTTGGTATCTGGAGCAAATATGCCACGATATGGACTGCACCTCCTATACAGAGCTCAAGAGGATCGCTGAAGACCGAGCGGAGTGGAAGAGGAGATGCAGAGCTTTGCTATTAACTCTGTGGCGTTATGGCAGAAGTTGATATGTCCGTTTTACCTTAGTTTACAGGAGAAGCAATATTTACTTTGATAAGGTGTTAAAATCAGTACAAATAATCATTTTTTTAAGTTTTTCCAAACAATATATCTTTGGTTTGGATAATGACTGACACACCAAGTTTTGCTACAACATGCTGATAAATATGTTCTATAAATTGGGAGAATAAACACAAAATGACAAAAAACGGACGTATCAACTTCTGCCATAACGCCACAGAACTAATCCCCAGGATTGAAACTGAGGAAGATGATGCTGTTTGTTTTTTAATAAACCAAAAATAATAATTCACATACTGTATTTTAATACTTCAATTTGGTAGCATTTAAAGTTGAAAATGACTTTTATATCTTCAAAAGATAGTTAGTTATATTTAATAAAACCACCTTTTTACCGTATCCAAAGCTCTGTTTATGACCGCATTAAATATCAAAATCAAATTATACTAATATACCAAATTTTCAAAAAGTCACGTTATCAAAGATACTTCATTATTATTATGCCTGTATTTTCCTCAGGATGATATAAATATTAAACGAAATTTATTGGCAGGATGAGTGGAAGCCTCATGATTTTCTTATGGTCTCCACATTCATAAATATAATATATTCTTACGACTTTGTTCAGCTTGAGGGGTCGGCAAACGTTAGAGCCATAAAATGTTCTTTCAAAATATGAAAAATCGACTATACTGTTCTGAAAAGACCTTAAGATTTTATCGCCATTTGTGATATACGAGTATTTTCGGAACAAATAAACCAAATTCTGATTGTTAGGTCAAGATCGTTCCTGGTCAGGTGTGTTCAATTTCTGATTGCAATGTTTTAATCGTTTCTGAGCAAGTGTTTTAACCCTGAGAGATCGGCGCACTGCTATAGCAGTGGAAGAAATTTTTTCTACCCTTGTATTCTAAATGAATATCATTCATTTAGAATACAAGGGTACATATTCTAAAATATATTTATGTTGTAAAAATATATTTTTTTTGTTTTTTTGTTGTTTAAAATAAATATTTATCACGAACGTCCGAATCGTAAATATATCTCAGCACTAGATAGACAATTATATTTTTTTCTCGTAGCGCTCTCAGGGTTAAAAACTAATAGTTATAGTTCGTAAATTCTAGGATGAGTCCTGTGACAGCTCACAAATTTGCCCCAATACAACCTTATGTAATGTATTTACCTAAATAACTTGCTATTTTCAAGTTCATAAAATAATTAAAATTACTGAACATCGTTACAAGGTTGTATTGGGGCAAATTTGTGAGCTGTCACGGGACTCATCCTAGAATTTCCGAACTATAGGTTATGGACGTTTCTGGGCAGATAAATGAAATTTCAAATAAGTATAATAATAATTACGTTTTTTATAGTTACGGCATCAACACTGGATGTTTAAAGATGTTATAATTTATTATGTGAGAAATTATTTATTCCACTTTGTATAACGGTATAACCCTACCGGTTCTAAGATTTTCACCTCATCATCAGAGGAGCACAAACAAGAGTGCTTCACAAAGTCTTGTTTGTGCTCTCCTGATGATGAGGTAAAAACCTTGAAACCGGTAGGATTATACCGTAATACGAAGTGGAATAAACAGCTTTTTAGGCTATACTTGTTTATGGGCAGCTGTTGGCTATGGCTAGGTTATGGTCGTATCTTCCACGTTTTCGGCGGCCTTCCTGGTAATCTTCTGCTGCTAGGGTTTCCAGTCTTCGTAATTTTCGCAAGTGTCTAATCCTCCATGTGGTCTAAATGATCCCTCCAGAAGCGCCTTCAGCTTCTTCTCCACCTCACTATGTCTTAAACACCATAGACAGAATTTATCGTCTCATTTCTAATCCGACCTCTATGAGTTCTGCCTTCGATGGAGCGTAGGGTTTTCATTTCCGCCACTCTGAGAAGGTTTTTTGTCCTGTTGGTATCGTCTCTTACTTCTATCTCATATGTAATGATGGGGCGGACGCATGTCTTGTATATCCTGACTTTATTCTCGGTTAGCATGTTTTTGTTTCTCCATATAGTGTTCCGCAGGCAGCCAGCCAAAGCTGTCGCTTTATTAGTTTGTGCTCGTACTTCACTATATAGGTATGCTAGTTGCTGGAGATTTCTACACCTAGGTAGGTGAATCGCATGACTTGCTCGATGGCTACGTTATCGATGATCAGTTTGCATCTGAGTAGCTCTTTTGATATTGTTAAGCACTTTGTTTTATTGACATAAATCGTCATATTGTATTTCTTAGAAGCAAGGTAAAATTTGTAGAGCATTCTCTGAAGATCATCTTCGTTTTGTGCTTATATTGTAGCGTCGTAGAGGAAAGACTAACAAAACAAATATATAGTGCAAATATGAGTAGAAGGCACGGTAGATGAAAATTTAGGAAATAATGGCTCGATTAAGTGAATAATATTTTGAAAGAAGAAAATTTAAAATGTGAGAGAAGTAGTAAGAGCTGAACGAGAAGGCGTATATATATAAAAGAGGCGAAATATTTATGTCAAAAAAGAAAAGTCTGGCGCTTTGTTCTCTTGGCCTACTTTATCAGGAAAACCACTTAATGGTATGCATGTATACACTTTAAAGATACACGAGTCGACCTATTGGTCACATTACCTGCCCTACGTGCTCGGGTAACCATAATTGCTTTATGTGTTTTTCTACCTCGGCCTGTCCCGTGCTTCTTACACAACTTCTTGATAAATTATTCATGGACCATGTCTTCGTGTCTTTTCTTATTTAGCGATTGACGTAAGAATGGTTTTTCGATTCAAAGAAAGGTTACATTATGTTGATCACTCTGTTCAGGGTAGGTCATGGGAATCCGAGAATATTTAAAGTGCAATGTGAAATGAACTTATTACGCACTTGCATATGAATGCCATTTTAGTGACGTCCTTTTTGCAGTCCACGTGTAACTGTTTGACGTGATGTAGCCAGTTTTGGAATCGTTTGCTCTTATTTATTTGAGTGAATGGGCAATCGGTAATGGTAACTTCCGCTCGGTACAAGGAACTTCTTTGTTCCAGAATTGTTACCTTGTGAAATCGATCTCAGGAGTGTATGATTCGAGTTAGACAGGGCAACAGTCCCTACCAAGATCATCATGGTGATAGATTTAGAAGCGTATCCAGACAATTTTCTAAGACTTAGACGTTCCATGGCTAGCACGTTAGAAGGGAACTCCATATTAGAATATTTAACATTAAATTATTTTGTTAGTCAAATGCTTATATCAATCCCCGCAACACGTCTTTTAACCTCCTATCCCGAAACTTACTTCAGGATTGTACCTGAAGAGAGCCTCGACATAGGAGTTAGAAACACGTGTAGCTGGGATTGTATTGTATTATTGCTTTGTATTACACTTTCGTTATATACAGTACAACCTGGTGGACTTATTGCCATATGGTAATCTCTTCCAACCAACCATAAAGATGTTAAAGTGAAAACCAAACTACATCCTTTTTAAAAAAATCTGGGTTTCAGCGGGATTTGAACCCGCAACCTACGGGTCGGGAGAGAGGCGTCTTACAAACTAGGCCAGAGAGATCGTAATTCGTGAAATAATAGAGTTATTTACTTTTCAATATTCTAAAATAAATACATTGAATGATTTCTATTTCTGTTTTTTTTCTAACAACTTTGAGAAGTTGTATTAAATTGGAAGCTGCTAGTTTAAAGGAAAATATTTCTGGAATTTCTTATTAATGAAATTGTTTACCCTTTCTTGTTATTCCTTCCTTCCGTCACAAAGCTCGAGGTAGGCTATTTGTGTTTAGATTCAAAGGGTTTTCTTTGTTTGATCAATTCTCATTCTTTCTAACGGAGTGTCCCTTAAGCAGTCCTGCAAACTCAATTAGTGAAATTGTTTTTTAACTCGTTTGTCCCGGGTTGAGGGAGGTCCAGACAGAACAAAAGGGATAAGACAGACAAAAACTGGGACCGTTTTCTCTCCCCTCTCTTACTGCTGAAATTAAATTAAATGCTTCATACCCTTCATTAAATTTAGTTTCATGATTTATATTTACCGTTTTCCATAATTATTTTGCTTTTTTAGTTGTTGATCAAAATGCAAATAATGATGACCATCTGGTTTTTGTTGCTGATTATGATTATTTTTCTTCACCCATGTCACGTTAATGAATACTCATTATTCGTGACGAGTATAAAAGAAGGCACAATACTCGCACGTAACCAACATTTATATGTAGAAAGCAAAGATAACACTAGTTAACAAGGTTTTTGTCACAAGGGTGAAAACGGTCATTTTAGGTCAATTTTTGTGTGCTGATAATGAATATGAACTTGAAAATGTTCTATCACGTACCTTTTAAGAGAAAAACTTGAAATTAGTTTTTGACTGAAACTGAAACTTTCGAAATATGAAAAGAATTGGTAAGAATATTTGGAAGAATTGTTAGTGGTTTCCTAGGTAATAATAAAGCTGACAATTACGAACAGTTTGTACAGGAACTCTTGCATAGTTTCCAGAAGCTAGGATGTCGAATGTCACTGAAAATACACTTCCAGCATACCCATCTGGACTTTTCCCCAGAGAATTTAGGAGCTGTAAGTGATGAACAAGGGGAAAGATTCCATGTGGATATTCACAGAATGGAACGACGATATCAAGGAAGGTGGAACTGTAATATGATGGGGGACTACTGTTGGTTTTTGTTTTAGAGAAGGTGACACAAAGTACGAGAGGAAAAAATAGCTGTAGGCTCCTAAGTTATCTAATTTGAGTTTTCATTCAATTTAATATACAATCTCTAAAAAAAATTTGATTCTATCAAATTTATAAAAAAGACTATTTTTTAACAAAAAATTGTATATATGATATAGGTCAATTTTTCTTATAGTAATTGTTATTAATTCTGCTTTTTTATTTTCCTATGTAACAACATTGTATTTTGTGTCTAAATTTATTATTTCAGAAATTTATTTATTTTAACTGTGGTAATTACGACTTTTGAAGTGCGCGAAAACGTATTTATTTTATTAAAACACTACCCCTTCTGTCACACGAAAATTTACGTGTTACAAACTTTTTGCTGCAATTTTCGTAATAATAAATAGCACGGTCGATTTAGTAAGAATCAGCTAATTTAACCAATGTGACAAAAAGCTAAAATTTGTTAACAAGTGTTGACTAAACAAGTTAATAAAAGTGAAGTTGTACAGTGGGGTATTCTTAGTTGTCTCCCAGTTGTGAGTAGCATTAATGTTTTGAAGCCTCTCATGTAACTGCACTTTCTTTTGCCTTCCGTCAGCTCACCTAAGAGGATACTTCTTGGTAGTCTGTATTCAAGCATGCGAGCTACGTGCCCAGACTAATGCAGTCGAGCACGTGACACCAGAATCTATAGCAGTTTGCTTTTCTCATCGCTAGAAGACCCGAAGAGTATGTTGGGCGATCGTTGCTTGGGCTGGAGGTTGACAGTAGAAGTTAAAATATGGAAGAAGGCTGTAGATGAGGGTGTCCGAGCGTTGAGAGTAACTACCCATGTAATGTGATGTAATTAGGAGAAACAAATGTAGCAAAAGTGATTAATAAGGTGTTTTATTTCTGTGATTGATTGTGGATGCTACTACTGTTAGCTTTTCTCAGAACTTTGTCATTTTGATACACTATGATACAATCGAATCTTCACTATTTTCTAGTTGGAGGTGCTTTTGTTATGTATACGTCGCCCTTTACTGCCCATGCAGTTACAAACCAATGTTAGACTCGCTCCGTTCTTGGCATGCTTTAAGAAGCGACTGAAAAAAAACTCTTAATTTCTAGTCAGTAATATAACGGGTTTCATTCCTGATTTTTCTTTTCCTTTCCTCTCCACCATCTCTTCCTTTTCCATTTGCTTGATTCTTTATATGAAAATGAATATTCGGGTGGTTGTCCGTCTTTGTGGGGTTTGTGGGCATATGCTCATGTATGTATTCATGGATTTTGTGGGGATCGATAGTCATTTGAAAGTTTTTTGCGACCATGTAAATTGCTTCATTTACTTTTGTCTGTTTGGTTGGAAGCTTTCCGCCTGGCAATAAGCTCGCTAGATTGTATTTGCAAGTTTTAAATAAATATATAACGATGATTTCGTTCTCGTTTTTTTTTTCTTAATTCCTACAAAATATCCTTAAGGCCATCCAAGAATACTTGAATGACTTCAAGTAAAGAGCCATAGAATATTGGAAAGCGATTAAAAAATACTTAAGTTATTGGTAACTACTTATTTCCATTATTGGTAACTACTTATTTCCATTATTAGTAACTACTTATTTCCATTATTGGTAACTACTTATTTCCATTATTGGTAACTACTTATTTCCATTATTGGTAACTACTTATTTCCATTATTAGTAACTACTTATTTCCATTATTGGTAACTACTTATTTCCATTATTAGTAACTACTTATTTCCATTATTGGTAACTACTTATTTCCATTATTAGTAACTACTTATTTCCAATCATGAAAACATACACCTTTCACAAGTAGGTGTATTAGATGTTTGTAAAAGGACTTTTTTTCATTACTTCTCTTCATAAATATCATGATATCCATGTTGAACTTCCAGGCCGAACATTTTAATATGTAACCTCAGGTCGAGTCAAACTAAAGCTTTTCAGGCTAACCTTTATGACCTTGTTGGTAAGACGTCTTCCAACTCAGGGGTGCAATTTCCAAGTACACAAAAAGGCTGATAAAATAAGCGGCACTCAATGTCATTCAAACTCCTGAAAACCTTCCTCTTTCGGAAGACTGCGGTACTCCTCACACTGGTTTTTGATAAAATAGCGGTACTCAAACTCCTGAAAATCTTCCTCTTTCTAAGGACTGTGTTACTCCTGGCACTGGTTTGTGATAAAATAGCGGCACTCAATGTCACTTAAACTCCTGAAAATCTTGTATCTGAAGACTGTGTTACTCCTGGCACTGGTTTGTGATAAAATAGCGGCACTCAATGTCACTCAAACTCCTGAAAATCTTCCTCTTTCTGAAAACTGTGTTACTTCTGGTTTGAAATTGTGTGTATATAATTAAAAGAGGGTGTTTTTAATATATTTCAATACAGTAACAAGAAATATGAATGATGTATCTGCAGAATCAATTGAAATCTAGATTGTGTAAATTCTTCTTCTTTTCAAAGGCACTACACTAATTCCGTCCAGAATTGTCTCACCAGGACAGCACTTAGCGGACCTGTCCAGGTGACATCACTTAGCATTTCATAAATCAAGTCCTTTTCGGTCCAAGACACCGGTTATCTTGCGTTCTGTAGTATGTTAAGTGTCGCGAAACTGTTCTTTACTGCCGATACAGAGTCGCTCCATAAAGTAATATTCCCCATTTCGATATATTGTTCTTGATTCTCCCAACTCTTGTACGGAATTCTTCAAAACATTTCCATCGATATTATCTTAATTTAACAAAGATTTTAACCTTATGTAACTTCTTATTAGAATACGTTATGGAAAATTACTTTGCCATTAGAGTTTATTACCAAAATGCTTCCGCCTAAAGAGGGATTCAGGATATTAGTTAAGACAGTGCTATTCAAATTTTCTTGTGGGGTAGATCACTATATATCATTCAGTGCTAATTTTTTTAAGATTTGGGGGGTATTAAAAAAAGTTTTGTTAACATAGTTTTATTGTAGACCTTACTTAGGTTACAGGACAGGCTACCGCAGGTCTGCGGACCACCATTTAAGTAGCACTGAGTTAGAAACGTCGCAGAAATAAAGTGTTTTTTTGTGAAACAAAAACGTATATATTTTGTAAAGAATTTATCTAAATTATTTGCACCTGTTGATCAAAAACAGACGAACCGAAGATCGTTTACTTTCCATTTTTTAAATTGGATGTAATAAAACAGACTTTTTGGATGGAACGAAATGAGAATTTATGTATCTATAAAAGGTGAACTGAGTTTATATTTATGGAAAAAAGGAAGACTTCGGCTCCCGAAACCTTTAAACGTTATTAAATAAACAAAATAAATGTTAGTAATTCAACTTAATCGAGTATTTTTTCTTCATCAATCAATGTATTTTATTACATAAACTCCAACAACCTCCGTGGTTTCGTTGGGAAGTCGCTAGACTTCCTACCGGGAGGTTTGAATTCGATTCTCGACGGAACTTGAAAAAAATTGGGCCACAGATTGGTAAAATAGTTCAACTAATAACAATTATTATTATTATTATTATTATTATTACACATGACAAGAAATATACACAATTTGAGAAAAAACAACAGGTAATTTGATTTGGACATATAATTTTAATGGATCTGGGTTTGTTGCCTTTCATTTGTCGTATCCCCAGTAAACTAGGCTTTTGCCTGTATCTCACTGAGGATATTTAGCATGAAAAAATAAATCGATACTTCTTTCCGATTTTTGATAACACAAAAAACCCCGTTGCACGCTCTCATCAACCTGACAAACAGTGACACTCAACTACAACTGGAAACACCCTGCGAAACTCAACTCCTCACACATTATCGCTCCAGAAAGACCAAAAATATTCATCCCATAATATACCGCATACAATCATAAGAATAAAAATTCAACAATCATAAGAATAAAAACAAATTCAAAACAAAAAAAAGAAAAACACACAGAAACACAAATACAATAACAACCAAAATTAAAACAATAATAAGAGACCCACACTCACGAGCTCACATAAATCCTTTCCACTCGTCATTCATCCTGACTGATCCTGAAGCCCAAGTACTCAAAATCCTGTCGCAATAACAACCACGCTCCGATCGACTGTCTAAATGGTTTTCCTACCTTTACTTTTATTGAAGTCGGCACGCCATTGTATGTAATGGGAGCCAAATAAGCATATTGCCTTTGGGCAAAAGAGGTTTTAACTCTAGGGATGGTGAACATTTCATTAGTTGCCATGCGTGTCATGTGTGTCTGCTGAGTTTGCATCTTCCCCTCCTCTCGATGGTAGTGCCAGAGAATGGATTTGAGATGTAAATTGGCTATGTTCAGGACCTGATACTCTCTGAAAAGCTCCGCCGTGGGATACCGAGCAGGAAGTTTATTGATTATTTTCACAATCAATTTTTGGGAAACCTGTAATATGTGTTTCTGGGTTAAGGTGGATCCCCCCCAAACTGATATACCGTAAGAAAGTGCTGACTGACATAAGGCGAAGTATATACTTTTAAGAATATTTTCACTGAGCACATTTCGAATCATACGGAATATGTATCCTAGTTTTCTGATTTTTGCGCTCAAAGTGTTAATATGGACCTCCCAACGAAGGAACTGGTCAACATAAACTCCAAGGTACTTTATACTATCAACCCTTTCCAAGGAAACACAACTACAGTCAGACATGGGTGAACAAGTGTGTAGTGTTATGTATTTATTTGTAGGTGCTTGAGTTCTTGTAGATATGCTAAATGTGATGTATTTAGTTTTTTGGGAATTTAGAGTCAATAAATTTGAGTCCATCCATTCTTTAACTACACGCAATTCTTCGTTAGCCTTTAAGAATACATCATCCCATGTTCGGCCCTCGAATAGAAGAACCGTGTCGTCCGCAAAAGTAATAATCTTACCCCTGAGAGAAAGATTACACAACTGATTGACATATATCAGGAACAATATAGGTCCCAGAACACTACCTTGAGGTACTCCGAATCTTACAAAAAGAGGCTCACCAAATACACTATCACCCAATTTGACTCTCTGAGTTCTATCAGACAAGTAAGAAGAGAACCAACTAGAAGAGCGCCCACATATGCCCACCTCCATCAATCTGGTAAGTAATATTCGGTGAAACACTGTATCAAAAGCCTTTGCAAGGTCCAAAAAAACTGCCAAACATGCCTTCTTATTATCCAAAGTGTTGGTAACGCTGTTTACTAGACTAAGCAAAGCAGTTTCAGTTCCCACATTCCTTTGGAAACCAAACTGATTAGGAGAGATAATGTTGTGCATATTGAAAAATTTCATCAGTCGGTCCTTCACTATTTTCTCAATAATTTTTGAAAGAATGCTCAGCAGAGATATGGGTCTATAATTTTTTAAGTCATCCATCGAGCCTCCCTTGTGTATTGGGACAATATGCGAACGTTTTAATGCAGTTGGGAAAGTTACACCTCTAAAACTCAAATTGATCACATGTTTCAGTGGTAGTGCTATAAATCTTTGAGTATGTTTTACCAGTGCAGATGTAATCTGATCAGGCCCCGGGGCGCTACTTGCCTTAAGTGTGTTAATAGTCGCTAGAACTTCTTTCTCCGACGTTGGCATTAGATAAAATGTATATTCGGGTACTCTCAAAGAATGAAGAATAGCGTCATTCAATGACTGTTCGGTCGTTTTGTTCCTATTAAGTATGTTACGTGAGAGATTATTGCCTACATTGGCGAAATATTCGTTAATGCCACTACAAAGCTTTTGTGGTTCCTGTGTCAATGATACTTTTGTGCCATCAATGTTTAATGTAGAAGGGGATAGATGTGTGTGTTGATATTAGGAACAATAGATGTGTGTGTTGTTGTATTTTCACGTGCGGTAGTATTTTCAATATGTGCGATGACGAACTGTGAATTCAGTACCTTCTTTAGTGATTATTAATCTCCAAACCTCGATTTATGGAACCGAAGACAAAATCAGCTGCTGGCCACGCTATTCATTTTTTATTTAATTATGGTTTGTGATGAAACAAACATTCTCTTGAGTAGCCCATTAAACAGATTTTAAAAAATTGAATCTAGACCTGTGAAGTTGTCACAAAAAATTACGTTGAAAAGTCATTCTTAGACGTGAAGCAATTAATTACATATTATTAATTGAGTTAGAAATATGTTCAACATCAGTTTGGAAGGACTGGACATAAACAATGAATAATGAAAAAATCACATACTATTTTTTTTTATATTTGGTACAAGTTAGCCTAATTACACCAAATAACAAGAAAAAGTATTAATTTATAAGAAAAGGATAATAACATAAATAATTTTATACACGTTTCCTTGTGAAGTGACTCAGTTATACCTACAAAGTTTGTTGAAGAGTTTAATCTTTAATTTATCCACCGAGATGTGGAAGATATTTATCGATAGCAGAAAAATCATTTTACAAAGTCATTCCGTGTGCGAGTGGTGATGCTTTGGACCGCAGTAGCGTGGAGGATGGAGAGTCATATGTTCTCGGGTTGATGGCGTCTC
The DNA here is from genome assembly GCA_949825065.1 of Odontocerum albicorne. Lineage (NCBI taxonomy): Eukaryota > Metazoa > Arthropoda > Insecta > Trichoptera > Odontoceridae > Odontocerum > Odontocerum albicorne. Next base: position 43,312,599 of record OX463846.1, on the reverse strand, counting down.
GACGGTTAGACGTGAGAAACAGTCAGCGTGCTGCGAATATTTAATTCATTGATCCGTAGCAAACTAGAAAGCAATGCTTGCGTTTAGAGCCCGTGGGGGCGCAGAACTCACTCATAGTGGAGAAAGTACAAAAAAAGTATCGACGATATCTCTATATGAGTGAGTTTGGTGTCTATCCATGCCTGGTGTCCTACTCAGTTTCTGCTGGGCATGCTCGGGTATAACTCCTTGAGCGTAAGTAGAGATCTGCGTCACCTGGTATAGTATATGGTACGTTGTCAAACTCGTTCGAGGAGTTGTGAGCTGTCCAGCATTACTACAAAGATTAGCGTTAAATGTTCCTAACAATTACACTAAACTGCGCCGGCAAGAACTGTTCTCAATAACATACGCAAGAACGGGTCTTCCAGCCGCTATGCCTGTTGGAAGAGCCTTAACTCTTTTGAACGGGACTGGTTCGGATATTGACATATTTCATATCACATTACCAAAAGCAAAAGTAAATTTTCTTCTAAGATTGAGCACGTTAGAACGCTTTCATCAACGTACGAGTACTTAAGTGACTTTGAATATATGTGTATGTTTGTATTATTTTTAATTTTATATCATTTTTTTATTCTATACAATTTTTCTTTATTTTTAATGTTAACACTTCTTGTATTTTTCAAAGTAATTGGGCTAAGCCTGTTTTAACAAAATTATTAATAAATAAAAATGTCTGTGACATCTGTGAAAGGGAGTACGCATCTAGGATCGGGGTGTTTTCTCACAGAAGATCACATAATCGACATGGAAGATCAGCTCAAGATTAACGTTAGAGTGTTGAGGGTATCTTCGATTATGAGGCACAGCAATAACGACGACGACGGTGATGCTCTTAACAGCTCAGTTCGTGAATACAACACCGAAAACAATCTTAGTTCAAGATTGCGGAAATAATTATCTGGTGTTTTAAAGAAAAGTTTGTGAATCAACAAAGGGTTTGCTATTATTCCCGTTAGAAATGTATACATGTATAAACAGGTGCGTAAATCTGTTCGTGCGTACGTTTTAGGAATAATATCTAATATTACGCTTAAACATGTGGGACATTGTTGTCTGTTTAAATGGGGAGAGCCAGCTGGTGCTTTACCTTCCAGGAATGATTTTCGCAACAAAACATATCCAAAATCAAATTGTAAAGAGGAAGGCTACCTTTTAGAACTATTGTTAACGTCAATTTACTGCGAGTTGCTGTCTGAGTGATGCTTCATGAATTGTATAATTCAAACAAAATTTATAAATTTTCTAATGTAATTTAATGACCTAAGTTTCTCAACAGCGTTTCGGATAGAGTAGATTTTTCAGAAGAAAAACTATTATTTGCTGTATTTATAGACTTTGCGGTTGATTTACTGGCAAAAACAGTGCTAAGTGCTTTGTTGACCTGGTTTTGTGTTGCAAATGGGCTTTTAATATCTTTATGTTTCTGTCCGTCTCTCGAATACGTGATTTTATTCCAGAATTAAGGTCTTATTTTCTAACTTCTATACTTCAACTTGGTCTGGAATTTAAGTGACAAATTCAACAACTTCAGAATTATTCAAGTTCTTATTCAGTGTTATACCAAAAATATCCAAAGTTTCCTGTCTGAACAAGTCAGCATCTTAATGCCATTTAATTTATGCAGGGATTTTGGAAGACACTTGATAATTACGCGATATTAAATTTATAACATTTCAGAATATAACGAAACAATACGTCTTCTATAGGCTCCAGTTGACATATTACTGAGGGTTAATATAACATTTACAATTTTAACTGTAACGTCGCCTGACTGGATGGATGCGGTACGAGTATGTGTCCCTACACACCCTACCTTGTTCATATTGGCAACTTTTAAACTTTAGTGGTACATCCACATTTAAACTTTAGTGATAAGCTCAACAAGTTGAATAGTCTACGAGTATATGTCATATATTTTAGAACGAAACTGCATACTTTGTTTTTTTTTGGTACTTAGTGCCTATTTTACTTCAACCATACAGTTATTGAAACGTTTATATAATATATAAATGAACGATGTGGTAGTGCAAACGTGTGGGGCGGATGATAGATCGAATTGAAAAAGTAATGATGAAGCCTATGTTCAGTATTGAATCTTAATTATGAAGATAACGCAGATGATGATGATAACGCAGAGAAAGGCAAGGGGAAACGTGGCTTAATCAAGAAGATAGATTTCTAAAATAAAGCGAATAACACGAATAGTGGAATATTGTACATGAAAAAATGTATGTATCTACGAGTATATGAAAACTGTGTTTGTGATAAAATAGAAAAGTATGAAGATCCGTTATCTCGTCATATTTCACAAGGTACTTGACATGATAAAGGTTCTTTCAAATTGAGCGGTTTTTTAATTCTTGTATAAAACACAGATGGCGTCGTGAACTTGCCTGGGTCTTGTGACATTTGAGAAGTGTAATGTATGACATTTATAAAAATGAAGTATACAATACAACAACGCGTTCAAACGGTGATGTTAATTGGCCAACAAGATCATGTGACTTGACACCGTTGGACTATTTTCTCTGGGGTTACGTGAAAAGTCAGGTCTACAAGAATGACCTCCAATCAATTCCTGAGCTGAATGACGAAATTATTCGCGGTGTTGGTGAGTTAGAACCGCAATTATGCCAAAATATCATCGTAAATTTTTACAAAAGAGTGGACATCTGTGGAGCTGCAAGTGGTGGACATTTGGTAGATATTGTTTTATGTGTTTAAATATCATATATTATACTTCAATGACCAATAAAAAGGAAGACTTCATACCAGAAAGCATTGATTTGGTTGAAAGCTAGAAATAGACGCTAAATTCACATACTGTCTATATCGTAAAATGTCATTTATTGTCCCACCGCCACTCTTATCTCGAAGAAAATTTTCAGCATCTTTCCAACCAATGCTAGACTCGCTCCACCCTTGGCATGCTTTAAGAAGCGACTGAAAAAAATCTTAATTTCTAGTCAGTAATACAACGTGTTTCATTTCTAATTTTGTTTCCTTTGCTTTCCTTTCCATCATCCCTTGTTTTTCCTTTGATTTATGATATCTCACTTTATATGAAAATAAATGTTCGGGTGATTGTCCGTTTTTGTAGGGTTTGTGAGCATATGCGCACGTATGTGTTCATAGATTTCGTTGGGATTGATAGTCATTTGAATGTTTTTGCGACCATGTAACTTGCTTCATTTACTTTTGTCTGGTTGGTTGTAAGAGATTTCCGTCTCGCAATAAGCCCGCCTGATTGTATTTGCAATAAAAGTGTTAAATAAATAGTTTTTTTTTTAAATCTAAGCAAATTGTGTGTTTAATTCAAGAATTAAAAAAAATAGAATAAAAAAAAACCGCTCAATTCGAAAGACCCTTTAGTATGTAAGTGTTAATTTTTCTTCTCGTTTTTATTACTTTGATGCTGTTAATGGTAACTGAAGTAACTACTTGTTTTTATAACTTTGATGTTGTCAATGTGTATTCAACTCGAGACTTTTACATGAAAAAGTCTTTATTTTTATATGTTTTTGTTTGATTTCATATCCTTTTGGATGAAATATCCTTATGTTAGGTATAACAGCGTAAGCTACAAAGTATACAATTGATTCGATTAAAACACGACAACGTGAAGTCCTCAAGCTTAGGATATAAAATTCTTAATTTTCTCCTCTCTACACGAAGCTCTTTAGTTTGCTACGTTTTACGACTTGGTCTGATTTACTGCGCTGAACAATTCTAAAGGCTAATAATCCTTGAAGTCCTGGGGAACTAAATCCTGGCTCGTGATTTATTAAATTAAAACACCGAAATGTTTAATGCTTTAACACATTTAAAACCTTATTAACTGAAACCGCTGAATTTCAGCCATTAACTATTTTTATTGCTAAAAGTGATCTTTGTTAAGGGTTTCTCAATTCAATTGGTTTACATCGTAAATAAGCAATGTTAACTGTTTAATGTTGATTGAATTAAAAATTTGAAACTTTTGTGAAATGATGATTTTTAATTGTAAATTTTTATATTATATTTACAATTCGTAAGAAGGTTTTGGTCAATTGAAATACATCTTTAAAAGCCGTTCCTCTTTAAGGGCACCCCAGGTCTCTCGATATTTGATATTTTTGAACGTTCCTCTCCACGGTTGGCAATCATAATGGCTAGTTTCATATTGTTTGCAGCTGATTTAAACAATGTATCCGTATTTTTTATTTATTTTTTCAAAATAGGCTTAGCCCAATTACTTTGATAAATACAAGACATATTAAAAAAGAAGAAAAATTACATAGAAAAAAATAAAATTATGTATAAAATAAAAAATAATGTATATGCATACATACGAGTTTATACATACAAACATATGATACACATATATTTACAGTCACTTAAGTACGTTGATGAGTGCTTTCTAACGCGCTCAATCTAAGAAGAAAATTTACTTTTGCTTTTGGTAATGTGATATGAAATATGTCAATATCCGAAGCAGTCCCGTTCAGAAGAGGTAAGGCCCTTCCAACAGGCATAGCGGCTGGAAGACCCGTTCCTACGTATTACAGTGGATCTACTTACTCTCTTAGGGTATTTAGCTAGGAGTTCCTTCTTCTTCATACACTTCATTTTCCTTATATATTTTCCTGCAATTTGACTTTCTAATTATAATAATTACACATAATCTCAATTCGATGGGCATGGTCACAATTATACATAGATTCAAAACCTATTCATCGTATATCTAACTTTACATTAAAAGAGGGAAGGTTTCCAATTAAGTTATCTTGCGACAGTATATTAAAAATAAACTTTGTCGATATAATATTGGTTGAGTTTTGGAAATCAGTAATGGATTAATATCCTTTGCCAAGCGTAAAAGCCCAGTGAATTCTGGTTCCATTTGCTACGAATTACCTCTGGAAAGTTATGTTTTTGACGGTAACTGAAATGCATACTAAATATCAATCAAACTCAACAGGGAAATTGAGCAGTTTGATTCCAAAGATTTCAGAAATTGTGTGATGAAAAACAGGCTTTCTCATCTTATCCAAGTTTTTTTTAGTGTGCTATGAACTCAAATTTGCTCACTATGGTCGTCTTGAAATTAAAAGATCGATAACCTCTGCCTTAAGACATCTTTAACCACAGTTGACTCCTTGTTCTCTCACATAGTTGTGAGATTAGATCCTATCGTTCAAAGCCACACATAAACTTCAAACTACTTAAGAAACTATAAACGCAATGATTGTATTACCTTTCAAACAAAGGTCAAATTCGTTATTGAAACCGTCGTTTGATTAGTTAGGCAGAACATATAGATCAACACTTGTGGCATAAATATGTAAACAAATGATACTTAAGACATACTTAAAGGCCTTAAAAGTGACTTAAGGCACCCTTGGTGAATGACATAAGCAAAATGTATAGAGTAAACGTGGCAGCAACCAGTGATGGATAAATGATTTTGAAAAATTCTTGACGAGACATGTGTTCTATAAGCCAACCATTCAAATGGCTGAAAGTGATGACGATATGTTCCTCAGCATTTTTTTGGGTACGAAATATTTTTTCATTTGTTTTTATTTAAATTCACTACGTGTGTTTATTAAGCTCATTTTTTTTTAATTTTTGACAGGTAAAATAAAAACGTATGGTCATACGATATTATTTAAGATTGCTATCTCATATTTCATTAGTCCTGCTCTAATTCAGCTTTTCATGTTTCAAGTGCCTTGTAGGCTCTCCCGGCAAAATGTTTTGTTCCATAGTGAAGTTATTGCGACTTAATATTTATAAAACTTTTGCATAACAAGACAGCACAGATTTGGCAATCGTTTTGAACATTCTATAAACTTTCACGTGACTTTGACTAATCACAGAAGTAAAGTAAAAAAATTGTTCATGCCTGCTTGATTTTTTAACTCCAGTCTGTTTTGAATGCAGCTATTAGGCTGCATTGAAACGCACTGGTAGTCATAAATATTCTCACATCAGTCCTTTTCTAAGAAATCTACATAAGCTCGAGCGTCGCGAATTAATTGATTTCAAACGTTGTCTTTTTGTATTCAAGTTTGTTATAGGATATTTCCATTGTACATTTCGAATATAAGGGATGCTCCTTATATTCGGACTAAGGGATGCTCCTTTGGAGTGAAGTAGAACTTTGAAGTTGATTTTGTCTTCATGGAGCAAATTGTTCCGAATCGATGCAATGGGGTGGGGTATAATATCGTTATTGGTTCATTGGCATGAAATAGTCTACCTTTAACTGTTAGAGATATGGGTGGCTTTTGCAGCTTTTGGAAGCACTTAAAAACAACCCTTTTTGGGAATTATTATCAAAACTGGTTGCAACCCGTGAAATATTCACGGAAGTAATACAAATTCTACATTTATGAAAATATATATTCATAAATGTAAAATATGTTTATATATATCATTTATACATCGTCCCCTTTTACACCGGTGCAAAAATTGTGAGCTAGGTATTTAAAATTCGTTCAGTTATCACGGACCCACCGAGATTCAAATTTCGAATTACTTTTGGAGAGAATCCAAGTATTCCTCTCTCGCTCTCTTGCATTCAAAATTCAATTCTCGTATTCTTTCTTTGTCGACAACCGTCGTACGGGCTTTGGCCTATTTATATTATGACTAGTTGCAACTCGTGAAATATTCACGGAAGTAAAACAAATTCTACATTTATGAAAATATGTATTCATAAATGTAGAATTTGTTTATATATATATATATTATTTATACATCGTCCCCTTTTACACCGGTTCAAAAATTGTTAGCTAGGTATTAAAAATTCATTCAGTATCACGGACCCACCGAGTTCAAATTTCGAATAACTTTCGGAGAGAATCCAAGTTTAACTCTCTCGCTCTCTTGTATTAAAATTCAATTCTCGTATTCTTTCTTTGACGACAACCATCGTATGGGTTTTTGCCTATTTATAATATGATGTATGATTACATATATACACTACACACAAACATTACACTGCGTTTAGAGGTCAATGGGTTATTATCACATATCGGAAGATCTACAAAGGTTTCTTTGTAGTTCGTCTTCCCTTGCTAAGTTATCTGCAGTTTTCTTACCGGATATGTTTTTCTAAGTATATACAGATGCGATGGGAAGTACTTAGCCTTATGGTGGCAGTCTCCACTTTCCTATCCTTACATTTAATTTATGTATATTTATGTTTGTTATATTTTAAATCTATCAATGATAGTTATGTTGAGTTCACGATTTAAATAACTGGCGAAGCCTTTGTTAGCAGATATCACATGCGGAATGGAGAGTACATAATTCGTTAGGTCCGCAGGGATACATCAGGCAAAACGATTGCATCCATTTGCGTAGGACTTTCGGTGAGAGGTTTGTGAAAATCTACTATTTGGAATTACCACCTCGTTGTGCCCGCTGACAGGGACACAACGGTGCATCAGGGCTGGATGGTCAGGTTTATAAAAGCCTTTTAGAGCTGATGAGCAAGGGATGCCAACTCGTTAAATTTTTAGCTAGTACACTTTGGTTTGCACTTAAGTTAATTTGATTTAAGGGTGCGTCATATAGATAACTTTATTCGAACAAAAAGGTTGAGAATCTTTGTTATACAATAGAAAATAAACAACACAACAAAGCAAACCTAAAACATTCAATCAATTCATTCCGATAAGAACATTTTCATTTTTATCTTGTTAGTTGTCAGTTACGTAAAAATCCATACAATTTATTTATTTAACACTTTTATTGCAAATACAATCTGGCGGGCTTATTGAGAGGCGGCAATCTCTTCCAACCAACCAGACAAAAGTAAATGAAGCAAGTTACGTGGTCGCATAAATCATTCAAATTACTATCCATCCCCACGAAATCCATAAACAAATACATGAGCATTTGCCTACGAACCCCACAAAGACGAACAATCACCCGAACATTATTTTTCATATATAGTGAGATAACATCAATCAAAAGGAAAGGAAGGGATGGTGGAGAGGATAGGAAAAGAAAAATCAGTAATAAAACACGTTATTTTACTGACTAGAAATTAAGAGTTTTTTCAGTCGCTTCTTAAAGCATGCCAAGGACGGAGCGAGTCTTATATTGGTTTGTAACTGATTTCAGAGTCTCACTGCATGCACAATAAAGGACGACGTAAAAAAAGAGGAGCGGTGAACTGGAAAGGCCAATAGAGAATCTCAATTTAAGCGTAGCGCTAATCCATGATTGGAAAGACACTGAACATTTTCGGCGAGATAAGAGGGTGTGGCGGGACAGTTAAGGATATTATAGAGTAGACGCAGTTTGTGAATTTGGCGTCTATTTCTAGCATTCAACCAGTTCAATGCCTTCTGGTATGAAGTTATATGATCGTACTTTCGTAGGTTGAAAATAAATCTTAGACACACATTTTGAAGACGCCGTAATTTGTCCAGCTGTTCCTCTGTACAATGCCCATATTGAAAGTCTAATCTGTGCAGTCTTGTTATGAAATAATCTAACAAATAAGAAGTTGCAATAAGTTCACCATGCAACAAAACATTTTGCCGGGTGGGCCTACAAGAAACGTGTAACACGACAAAACAGAATTAGTTCCTGACCTGAAATACAAGCTGATTATCCTAAAAAATGTTGTATGGTGATTATTTTTTCTTCTATTTTACAATATTTTAAGACTCGTCACTTCGACAATATACCATAGTTCAGCTCAGTTATTGAGATCTTGAAATTGAGATTTCGTAGTATTTATTAAAGAAACAATGCAGCGTTAAATCACAGAGTTTGATGCAATTATGCCTAGCTTTTGGGAGTTTCAATTAAATTGATCCGTTTTCAATTTAATTGAACTACTCTATGGCTCCGAATGCTGGACGATGTATAACTCTTACTCTAGGCAACTAGAAACTGCTGAAATGCGCATGCTAAGATGGTCTGCTGATGTGTCCCTAAGAGACAAAATAAAAAGCTCACGCATTCGTGGAAGCCTAGGTGTTACATACGAGTACATCAACAGTAAGATGGAGGAGAGGCGATTGAGATGGTATGACCACGTTGGACGCAGAGCTCCCGATCACATTGTGAACCAGGCAATCTCCATGGATCTTCCTCGAATAACAACCAGAGGAAGACCAAAGAATTCATGGGTGGTGCAAAAAGATAACCCTGATGCAGAGGCACGGCCTGGGGGACGTAGTCCGGGACAGAAGAGCATACAACCTGAGGACGAGGAGAGACCCCAACAGTCTTCGCAGATAGTGAGTTGGGACGGAGTCAGGGAGAAGAATTAAATTGAACCGTTTTAATTTTTGATTAGTCATATCTCACATCCTGTTCTAATATGTTATATTTAAACCTTGTTGAATTGTTTATATGTAAGTTTTACGGATGTAAGTTAACTATCTCAGAACAGATAATAAACCTAGTGAGACCACTGACATAGTCTGTGTGTCTTTTGAAGAATTATGTAGTATGTATTGTAAAAATTTAAATAAACAAAAAAGTTAAAACACACGCTTACTTTTTCAATAGAACGATATTCTTGATATTCGCTTTCCCCCAGTTTCTCTACCTCATCATCAGGGGAGCACAAACTAGTCTTGTTTGTGCTGCATTGATGAGGAGATGAAAATCTTAGAAACCGGTAGGGTTATACCGTTATGTTAAATGAAAAAAAAACAGTGTTTCACTAATCAAATTACAAAGTATAATTAATATGCAATGAAAAAGCCTTCTTCTTATGTGACATACATATATACCAACGCACCATTTCCCTGTCGATGGAGACAGGAAAGACAAAGCGCTAGAATTTCACATTCCATGCCTCTTCTACATCTATACACCTCATACAATTCCTTCGATTTGTTGCATTTCTTACTTTTTCTTCTCTTAAAATATCGTTCTTTTAATCTAACCTTACTTTTCTTGCACTGCTACGCCTTTCATTCATATTTGCAGTATATTTATTTGTTTTATAAGCCTCTCTTTATTTCTTCGTTTCACGTAGCCAAACCATCTTAGAGTGCTCTACTTCATCCTATTCAATACAACAACCGTAAATTCACATTCATACCTTATCACTTCGTTTCGTATTCTGTTATAATTTTTTCCCCATGTATTCTACTAAGTGCACACATTTATACTACATTTTTTTAGACTCTACAGTATTTTTCCACGTCCACGTTTTACTCCCAAACGTCAAATATAGTAATAAATTATATTTGAAGTTTAAAGAACAATACATTTTATTTATATTTCTAACAAGGCAGAGAAAAGAAAGTATAACAAAATTAATACACATTTCAAGTATTTATTATATTACCTAAATTACTACAATATAGAAGACAAAATATTCGCTACAAATTATGACTAGAAAAAAGAATTATTCTCGAGACAAACAAATGATGATGCGAATTCTGTTTTTTTAATTAATTAAAAAGTATTTTAACTTAATTGCGTCAAGTGTCTCTCAGAAAATTCAGCAACCATAGTGGTAACTTAAACTCGACTGTGGAATGATTTCAGGTTTACTGAAAAGCTCTCATGGAGGTCCCTTGGAGGGTGAGCAACCACCCCTGCATATTCTGCATTCCGCTTTGACATAACGTGATACGTCTGAAATTGCTAGTCAACCTCTGGCGGATTTAATTCATTGCAGAGAATATTTCTAGAACGAAATTTGCGTTTTAACGTTCTCCGTGAAAAATAATATTTTTTTTGTGAAAATGGAGGCTTTGTTTTTTTTAATGAATATGCTAGCAAAAAGGCGGTATTGATATAGATACATTTTTATTCTTTTGATTTAACAATTGTCTCACTTGACTGAATTATCTTTTAGAAACAACTGACATAGACCTGCTGAGTTCTTTAATACTCTAAAATTGCATTTTTTCTGCAATAGCTCCGAGACTCGTTTATCTCATTAACAGTTCTGAGCATATTTTACATTTTTGTTTCATCTCTTCTTTTTTGTTGTATCAAAATCTGCAAAGATGACAGTCAATACAGTTTGTTTATTATACACTTTTATGTATGGAAGTGAAACGTGGTAATGTTTAAGACTGAAAAGATCCGAATAAATGCCGTAGAAATGTGTGCTCTGAGAAGCATACACGAGGTAACAATATATACCAGAATACGGAATAAAGTGATAGGAGATGAATGTAAACACGCTGATGTATTTATTAAAATGAGGAAGAGTACCATAAGATGGATTGGACACGTGGAACGAATTAACTAACAAAGACTCCAAAAGTAAATACTCAGTGTAAATGTGAGTGGAAGTCGCGGTAGAGGAAACCCAAGGAAGATAAGGTTCGATCGATTGAATGATATTTTGAAAGCAAGACATGTAGAAAGTCAGATAAATTGTTGGAGTTGTATGAGGTGTATGGATGTGGAAGATGTGACATAAGTATGTTGTTTTAGGAAAGCCAGGCACTTTGTGCTCTTTGCCTACTCCAATAGGGAAACGACGTAATTGTATGTATCTGCTCTTAACTCAATCATTTGAATCATGATTGCCATAAGACATGCTTTGTATACTTTACATAATGAAGTAATAAAACTATTTATTTATTTTCATTTATGAATTTAACTGTAAAATAATATTCTAAAGTCGAGTGTAATATTTAACAATGCATCAATAAAAAATTGTCATTACATAACATATGAGTTGAAAATCAATTTGAAAATCGAAACAATGCGTTCTGGTTACACTCCTAACGCTGAGATGAGCTTAAGGAAGACTTTCTTTGTCAAATCTATTAGGGTTCAAGCTATTAATCAAGCCCTCCTCACTACCTCACTACCTGACTAGGGGCAAGAGGTGGTGGTGGATGAACAGGTAGGAGGAGATAATAGATTCGTTTGGCTAGGACCCTTAATTGGAGGGTGAGGAATAAAGAGAAGAAGATGAGACAAGACTTTAAATAGTTTATGCTTTATTTTGCCTTAAAAACGTATATTAGTTATGCGCTAGTAGTTTTAAGCGTTTTCACATGATCTGCATCATGGCTGATGTATAGAGTAAAATGAAGATCATTCTGAGATGGTTTGGGCATGTGCAACAAATGAATCAAGAAATACTAAGAAAACAAATATATTTATTTATTTAACACTTTTATTGAAAATACAATCTGGCGGGCTTGTTGCCAGGCGGCAATCTCTTCCAACTAACCAGACATAATAAATTAAGCAAGTTACATGGTTGTATAAATCATTCAAATGAATATCCATCCCCACGCAATCCATGAACACGTACTTGAGCATATGCCCGCCCACGAACCCCACAAAGACGGACAATCACCCGAACGTTATTGTTCAATATACATGCGAATTCGAGTACTAGGCGTGTTAGAGAAAGACCATGGAAAGTTTGGTTAGATCAAGATATGTAAAAAAATATTAAAAAAAACGGAAATGTAAAATGCCAAGAGATACTGTAAGATCTGCATGGATATAGAAGAGGTGAAATATATGTATCGTGATAGGAATGTCTGGCGTTCTCTCTTCTATGCTAACCCCGAAAGGGAAACGACATGATTGTATGTATGTATGCATTATGATAGCAACATGAGGCATTAGTGCTAACGTTGATGCGTGGTAGTGGAAATGTGCCGACTTAATCCGGTCAAAGTGTGAGCATTGAAAATAATGTGGTGTAACGATATACGTGTATGACAGAATAAGAAGTATAATTATTAGGAAGAATATGAACTAAAATCTGGTTTGTTAAATAGGGTAAAAGAGAGTACATTGGGATTATGGAGGATTTTGGCATGTTAAAAGAATGAGTAGCGATAACCTGAATAAACAAATTTTTAATGCTAACACAAGTATGAATCAATGTAGAGTTTGACCGCAAAAAAATATGTTAAGACCAAGTGAATGAAACAGGAGGAGGTGTATGAGAAAATGTATGGCTATTGAGGAAGAAAACTTAGTATGTCATGATAGGAAAGTTAAGTGATTTGTCCTCTCGGGTGTGGTATGTATTCGGTAACTGTGCCACAAATGTCTATTATTGCCGCCTATCGTAGAACATTGGAATTCTAACCAGAGGGTTTCGGGTTTTACGCTCGATGAAACCCAGAAACAAAAAGGGTTCCATTCTGTAGACATCTTTCTATTTGGTTGGAAAAAAATCCACGTGGTAAGACTTCTGACTATGTTGTCTACAACGGAAGTGTATAATATGTCCTCAGTGAGATACAGGCAAAAGCCTAGTTTACTTGGGACACGACAAATGAAAGGCAACAAACCCAGATCTATTAAAATGGTGTCCAAATTAAATTACCTGTTGTTTTTTTTTTCGCAAATTATGTATATTTCTTGTTATGTGTAAAATAAATTAAAAAAAAATATTTTATAGCATTTTTTCAGGTATTTCAACAGTTTGTCATATGGGTCACTATAATAATCCACCTTATTATTATAGTGACCCATATGACACTATAATAATAAGGTGGATTATTATAGTGACCCATATGTTTTCATTTTTTTAATAATCCACTATGCTTTAATTTTTTACAACGATTTACTTTTTTTTTCCTTTTTTGTAGTACTTAATAACCGTACACCCAAAGTATAGATATAATAGAAGTTAGAATATATTCCTTACCATGTTAATTAGATTTTGAATTATGTTTTATTCAATAATGGGTTGTGATATACTTAACTCTAAATATTGAATATAAAGTATGCTAGCAAACCGACTCTCGCATTGACATTGAAATGCCACAGTGTGATCAAGGTCCTACTATATTAAAATCGGAATTATTACATGCTATTAAAAATTCAAAGACCAGAAAGGCAGGTGGACCTGACGAAATCTCCATGGAGGTTATCAAGCTGATTAATGAAAATAATGTTGACTGCTTACTCAAACTATTTAACAATATATATGACACAGGGATTATCCCCCAAGATTGGTTAACATCATTATTTATTACTATACCCAAAAAACCAAACCCAAGAAAATGTAATGACTATCGTCTTATAAGCCTTATGAGTCATATACTTAAACTATTTCTGAAGATTATACATGCAAGAATAAGACTGAAATGCGAGCAAGACCTGGATGATACCCAGTTTGGGTTCAGAAATGGCTTCGGTACCCGCGAAGCGTTGACTACAATAAATGTTTTACTCCAGAAATGCCATGATCAAAGAAAAAATGTTTATAGTTGCTTTATTGATTATGAAAAAGCATTTGACAGAGTCAAACACACAGAGTTGATAAAATTGCTTCAAAGATGTAATGTAGATGATAAAGATGTGAGAGTGATTAAAAATCTGTACCGGGACCAAAACGCTGTTATCAGACTTGAAAATGGGACCACTTCACAAAGTATTCCCATTCAGCGTGGAGTTAGACAAGGATGTGTACTCTCACCTACTTTGTTCAACATGTACTCTGACTTTGTCTTCAAGCAGGCGCTGACTGATATAGATATCGGCGTCAAGGTCAACGGTGTAGTCATCAATAACATTAGATATGCTGATGACACGGTTCTACTGGCAGATAGTATAGAAGACCTTCAACAGCTTTTGGATAGGATCAGTTCCACCGGTGAGCATTATGGTTTGAACATTAATGTCAACAAAACTAAGCTGATGATTTTCAGTCGAGAAAGTCATCCAAATGCAAATCTTCGGCTGGGTGGTGTCAATATTGAAAGGGTAAAGCAGTTTAAGTACTTGGGCAGCATCATCACTGAGAATCTGGACCCCGATATAGAAATTAAATGTAGAATAGAAGCAGCTCGTGCAGCTTTTAATAAAATGAAAAATCTTCTCTGCAACGATAATGTAAATTTGAAGCTCAGACAAAGAATGATCAAGTGTTATGTGTGGTCGGTTTTGCTTTATGGTGTCGAGGCATGGACCCTCAAAGTTAATATCATTAACCGCTTGGAGGCTTTTGAAATGTGGATCCACCGAAGGATGCTAAGAATATCCTGGACTGACATGATTAGCAACGTTGAAGTATTGCGTAGAGCAAATACACAGAGAGAATTGTTCACAACAATCAAGCTCCGTAAGACTTCATATTTTGGCCACATAATGAGAGATGAAAAGTATGCAATCCTACAACTTGTCATAAAGGGGAAGATTGAGGGTCGTAGAGGAGTTGGAAGAAGGCAGCACTCCTGGCTTCGGAACATTAGAGAATGGACCGGGATGAGAGGTGTGGAGGAGCTGTTCCGTGCTGCCCAGGACAGACAAGGTTTCTCCCAAGTGATCGTCAACGTCGGGGGGACCCGGCAGGACACATGAAGAAGAAGAGAAGCAAACCGTGTCAAGTCTGATTGATATTCTCGGTATAAACGGAATAACTAATTATTCTTTTTTTTTGTTTGTTTCAGGTATGTGATAACTATTCCAGTACTCCTCCATATGAAGAAAACATTAATTTGAGGTAGATGAAAATAATTTATTGTTCGTCAAAATGAAAATAATGTTTTGTGTTTCGATTGTGTGATTACTATTTTTGCCTCCTCAGGAGTTATCTCATTAACACAACAGTTCTGATAAGCTTTCGTTTGTACGTTCCGGATAATTTTCTGATGCAACTCACTTGCAGATTGTTTTAGCAACCTCTATGCAGAACAAACCTGCAATTGGAAATGCACGTAGATAGAGCAATCACACGTTTCTACCGCGTGTCCCATCAGATAGACTTTTTTCATGTGACGCTTAACTCCTTTAAGGGAAAATGGTTCCTCTTATTGTAAAATTTTCGATATTGATTGTTTGAATATTTAAGATTTAATGTATACCTTTATATTAATTTTATTAATTAATATAGTTTTTTTACACTTGTCTCACGTTTTTTTATACCTTTAACCCTTACGGTGATAAAATTTAAAATTTCCCTTACGGTGATAAAATTGAAACGCGCGCTCCGGTGTTGGGTAGTGAATACACGATCAAAAATTTGCGATTTTAAATCGGAAAAATAAGAACATTCATAGATAATCCCCTTAATTAATTATAATTGAAGTTAAAAATTATAATAAGTGAGATTTATTTGCTGAAAACATTAAAAAACCACCTGGCAACGCTCACGAAACGGGCGTAGATCTAGTCTCGTTGCCAGCCCAACAGCTACTGCGGCGCGGCAGGGTTGATGGCTAACCCGGGCGTGGCTAACATTTGCGAGGTTGAGACAATTAAGCTCCTCGCTATTCAGTGAAGTATGCAAAAGTGAGATGCGAATATAGTGTCGCGCTTCCCGCATACTCTTCACCTATCGTCAAGACCCAAGATCGAGGCACTCACAGCGTTTAAATGCGAATTTGTTTCCGATATTCAGAAAATACTTACGACGTAGTCGATAAATTCTGATTATTATTAATATTATTTTTTTAAATCAATGCGTAAATATATTATGGAGGAAAACCTAAAATCTTAACCTTGTATTTATAATATTTATAGAGATATTGATGGTTATTAGAAGCAACGTGTAGAAGATACCCAACACAGGGAAGGAAAGGTTAATGTAACAAGTAGCGTTTCTTCTTTATTTGAGGAACTTTTCTATTTAAAAATCGATTGTTAAATTTTTGAAGCTTAATCAGTTGAAACTTTGAATAATTTAGAATTGTAATTTTTTAAATATTGACTCATATAATTTCATAATGTCTTTAATTTGGTGGCAAATCATCCTAGTTAAGGTAGATTTTCTATTTAAAAAAATATAACAAGTTATATATTTATTTTTCTTTACAATTTAAAAATATATTTCTCGAATCTGAGAAAAGATGTTTGTTTCATTTTGTAATAACATGTTTGTAAATGTTTAATAAAATAAATAAAACTACCGGTTTCAAAGACCTTCGTCTTTTACGTCAGGTGAAGATGAACTTAATTATATCTAAAATATTTTTTTTCTAACTGTAACATATCCAAGAGATGGGGAGGGGAGTAGTGACTAATAAGGGGAAGGGAAGTACATAGGCGTCAAAAGGATGACTTTTGAACGGGAAATATATTTAACAAATGACTATCGTTGAAATTAACTTTGCTGTTTATAATGTTGAGACTTAATTTGACGTTTTTTTTATCTCGTGAATTTTTAAGTTATCCAGCTGAAATCCTCCCCGGCCAACCATGATCGATATCAAATGAATGTTTTTTTTTTTCGATTAAGTGGTTAGTGAACTCCAAAAAAAACATTTTTATCTAGACATCTCGAACGCTTCGAAACCATTTTTCAAAGTTTCTTTTTATCTTAGCTATATAAAAAATATAAACAGTCATTAAATTTTAATTCGCAAACTCCAGATTGATTCAGTTTCCTTTCGTTATCTTTATTGTTAACCACCTTCTTTCTTAACTGCTAGTTGAATATCCTTAAGCATTGCTTTATATATTTATATAAATAATGATTTGGCCCACACTGTATTTCTAACTATTGTTATTTTTTTTGTTGAGCAAAATTTTACTTTTTATGTGTATTTTTTTCTCACTATACGAATTAAGGAAACCTGTAATATAAACATGATTGTTTTAAATGGAGTTTAAATAGGGAGCTATGTGCGTGGGGCTTTTCCACCTACTCTAAAATATATATGGCGTGAAAGTATGCAGATGCGAGGAAGTGCCTAAAATAATGGTTGCAACCACTACCTTTGTATCCTTACACCCTACTTTTTCGTATTTTTTTTAATCTATCGTGGATAAAACTCCTAATTTAGAACGCTCTTGATAAAAGTCTGCTCTCTTAACTATCTATTTAAATTTTCTTTTGTTGTTTTTATTGTTATTATATCAAACTCAGTAATACCTATAAAATATATTCTTCGTAATTTTATCGCATTTATTTTGTTCCTATAATTAAAGGTTGTTGATATAAATATAATGTATTATTAACTGGAAGAAAAACCTAGTAATAAATTCTAAATTTTAAGACGTTTTACCAAATTTAGAAACGCAATCACCGAACCATTCAGTTTATTCAAACTAGTATATGTTTAACTTAAGCTTTCCGTAAAGCTCTAAAATCGAACTTTGTGTTAAAGGCCTGCGTGCACTCCGATATTTAGAAAGCTTGAATATTTATAAGCTTGGTCGCTTATGAATACGGACAAAGCTTTGATCGCTTCAACCCATATTTGCTTATATTTTTTTTTCGTGGCTGTTGAATCAAGCGAACTTTTAACATTGCTCAACATATGGAACAAAAAATACCGTGTGCAATTTAAATCCTTTGAAAACGGCCGTGCATTAAAAAAAATGTTTATTTTTTGTATCTCGTTTGACGTAATTGACTGATGATTTTTTAAGCTTTATTGTTAACTTTGATGTATGATAGCGAAGCCTGGACCACTAAAAGAGAGTGCTAAGAGCATAATAAATACTGTAGAAATGCGTCTATCTAATGTTTTAATCCTTGATAAGAAAGATATTATGGGATAAATAACTATTTGATAGAGAACAATGTGGTAAGAAAGAAGGAATCTTGAGACGGTTTAATTGTTATTTAAAATAAAAAAGACGATTTATATAGCGCCGTTTGATAGAGCAAACTCTCTTCAAGAGCGCTCTGCTCTTACTGGGGACTCGAACCCACTATTATTGACAGATTAAATATATTACAAAATAAATGTTCATAAGTTGAGTACAGGAAGAGTAAGGCAGTAAATGGAGTCATTAGATAAGGTACTTTTACGCATCTGCATATGTTCAAGTAATCTTATTTGGTATAAGAACTGAGGGAAAGATAATCGGTATAAGAAATAGAAGCTAATTTATAACGAGATGTATAGATGTGGACTAGGCTATAGTTGTGTACATTGATAGAATGTTTGCATGTTAGATTAGTGTGTAGATCGATCCTCTCTGCCTAACCTAAAAGAGACATTGAGCAATGGTATTTATGTATTGTATGTATGTGTATTATTTGTTTTCTCAGAAAAAAACCTTTAGCTAGTCTAAAAATTGTTGACGCTTTCTAAAAGCAAAAACTGATGAAACTTAAAAATCTGTTTACAATTTTAATAATTGGAAAATGGTTAAAAAATTGTATGACTAAGTTGACTGATGATTTTACAGCTTCATTATTTTTTTTAAAAACTGATTGCCAATCTTTCAAAGGCTTTGCAGCCTGAATACTCATGGTGATATGGAAAAAATTAACCGAATAAACTATCATATTCGGTAATATTTTCTGATATTGACCTGACGATGAAGGCTATTTAGCTTCCGAAACGTCGGTAACCATTTAAGCCAACTCGACATGGCAACAGTATTATAATTTTAGAATATATGTTAATAACGCTTTTGTTTTTAACATTCAACTAAAAGTTTGTTTTTCACTTCCAAAGTCACGGTAAAAGTGTAATAGGAAAAGTAAATATATGGATAATTAATGAAAATTCAAGCAACCTAATAAATATTACTATTTCCGTAGTATTTTCGACTCTTGCAAGGGATATCAAATGGCGAGCAGCAATAGGAAATAAAGGTAATGGGGCACTTAAATGAACATATTCGAACCTGACAGTTATACAGCAATTGGGTAAGACGATAGTCCACAACAGTATTCTAACATCAATTTTGGTGTATAGAAGTAAAACGTCAACGTCGAAATACCTAATGGCGCTGAATAAATGCTCTAGGAGTTATTATATTGAAAAGAATACATGGGGTGACAATGTATGGCAGAATACGAAATTAAGTGAGTTGAGAGGAATGTTAACTTAAGGTTAATGTTTAAAGTTAAATCAGTCTTAA
Organism: Odontocerum albicorne; assembly: GCA_949825065.1. Classification (NCBI taxonomy): domain Eukaryota; kingdom Metazoa; phylum Arthropoda; class Insecta; order Trichoptera; family Odontoceridae; genus Odontocerum; species Odontocerum albicorne. The sequence continues at coordinate 43,292,823 of OX463846.1, read as the reverse complement.
ATGGTTTAGGCATGTAGAACAAATGAATGAAGAAATACTAGCAAAAGATAAATTCATTGCAAATGTGAGTGGAATGTGTGGTAGAGGAATATCAAGAAAAATATGATTGAATCGAGTGAATGCTATTTTGAAAGAAGTAAATGTGATGGTATGTATGTACTTAACCTACTGTTATGTAGAAGTGCATGTCTGCGCGGTAACGCACTAGACTTCCGTGCGGAAAGTATTGGGTTCGAATCTCGCGCTATACTACTCCCCACGAATGACACAAGTATTTTTTTCCGTCTAGTGTTCAGGGGGTATAAAGATTTTTTTCAAAAAGAGAAAAAAAAACATGCTGATGTGCTTCGATCGTCTCACTTCGGTTTGCCATCGGATCCAGTACAGTGGTGTGCTTTGTGAGTTTGCTGGTGTGCAACGGCTTACTCACTTAAAAAAAATCCACGGCACAGCTTTGCTTTCCAACTGAATTTACATTGTAGTGGCGAGGGCATCCTCGACTATGAGGTCCATTTAAGACGACGACGGCGATGGTTTTTATGTATTACATATAACATAATATATGTACAGTACCCGGCGGTAAGTAATACACATCGGGCTTAAGAAAGAGACTGTCGGCCATAATCGGCTAACTTCGGATTTGTACAAACAACAGATAATTTGATTTGGACATACAATTTTAATGGATCTAGGTTTGTTGCCTTTCATTTGTCGTATCCCCAGTAAACTAGGCTTTTGCCTGTATCTCACTGAGGATATTTAGAATGAAAAAAATAAATCGATACTTCTTTCCAATTTTTGATTACACAAAAACAAAACCCCGTCTGCACGCTCTCATCAACCTGACAGTGACACTCAACTACAACTGGAAACATCTTGCGAAATTCAACTCCTCACACATCATCACTCCAGAAAGACCAAAAATATTCATCCCACACTATACCGCACACAATCATAAGAATAAAAATTAAATTCATACACGTGTTCCGTCGCTTTCTAAATACCGGACTGTTAGCGTATTGTGCCACAGAGACGACGCTCTACAAAGTTAGCCGATTATGGCCGACAGTATCTTTCTTAAGCCCGATGTGTATTACTTACCACCGGGTACTGTATATGTTGTTATAGGTATTATATTTAAACATAAAATCTTGACGAGCTCAATTAAGGATTTCAGTGATTGAAGACTGCGAAAAATGAAGAGATTTGCAAGTTTCGAGGGCGATATCTTCATAAGCTTGAAGATTCTTTAATCGATTCCAAATTCTGATTTTTGCGTTGGCGTTGTTTGCCAAATATCCCGTGTGACTCAGCCATTCTGGTAAATAATCCTTCTCAACCCATTGCCAACATTTTTGTAGGCTAAAAGAATACCTCGAAAACAGTGGCGTAACATACCTAACATATATATATTGCGATAAATTTTTGAATTTGATTTTTTTTTTTTATAGATTCAAAACCTTTATTTTCGTAAAAATGTGTTACTTACATTGTAAAATCATCACTGACACTATGCATAGTTGATTTAACCAATTTAATATAAGCTGTAATGCTTAATAAGATCAAAATAATAATATTAATAACACAATTTATCTAGCGTCGTTAAGAGAGCAAACTTTTCTCAAGTGCGATCATACTCGGGACTCGTAAGTATGTAAGAATAGGAAAGAAGTGGCTGTGGCCATTAGATGAGGTAGGTCCAAAAACATATTTTGTAAAAAACCGCCAATGGTAGACGACTTACAGAAAAACTTTTCTAGATGCTTCGATATATGATAGTAACACATTCAGCTTTAGGTGTAGTGTAGTGTATGTATATTGTGTTCATATTCAATCGTAAATTTTGATTAGACTTCCCTCAAAGGATTGTCGTTAAAGGCTTCCTAAAACTGCACTCGCCACCTATGTCTTTACTACTAAAAGATAGACTATTCTGCGCTACAGGATCAGCAATAGCTAAATCCTGATCATAGTATTCCTCCCTATAGCACAGATTTGGAACAATACATTTTTTAGATGAAGAAAAAAATCAACCCCAAAGATCTACGTCTCTCCGTAGGAACATCTCTCAGGCACAGATTAAAAAAATGCAATGGAGACTTTCCAATAAGGAAACAAGTTCACCACAAAATAATAAAAGCAGAATAGAGAGGAACGAAATAGAATTATGTAAAATGATTGTTAACAGCACAGTGTTAGTGCCAACATTTATGTATGACAGTGGACATTGAGTGAAACTAGCCTTGTTAATGCGTGCATCGAGAAAAATATGTTGTGTGTTTATGTGTTACAGAGTTAGAAATATCATTATTTCTTCTTCCTAGTGTCATGTCAGCCCCCCCCCCCCCCCCCAACGTTGACTATCACCTGAGAGTAAGCATCTTTGTCCACAGCAGCCTGAAAAAGATCCCCAACGCTCCTCATACCAGTCCAATCACATGTATTGCGGAGCCAGGAGATTTGTCTCCTGATAACACCTCTTCGACCCTTTATTTTGCCTTAGATGATCATGTGCAGTAATTTGTACTTTTCTCATCTAAGTACATGACCCAAATAGGACACCTTTCGGATTTTAATAGTAGTCAGCAACTCTCTATCAACTTTGGCTCTTTGTAGAACCTTTGCTTTGCTGACCATATCCGTCCAGGGTGTCCGTAGCATTCTCCGGTATATCGACATTTCGAATGCTAACAGTCAGTTCATTATTAAAGATGAAAAATAATACAAAAATTCTAAAAAAAGTCGTTTAGACAGAAAACTCTCCTCAACGGCGCTCCTTGTGAGCTAAAAACTGTCGTGTTAAGAAGGATTAAATAGAGCACGTTGAGGGGATTTGGACATGTTGAATGGATGGGTAGCGAAACTCTGAGTAATGAAATTTATAATGCAATCATAAATGAGAGTCTTTGTTGAAGAAGACCAATAAAAGTATAGCAATATGCAACTCGATTACCCTTAACAATTGCCCTTCGAGCCGCGAAGTGTAGGGATGGATGGAGAAAAGTCGTCAGAGGCTATCATGGGAGTCACGATGCTTTATCATGAGCTACATGACAGGATGGGTCAAAGTTTAACTGTAACATTGTATATTTATACACGCCCTAACTTGTTTTTAAGAAAAACAGTATAAGTATAAATTTTAAAACATTTCGTTACATTATATGGGATATTTGAAGATATTTTGGTAAATAAAACATTAGAACGCGTTTATTTTAGGAGGCAAAAATTAGAGATCCACCACTACTTTGAGAAGGCTTTCAAGGTCCTGAGGCCAGACCCTTCCCACAAAGTGGCCACTTGAGCTTCCCAAGAAAACTCCTCTAAACTATTAAGCTTTCGAGACTTCCTGCCCTTCTCTTCTCCCTTCGAAATTATAAGGCGGAGAGGAAAATGGATAAAGCATTTTCCAAGAATAAAATTCACGCCTCTTTCAACGTACTCGGTTAAGGAAATTGAAGGAAAACACTTTCTTTTTTTTTGTACTTCATGATATATGTGCAAAAGGTGCCTTGTGGAAATTACATTTAGATTTAAAGAAATTTAGCCTGGAAGCCTCATTGATTCACTTTTAAAAAAACAAAACAAAAAAGAAACTTATAAAAGATTATATTTTTAACGACACCTATAAGCTTACCTATAAATGGAGTAAAGTCCTATTTATAAAAAACATATACGAAATAACCAAAAATAATCCAAGTCGCATAAAACCAGCTTTTTACACTAATTTTAATCTCCGGAAACTCTTATTTAATGGGAAAGGCAAAAATGGAATATTAGCAACAGTGCTGTGTATAAACTTTTATGTGCTGACTCTGATAATTTCTATATAGGAAAGACAGGAAGATCTTTTGAAAAGAGATTTCGTGAACACAAATCCGCATTAACAAATCCTCTAATTTATTCTGATATGGCTAATCATTGTCACCGTTAAAACCATACTTTTTCTATCGATGATGCCAAATTCTTACATAGTAGTAACGGAAATAAATAGGACAGATTAGAGGCCCTAGAAATTTCTAAGTCAGTACATCGATCCGAACATCTGTTGAACAGTTATATCCCAAAAATCTCTCCGCTCTTGACCGAAATCGTCCCATGCCTCCCTCACCCCTCAGCCCCCCAACCGTTGAAGCGTGTATATCGGTACCAGTTCGAACAGCATTTAGTCTTGTTTGTGCTCCCCTGAAGATGAAGTGAAAGCCTTGAAACCGGTAGGTTATACCGTCACAAAAAAGTGGAATTAACAGTGTTTGATAAAAATAAATTACAAAATTTAAAATGTATATCTATGTTACTAGCTGTAACGCGTGAAAAATCACGCAATTTCAATTTACTAGATAAGCTAAAAGGTTTAAAAATAAAAATTGTTAAAATAGTTGTTTTAGTAGCCCGTAGCAGTCAACTATTCGAACATAGTTGGATTAGATGTTGCCCCCATCAGCAACTTAATGATATGAGAAGATATTCTTACATATTAAAGATGAACAGTTCCTTTATGGTATTATTTTTTTTAATTTTTGTCAGGGATCTCTCAGCTGCGAAATGGAGAGAATGTTAGAATTGGCATTAAATATTCATCGAGCCATAATCTCTGTTCTCGTTGGTGGCAAACTTTAAATATATTTTTGGAACATTAACGAAAGTCACGCACGATGCTCGTTGATTTCCTTTTCAGTTTCTAGTTGTTATTGCACTTGCCGAAAAACACGCTTTTGTTGAGTTCTGCAGCACGACGTTCATAGGCTTTCTATTCTGTCTTTTGCTATTGTCGCACTTGTTGAAAATTTTGCTTTTGTTGAGCATGTGCAGTGCGACGTTCATTGACTTTGCGATGTCTATTACGCTATTACCTCAGTATTTACTTATATATTTATCTTTTTTCATTTGTATCCATTCCTGTTCATGTACTGCATGGCAATAATTTACTGGTTTGAAGACAAAAATAATAACAATATTGAACCGTAGCTATGACAATGATGAGAACGTTAATATTGAACCATTACTATGACGACGTATATTCTCACGGACAACCAAATTATGAAATACGAAATAAGCGCCAAATTCACGTAGTCTCTATTGTATAATATCCTTAACTGTCCCGCCACACCCTCTTATGTCGCTGAAAGTTTACGTCGTCTTTCCGATCATGTACTACTAGCGCTACGCACAAACAGAGATTGTTTATTGGTCTTTCCAGTTCACCGCTCTAGTTTGTTTACATCGTCCTTTACTGTGCATGCAGTTAGACTCTGGAATCAGTTACAAACCAATGTTAGACTCGCTTCATCCTTGACATGCTTTAAAAAGCGACTGAAAAAACTCTTAATTTTTAGTCAGTAATACGTGTATAACGTATTTCATTCCTGATTTTTTTCCTTTCCTCTCCCTCATCCCTTCCTTTTCCTTTGACTGATGATATCTTTCTTTATGTGAAAAGGAATTTTCGGGTGATTGTCCGTCTTTGCGGTTTTTTTTGGGCATATGCTCAAGTATGTGTTCATGGATTTCGTGGAGATGGATGGTCGTTTGAATGTTTTTTTGCGACCATGTAACTTGCTTCATTTACTTTTGTATGTTGGCTGGAAGAGTTTGCCGCATGGCAATAATCCCGTCAGATTGTATTTCCAATAAAAGTTTTGTATAAATAAATGAATAAATAAATTAAATACAATGCCTTAACTGGTAAATATATTTTCAAATTTTCTATAATCCACAAAACATCGTTAAAAGTTATATCGTTTTAATGGAAATACGAAACGTCGAATAGAATTACATTACAATGTTAAGAACCTTTCATGTTTAAGATTTAAAGAGCCGTTTAAGTGAGGCCTTTGACGAAGAGGTTTCATCCCTTAATCACACATTTCATAAATTTGTCCTAAATACTTAAACATTCAACTGAAACATTCATACTCTGCCTTCACGTACTCATTCACCCTTTTTAATTTCAAGCTTTCACATACTTGTATACAGTTCTCAACAACCACTCTTTATTACATTCTTGACATTAGCATCATTCGATTTATTGCGTATAATTATTCAGTTTTGTATTAATTTTTTATTACGTCGTCGTTGCTGGGCCTCGTAGTCGAGGATCCCCTCGCCTTTCCAATGCCAATTCAGCTGGAAAGCGTGGCTGTGCCAAGGAGTTTGTTTATGAAGTGATTGAGCACACCAGCAAACTCACCGGTCACGCCGCTGTACTGGATCCGATGGCACACGAGACGATTGGAGCACACCGGCATGTTTTTTTCTCCCTTTATTTAAAATAACGGATATGACCAAAGACAACGCAAGTACCCCTTAATATATAGGAAAGGTTTCTCTTCCCATACTACGGATTATTTGTCATATATATAGTATCCTTATACCTCCGAATACTGGGTGGAAAAAATACCTGTCACTCGAGTGGAGTAGCATAGCGCGGAGTTCGAACCGAAGACCTTCCGCATTGAAGTGCAGTGCGTTACCGCGCGGCCATGTAGATCAATTTTTTTACACTTATTTTATTACACTTCCATTGTGAACAATCAAAATGGCGAGTTTATTGCCATGGGACGATTCATTCTAATCACAATGATGTTTTAGAGCCTTAAGTGAAAAACAGATAGGCAATCCCTCGCGAATGAGTATGATCGTCAGCCAGAAAACGCTTGTGGGTGTATTAGTTTATTGTGGGTAAGTTATTGTACTTCAGCAAGCACACAGTCTTGTCATGTCTATTCAAAAGATTTGATGCCAAAGAGATCAAAGCTCTAAGATGATCAGCAGGTTTAATATAATGTTTGTATATAGTATAACACATTTGTATAGCGCTACTTTTTCGTTGCTTTAAGAATGTATAATATGCTGTGTATAAGCTAGTGAAGCACATTCATTCAGATGTAAAATTAGTCAAGAAGCGAATCCACCAGGAATCGAACCTGATGTGCCTCCTTGCTCTGCGTAATGCTAATCGTTATTCCACAGCCACCGACATATCATATTCAGTCTTATCAATTTTCGCAAGTCTCGTATCCTCCATACCATCTCAGCTTACTATTTATGTCACCATCTCAGCTTACTATTTACGGACACATAAGACAGAGACCACCAGACCACACTGTAAATCAGGCAATGTCTGTGGATCTTCCTCGACAGCTGTCCAGAGGAAGACCAAAGAACTCCTGGATGACTTAATGCTCCAAAATCCTGCAGAGAAACGGCCTAGATGAAAACGACACCCAGAACCGAAGAATATACAGCCTGAGAACGAGAAGAGCCGACCCCAACAGCATACCTAGGCAATGAGTTGGGACAGTGCCAGGAAGAAGAAGATCGGCATAGGCAGATATAACAAATTTCCTCTTCATTCTATTCAATATCACATATTTCGCTTCTGCCACGTCCATACACCTCGTGATACATACTTTCCTACTATAAAGATTTTCATTCTTACCTCTTTCAGGATTCGATTCATTTAACCTTCCCACGGTTTCTCTGCTAAGGTTTTTCTAAATTTAATACAGATATGTGTAAAAATAATTGAGTGAAAAGTACTACGAACTCTTTTACTCTAGTTGACATTAATTTTAAAAAGTTGTATGTTTTCTTAGCAATATTTATGGATCCACAAAAAACGTTAACTTCAACAGCTTCAAGAAATTTACTTTCCCCCTCAACTCAACTACTTGTATTTTCCCATGCAAAAACTTTCACCATCACTCATAGTACTAGAGGACATGATGACAGGCCCTGTCCGCCGCGACTATAGAAGCAAAAGAGAAGTTATCCCAAAATAAATTAAAATCAATGAAGCATTCATTATTATCAACCCAAAGTCAATGTGGAACTAAAACATATATTATATATACTCCAACCGGAATGTGTCAACATCTGATTATGTTCTACAGCAGTATTTTAGCACCAATTTTGAGTCAGGGGAATCGAGATGTATGAGTAGGTGTAAAGATGAAGAAGATGCGAAATGTGTGTATCACGATAGAAAAGTTTGGCACTCTCTCGTTTCTGTCGACCAGGTAGGGAAACGACGTGATGGTATGTATGTATGTACTTTGATGTAAATGGGTGAAATGTGGACGTGAAAAATGACGGAAAAGAGCCACAATAAATGCGTGTACTTACTTTGTGATGTCTCTTACACGAAGAATATAGAGGGTGAAAATTAATGATGGAATATGGAATGAATGTTAACTTAAGGTTGATGTGTTGAATAAGATGAAAAAGAGCACTCTAAGATAATTAAGGCACGTGGAACGAATGAATGAGTAAAGACTTACAAATAAAATATATGGTACAAATGCGACTGAAAACCGTGGTAGAGGAGCATCTAAGAATGTATGGTTGTATTAAGTGAATGACATGTTGAAATAAGAAAAGGTAAGAAGAAAGAAAGCTCGTAAGATCAATATGAGAAGGTGAACCAACGTGAACGAGGCGAAATTTATCTGTTAAGGTAAGAAAAAACGTTTCTAGTCAGTAATATAACGTGTTTCATTCCTGATTTTTTTTCCTTTCCTCTCCACCATCCCTTCATTTTCCTTTGATTGATGATATCTCACTTTACTTGAAAAAGAATGTTTGGGTGATTGTCCGTCTTTGTGGGGTTTGTAGGCATATGCTCACGTATGTGTTCATGGATTTCGTGGGGATGGATAGTAATTTGAATGATTTATGCGACCATGTAACTTGCTTCATTTACTTTTGTCTGATTGGTTGGAAGAGATTGCCCGCAATAAGCCCGCCAGATTATATCTGCAATAAAAGTGTTAAATAAATAAATAAATGAAAGTCTGACGTTCTGTCTCCTCTGCCTACGCCAAGAGAAAAAAGACGTGATAGTATGTATGTACTTGTTATTTTGGCTTATCATTTCAAATTAACAGTTGACGATTCCTTGGTCCAGTTGGTAAGATACTGGACTTCCACGCGGGTGTTTCAGATTCGATTAACGATGGTACTTGAGAGAAAATAATTTCCCTTCCTGCCTTGTCTTGTGCGGTAATATTGCCAACACGTAGATTACAAATGGCGAGTAGTCCGTCCCTACTCCAGTAGATCTTTACCCGAAGGTTCGAGTATTGGGGCCGAAAATAATGTTATCTCCCGGCTACGCCCTTTAATTTTTCCGAGATGTACAATACAAAAGATTGAACGACATAGAAAACATGAAAAATAATATATAGTGAAGTGGCAGGGTATTTGTCGTTGTAGATGACTATGAAAGTAAATTTGTGAATGGTACCTAAAGGCCATGGGGCTTCAGTACTTGCAAATGATCTATTTCGTCTTTCCTCTGCTGATGGGGTCGAAGATTATGTTTTTTCTCGGCCACGCTCTTCAATTTGTCGAACGCCAGTTTGGATATGTTGGCGTGTACCATATGGATAAATGAACCGAATAGTTTCTGGAAAATTTTGTTTGGTTTTGGGGAGCACGTAACAAAGACTTTTTTCGAACGCAAAACTTTCTTTAAGAGATTTAATTCACCAATATAAATTCAAACGGAGAAGAATTTTGAATGGTCTTTTTCCTCCCTTCTCTTTTATTTCCTCGTTAACATCCTTTCTCTTCCTCGTATCCTCTATCCATTCTCCAAACTCCTCTCGCCGACTACACACAAACTCTTGACCGCAAAGTTCATGGAACGGAATTTTCAACATCGGGGGTTTTCTTGCTTTCAAATATTTTATGGTTCTCAAGCACAATTTTTTTTTAAAGAGGATGCTGGTATATTAACAATCTTTATGTTTTAAAAAAACTTAAGCTTTTATTGAATGACTAATTATTTTGTAATTTTACTAATTATGTTAATCACTTAATTAACATAATAATTGGAATAACATCATTCTAACAATTTGGCTTTTCTCTGTCGGGGTAGGCAGAGAGAACGTAGATTTTTTTATTTATACACACATCCTTCTCTATGATAATAGCTGATGAATATAATATTCTGAGTATTTTAAAATCATAATATAAATAGGTCAAAACCCGTACGATGGTTGTCGTCAAAGAAATAATACGAGAATTGAATTTTGAATACAAGAGAGCGAGAGACGAATACTTAGATTCTCTGCGAAAGTAATTCGAAATTTGAATCTCGGTGGGTCCGTGATAACTGAACGAATTTTAAATACCTAGCTAACAATTTTTGAACCGGTGTAAAAGGAGACGATGTATAAATGATGTATATAAACAAATTCTATATTTATGAATATGTATTTTCATAAATGTAGAATTTGTTTTACTTCCGTGAATATTTCACGGGTTGCAACTAGTATTTATGATTCTCTACTTGTATCTACTATAAATAAAGATGGTGCATGTGACAATTTTTGAATACAATCGATCGATAGTTACGCCGGTGGACTGTAAATGAAGATGAGTAAAATTTTAGGAAATTAAAAACAAAATTATTCATGTACATATAATTTGTTTAACACGTTCAATGCTAACAACACGCCTAGTGCGTTCTTCTTCACAACCGTCGGGTGCTAACAACACGCCTGACGTGTTTTCGTATGCAAAGTTCGTGTTCAATGTTTCGTTTCAAATGTAGGGGGTACTACTAGACAACACCAAATTAAATCGCACGTAATTTTACATCCCTATTTTTTTTTTTAATTTTCAGTCACACGTGAATTACCTTAATAATTTGATCGCATTGAAAGTGTTAATCAAATAATGTTTATTTCACTTTATATAACGGTGTAACCCTGTCAATTTCAAGACTTTCACCTGTTCATAAGAGGAGGACAAACGTGAGTCTTGTTTGTGCTCCCCTGATGAGGTGGAAGTCTTGAAACATAGTATGTAGACTGTGTATAAAGTTGAATAAATAGTTATTAAACCAATTATAATGTATTTAAACCTTCACAGTGTTTTTTTAATCTTAATTATTAATGTTCTTCTTCTTCCTCTTGATCTAGGTCGTATGACATGTTTGTGACGGTGGGCTGTCCTGGGATAATGACGTCCAGCTGTCCTTCCATATTTTCGGCGGCCTTCCTGGTAATCTCCTGCTGTTAGGATTTTCAGTCATCAATTTTCGCAAGTCTCGTATCCTCCATGCGGTCTACTTGATCCCTCCAGAAGCGCCTTCTGCTTCTTCCCCACCTCACTATGTCTTCAACACCACAGACAGTGTACAAAATTATTCAATATAGAACTGGTTGAGTTTTGTATATCAGTAAATAATAAATGTCCATTTTATATAACCTATTCGTATTTAAGTAAAACTGAGTTTTCGGTGATATATTTGCTCAAAAGTCAATATTTAACCAGATATTAATGTGCTGTGTATAGTCGGATTTTTTAAGGGCACCGCACAGTTTTGAAACGAAAACGTTTGATAACCACTGTCATAAGTAATAAAAATTACATATAATATTAATCTCGATTTTTATTGTTATAAAACATAAAATCCATATGGTTAATTTTGATACTGAATTTATTTCCAGACCCTTATTTAAGTTGGCCTTGCCGACCCAGTTTCCACACTTTCAATTTCACCAGATGGGGTCCACAATTTGGGCAGATACGCCGGAAAAACTTTTCTTTTTCTTTTCTTAAAGAAGAAAGGGGCAACTGGCGAAACCGGTCGGCCCACCCGTCACCGGCTGAAGACGTCTTTGTCAAAAGTTGTCGGTTGTACCGAGTTGTTTAATTATATTTTTTCCAATACATTTCGCAGATTATTATGTGGAACGAACTTTTTATCAAGTTTCTTTGGAAAAATTCTTGAACACGGAAAGCTTTCTGTGTTCTTTCTTCTTTTTCTTATATTACACTGTTAAGTTCATTTTAAGTACTTTGAAGATTTGTTTTTTTTTATTCACATGTTCGCTCAAAGCTGCTTGAAAGTATTACAATTCGAAAGTATTTTCATGAAAATAAATGTATAAGTAAATTACAATGCAAACATACATATCACCATGCCGTCTCCCTGTTAGATAAGGCAGAGAGGAGGAAGCGCCAGACCTTCCTATCTCAACATTTTAACTCCTACGATTTCTCTGACTTTTTAAATTTCCTTCATTTAAAATATACACTTGATCCAACTATGCTTTCTTTGGTGTTCCTATACAAGGCAAGAATTCATCGCGATATCCCTACTTTAAGGTTTTCAAGGTCGCTTAAACTGTCCCGCGATTCTAGAAGCACCGAGTTTATATGTACCTAATAAATATAGCCGTGCAAAGAATCACCCTCTGTTCTACATACCAACTTCCATAACGAATATCATGGCTTAACACGCAGTCACGCGTGGTATAGATATATTGAACCAACTGAATGACACTGTTGATATATTCTCGGTACCGTCTAGCAGTATGAGAAGAATCCTGGCTGATATTCTTCCTAACGAATAAGCTAACTCTAGAAGCAGACCCTCTTTGTGTAACAGGAGAAATCTGTGCAAACTGGATAAACGAAATGCAGCGCCTTTTACTTACTTTTGCACTGTATTTTTTTTTATTAGTGTTCATTCTGTTCGTTGTACATGTTCAAACCATCTTAGAGTGTTCTTCTTCATCTTACCTTACTCATCACATCAGCCTTAAGTTCACATTCATCCCTAATCACCTTATTCCGTATTGTCGTACATGTTTTTCTGAGATTTATTTTTAATCTGAGAAAGTACGATTACATCCCTTCATACCAGGAGGAGCTGAACTGGTTAAATTGTATAATACCCTTAACTGTTCCGCCACCCCCTTTTGTCTTACCGATAATATTCAGCACCTTGCTGGTCATGGACCTGTACTACACTCAAACAGATTGTTTATTGGCTTCCCCTGTTCACCATTCTTCTTTTTTTTTACTTCTTCCTTTACTGTCCGTGTATTGAGACTTTGGAACCAGTTCTATTTCGACTCTGTTGTCATGTTTTATAAAGTGACTGAAAACACTCTTAATTAAAGTTATATAATGTGTCGGCTTTTTTCATGCAAACCAGCTTAAACAAGTTTATTTTTTGTTATAAATATTAAAATTAACGAGCACTGCTTCCTTTGATATGTGGTATTAGATGCAGTTGTTGCACTTCTATGGATTACCAGAAGAACCAATCGATCGATTATTGAAGAGCTTGGGGCTGGGACACGTCTCTCGGTGCTGTGTCCAAGAATAATCTTACTTTCCATTGGACACAGCGCGGGGCGAGGGCAATTGCCTTGAGGGGTAAGTTTAAGCAGGAAGTGTAAATGGCAAAGGAACAGAGGCGAAGCAAAAGGACTATGTGTTAAAAGCAGCGGGGTGCTCATTTCAGGAGGCGATATATTGTGTTTACTGGAGAGGGATGGTTGATGACCATGGTAATCAGGATCCTTAGATCTGATGGAATATGGAAAAAGATTGAAAGAAAATAAATTCAATGATCCATTTTTGTAATGAAATTCAATAATTTATATTTATTTCTTCTTTTTGAAATATGAAAAATACGTAGCGTTATCTTCGGATAACCTCCGTGGCTTAGTTGGTAAGACGCCAATATTCCAATCCGAGTTTCATTTCTCCTATATTTAATTAATGTGTTACCTTTACAATTTAAACACTTCCTTGAAAACATCTGGTATCCATTCACAATAAGACATTTTCTCATACATTATATGATCACCAGGTCGTAACAAAGGTTTTTTTTTGTTTGTGTTATAATATCTTGATATTTTTATTTCGATTTTTCTTTTTAGTATTAAATTAAAATTAAAATTATAACATCTAACACCATATTATATTAGTTTATTTATAATGAAGGATTATTGAGATTTAACAAGATTTATTTGAGGCTTAAAACGGTTATGACAAAATATCAGTGACAGGAGATTTGGCTGCCGTGTCGACTAGTGATGTGACACGTTACTAGTGACGTAACATGTTACTCTAGTAATGTGACACGTAACACACAACAAGACTGAAGAAACAAGGGGTCAATATAGAGCCTTGATGCATCCCCTCTGTGACATTTATGCTGTGTGACATACAAAAAGAAGACGTTCAAATAAACGTCTTTTGTATTCCATGATTCGGAATATCTCTTCAAACCTTTTTTGATTAATTAATTCCGCTAATCATTTGGACTCTGATCATTAAACACCCCTAAAACATGGTTCAAGAAGTAAGAATTAATTTCTCTTGACAATTGATGGAAATCCCTTTCCATGAATATCATGCATATTTAAATACCTTCAGCTTTTGTTTCATCTATTTATTCCATTGTAAATTCAAGTAGTGTCAAATTGGAGAGCCATGGACCACATCCGGTACACGAAGGGATTCTGCGAATCTGCGAAAGGTCTACAATTATATTGTAGTAAAAATGAAAGATTTTTTTTAATATATATACTTTATTTATTTTGTCTCATTTGAACTACTCGTATTTTATCCATTTAGATAATAACTTCTTTGACTATTGAATTAACTTGAAATAATTTTATCATGTTTTGTAAAAAATATTAAATATCAAATTTTTGTTGATAACGTTTTGTGGAATTGATACTTTTTGTTTTCGGCGTGCAGCGGTAGGAAACGGGATCATTGGGGCACTAAAATATTTATACTTGAACCTGACAGTGTCAAATATGTTAGATAATAATTTGCAACAGTGTTCTAGTGTCAATTTTGATCTATGAGAGAAAGTGAAAGGTTGACGTGATAAAAATATCAAAGAAGTGGAATAACAGCTGTAAAAAATCGTGCACTGAGAAGATAACATGGGGGCACAATGTATGACAAAAAATTGAATTAAATAATTAGGGTTGAATGTGAGCTTAGAGCTGACATGTTAGATGAAAAAAAAGCACCCTGAAATGGTTTCAGCATGAAGAACGAATGCATGAAGACTAACGAAACAACTTTACGAGTATAATGCAAACGTGAGTCGATAGCGTTGCAGAATATGTCAAGAAAAGTATGAATGGATCAAGTGAATGCTATTTTGATATATTAATGCGTAGAAAGTCATAAACATCGTAGGAGTTGTTTGAGAAGATGTATGGGTATACAAGGCGAAATATATGTGTCGAGATAGGCACGTTTTGGCGTTCTACCTACCCCGACAGGGAAGTGGTTAGAGTATGGGGTATTTTTTGTTTATTTTTTATTTAATTGTTACGGAAAAGTATTTTATTATTTTGTTGTTACGGAAAAATATTTTATTATTTTGTTGTTACGGAAAAGTATTTTATTATTTTGTTGTTACGGAAAAGTATTTTATTATTTTGTTGTTACGGAAAAGTATTTTATTATTTTGTTGTTACGGAAAAGTATTTTATTATTTTGTTGTTACGGAAAAGTATTTTATTATTTTGTTGTTACGGAAAAGTATTTTGTTGTTACGGAAAAGTATTTTATTATTTTGTTGTTACGGAAAAGTATTTTATTGTTTTGTTGTTACGGAAAAGTATTTTATTATTTTTTTTTTATGAAAAAGTATTTTATTATTTAATTGTTACGGAAAAGTATTTTATTATTTTGTTGTTACGGAACAGTATTTTATTATTTTATTGTTACGGAAAAGTATTTTATTACTTTATTGTTACGGAAAAGTATTTTATTATTTTATTGTTACGGAAAAATATATTATTTTTTTTTTCTTGTTACGGGTAAGTATTTAAATATTTTTGTAGTTTAGTACATACAACGTAGCTGTGTATGATATAACTTTCACTAGGTTAACTTACATACTATATATAAAGATTTTAAAAATATTAGTTTTCGTAAAAATATTTTACCTCAAGAGTGCAGTTTTTTTGTTTCCTCTAAATATCGTATCACTTCTAGTAGAAATATGAATCGTCATATTTCTACAATCCGAAGTTTTTAAACTAACTTGGATTTTTTCTCACGTATTTTGAGTTCAAAGGCCAATTTGAGTTGATCCAATTACTCGATTCCTTTGCTATCATTATTGGACTTGTGGAGTTTTATCAGGTCCAAGTGGTGCGCTGGAGTGCAATGCCAATTGAAAAGTCAAGTAGTTTCTATAATAGATTCACAGGTGACCTGAATCTCTCGAGTAATTTTAAGTTAGTTCTGGTCGACGGTTTAGAGATGCTGCAATAAGCCAAATTTACTTAAGAAAATATAATGTATTTTATTTTCAGATATAAAAATGTCATTTTGGACTTTTACTTATTATTTTATATTTAATTCAATTACATCAAATAAAATTAATAATACAAGAATTGTTTAAAAAGATAAAAGTTGAAAAATAATAACAACATGAACAATGTTTACTCCTGGTCAGTTATATATCATGGAGCTCAAATTATCAACCAAAATATGGAAGATATCGATATCAGAAAATTTGTTCAAAAAGGTCATTCCGCGTGGGAGTGGTAACACTCTTAATAGTTCAGTTCATGAATACGGCACCGAAAACAATTTTAATTCACGATGGCATCAATAATTGTCTACTTCGCCGTTTTTCCTGTTAGTAATTTGTATTATATTTGAATAAACTTGTGTATTATTTTTTTAAGGCTTAAGTAGTAGCTACGCATACCTATTTGAAAAGTATGATAAGGCTTTGGGTGGAATCCAAAGTCAGTCACTTCAAGAAGGTTTTTATGCTACAATATTTCAGAATCTCTTCATTTTTTCAGATTGCTAACGGAAGCAACTTCTAATATAATTGTTGAAAAAAATATGTTTTTTTTTATTTGAGACAACTATTTACAATACATATTATATATATTGATGAACTTGGCAAGTGTTCTGTAACATATGGTTTCATGGACTGTCTCTTTTTAATAGTGCCTCAGATATTGACATTTTCAGCTTTTCAGGAAATGTTTTTAAATTAAGCGTATTGAGCTTTCTTAGCAAAGGGAGTTAACATAGTTATTTCAACAAAACAGTTATTTCTTATTAAATTGTTTCAAATTTTATAAATTTATTTTAAGCTTTGTATGAAATTAATTAGATTTTATCTGTATTTTTAAGCTATATAAGAATACTTTGACAACCTTAAATCTGGTCCAAGTAATATAAAAGACATTCACTCTCTTGAGGTTTTGCACATAAACCATCGTGCCTCATCTATTGGAGTAGGCAGATAGGAGAGAGCGCTTGATTATTTTTATCACAACACACGTTTTTCGCCTTTTCTACGCTCCTACATCTTCTCATACAACTCCTACGATTTCACTGAATTTTTGCATTTCTTTCTTTCAAAATATGATACGCTTGATCCAAACATACGTTTCTTGACTGTCTTCAACCACGCCGTTCACTCACGTTTGTATTGTTTATTTATTTGTTTGCCTTCCTTTTTTCTTTCGTTCCACGTGTCCAAACCATCTCAGAATGCTCTTCTTCATCTTAATCAACACACCAATCTTAAGTTCATATTAAACACAAGTTGTATCATTCCTTATTCTTTCAAATAAATAAATATAGGTTTATTCATAGCAACATGAGGTGCATGGCCGCGCGGTAAAGCGCTGGACTTCTGTGCGGAAGGTCGTCGGTTCGAACCCCGCGCTGTGCTACTCCCCTCGAACGACACAGCCACTTTTTCCGCCTAGTGTTCGAGGGTATTAAGGATACCTATGACTTCGGTCATATCTATTCTTTAAAAATAAAAAAATGAATTGTTAGTATTTTTCATCCATTCGTTCCACATGCCCAAACCATCTCAGCGTGCTCTTCTTCATTTTACTTAACACATAAATAAATATAGGTTTATTGACAGCGACATAGTATGTACATAATATATAATACACTTCAAAAAACACACAAATTGCAGAAAATACATTAAAGACAGAAGCTGTCACAAGGGCTGGGCTCATCTAATAACATCCCCTCGACCAAGATACACCCCACCAATATAGGGCGAGCCCAGCCACGGGGACACCAGATATTTTTCAGCCCACACCCCACGTTTTTTTGTCACCCCACGTATTTTTGTCACCCCACGTATTTTTGTCACCCCACGTGTTAGCATTTCTACAGTATTTATTTGTCTCTTTTCAGTTAAGCATGAGTAACATTATTTCTGATGTAATTATTCTATATTAAGCTTTAATAATTTATTTCTTATTATTTGATATATATTATTGGGTTGAAGCTGTATCAAATGTAAAATAAAATAACCAAGCTTTATTTTTCTTTAAATGACGAATGGCGTTAAGCACATAAATGTAACTCCAACATAACTCGTTCAATTTATGTGAAATAGATATTTAACGGCAGTATCAGTCTTAGAAAATCATTCCGTATTCAAGCGGTAAGCAAACCACAAACTCTTTTATTGATTTTTAACTATATTTTTGGAACTTATTATTATTCTGAAAACCAGTAGAGAGAATGAATACTTTTATACCCTAAATATTTAAATATAAGTTTTATCGACACGGAAGGGTAATCTATCGATTCTGGCCCACTGCCAAGCAGCATAAGTTAGTTAGTTATGTTTGATTTTTACGAGTCAACTTTCATATTGTATTATATTTCTGGAGCAATTTGCCTCCGGCTAAATTATGTAACACGGCGGAAGTGGAATGAAAATAATTGAAGATTTTATTTTTCTTCGTTTTTTAACAGGATTTCCAATATTCCACTCGTTTTCCAATATTACATTTA
The DNA here is from genome assembly GCA_949825065.1 of Odontocerum albicorne. Taxonomy (NCBI): domain Eukaryota; kingdom Metazoa; phylum Arthropoda; class Insecta; order Trichoptera; family Odontoceridae; genus Odontocerum; species Odontocerum albicorne. Next base: position 43,274,241 of record OX463846.1, on the reverse strand, counting down.
TGTATACTTATTTTATTGTGATGGCAATGTTGTAAACTACCATTTGGATATTTTTTTAACCAGTCCTGTGCCGTTAGCTATTGAATCCGATATGGCATCGTCAATTTTGAATTTTATAGTTATTCGTCATCTTTGAAAAAAGTATTAATTATTTCAATATTTTCCAAATATTTCATTTATAGTTAAAGCATTAACGTTGTGAAGGTTTAAAGACATTGTTATTTGTTTTATCAAACACTGTTTATTCCACTTTTTGTAACGGTATGACTCTACCGGTTTCAAGGCTTTCACCTCGTCATCAGGGGAGCGATAAACCCATAGAACAGGTCATGAAGTTTGAATACCTGGGTGTGGAGATATCTAGCTGCAACGATCTGTATAAAGTCAAAGAACATACCAATAAAGTAGCAGTTATCTCCGGATGTCTGAGAAACACTGTTTGGGGCAATAATCACATATTGGTGGAAAGCAAAGTCAGAATATACAAAACATACATAAGACATGTTATGACTTACGGAATCGAAGCCAGAGCAGACTCTGTTAGAACGAAACACCTCCTCAGAACAACAGAAATGAAAACACTGCGGCCTATCGTAAGTAGAACCCTTAGAGATAGGATGCCTAATGAGGAAATCCGCAGAAGTTGAAAAAATTGAGGACATCGTGAGATGGAGTAGGCAGAGAAGATGATTCTGGAGGGACCACGTTGAGAGGATGGACTCCGCGAGAATACCTTTAGATTGTAATGCACGAGATTCCAGAGGGTCGTCGACCACCCGGATGTCCACCAAAGAGATGGAGAGAAAGTTAGACATCTTCGTCATAGGACCAAAACTGAAATCCTGTTTAAACAGATCGCGAGATCTAGAAGAAGAAGAAGAATCAGGGGAGCACAAACAAGACTGAATTCTGTTCGAACTGGTACCGAGATACACGCTTCTAACGGTAAACATTCCGGTTGGGGGTTGGGGGTTGAATGAGGCATGGGACGATCTCGGCGAGCAGCGGAGAGTTTCTTGGTATATATGTGTTTGCCAGATGTTCACCCCGGTGTACTGACTTAGAAAATTCTAGGGCCTCTAATCTGTCCAATTTATTTCCGTTATTACTGATATGTAAGAATTTGGTATAATCGATAGAAAATGTATGGTTTTCATGGTGACAATGATTAGCCATTTTTGAATAAATTAAAGGATTTGTTAAGAAATTTCTAAGTCAGTGCATCGAGGTGAACATCTGGCAAACACATATATACCAAGAATCTCTCCGCTGCTCGCCGAGGTCGTCCCATACCTCCCTCAACCCCTAGTCCCCAACCCGAATGTTTACCTTTAGAAGCGTGTATCTCGGTACCAGTTCGAACAGAATTCAGTCTTTTATGTGCTCCCTGATGATGAGGGGAAAGCCTTGATACCGGTAGGGTTATACAGTTACAAAAAGTGAAATAAACAGTGTTTGATAAAACAAATTACAATGTCTTTTCCAAATGTACATATATATATACAATGTAATTAAGATCCTATAATAATGTGGTTGTTAAATGATTATTTGGAGTTCTTCTGCCTGAGACTAACCGCAAAGTCAATGGATCATTTGCAGTCTCTCTAATGTTCGCCACGCTTCAGACTTCAATTACTACTCCTGTTCTTAAATAAGCAAATTTAGATCGAAATAATTTAGGAAATTACGAACCGGTTTTTAGTATGTCACTTTTATTGAAACTTACTAAAAAATATTGTTTCATTTCAGATAAACTAAGATATTACTTGTAAAAATTTGTTTCAAGTAAATATTCTGCGTTAAAAGAATGCCATTTAATACATGCGTTGGTAACGTATTTTCGAAGAGATAATTTTTTCCAATTACGCATATGGATTTGAGTGTTGATATTGATACCATCGATCTTAAAATTCTCTTACAAAAACTTAGGAATGAGTATGGGATTTCAGGCAGTGTCCTCGCCTGGATTGAATATTATTTTTCAAATATAAGCCAATCCGTTGTCTTTAATAAGGAAAATCTTATCAGGATATTATAAAGTAGGGTGTATCACAAGGGTCGGTGCTAGGGCCTCTATTTCAAATTCTTTATACTAACTGGTTAGTTGGAAGAGATTGTAGCCCGGCAATAAGCCCGCCAGATTGTATTAGCAATAAAAGTGTTAAATATATCCGTGAGCTTATTGGCTCGGAGGTTTTTTATTCTCAAATTTACGCGAATATAGTTTTGTATAATTTATTTACTATTTAAATTCGATTTGTAGTTTTATTCTTCTACTTTACTTTAAATTTCTTATATTATAATAGTTTTAAACTTTTTTTTCTATTTGTGTGTATCCTAAACATTTTGTAACCGCTTAATCAACAATGCTTTGACTGTCCCGCAATTCCAGAAGCACTAAGTTTGTATGTACCTAATAAATATAGCCGTGCAAGGATTCTCCCTCTGTTCTACATACCAACTTACAGGACGAATATCATGGCTAAACACTCAGTCACGCGTGGTATAGAGATATTGAACCAACTGAATGACACTGTTGATATATTCTCGGTACCGCCTAGCAGTATGAGAAGAAGCCTGGCTGATATTCTTCCTAACGAATAAGCTAACGCTAGAAGCAGACCCTCTTTGTGTAACAAGAGAAATCCGTGCAAAGTGGATAAAAAAAAATTGCCACAACATCTGTAACTCTTGTCCGTTTCATTCAAAGCTATATTCGCAGGGTAACTAAACCATGAAATGCTTAATACATATACACGTATAATGCATTGATATATTTAAAAAAATATAAGTCCTAATTCTTGCCTTGAAAGTTCTATTTAATTTTGTTTGTTAATAATGCTAAACATTTTTCTGGTGTTGATAAAACCTGCCCTTAGTGAATGTTGCCATTATTTTTTTCTTCTGATTGCCCCGTCAGTTGTCATTATTTTGTTTCATCAAAAGAAACTTGGATAATCTTTCAGAAAAGGAAGTATTTTTTGTCTACAAAAGTGGAAAATAAAACGTAGAATTCTTGGAAATCGTTAGGGGGCTGCTTTTTCCTAAATTCATGGAAACTTGAGACAATTATTGTATTACATTACATTATTTATTTTATCGACGGTACAATATACCTATCGGCAATTGTTAAAACTGTATATAACAAGGGAATGTTTAATTCATTATAAAAGGCAAATATTATAAAAATAAATACAAACAATTTAAAACAGTAACATTGAAACCAATTAAATAAATTCTTTAACACGATAAAAAAATATTAAAAACTTGTAATAATGCAAGTACGTGTATACAAGCATTTCTTTTAAATTTTCATATATTTAACAATACACACAGTTTTTATTACGTACGAGACCGTCTCAATATAGGCAGCCCACACCGGACCACACCGAGCGTCATTGCCATTCTTGCGCAAAGAAAAAAAATTGTTGCATAAAAACATGATTATTAAAAAAAAATCACATTCTATGTTAAGTGTTATAAAAAATCAATATCAACCACATCACAAGATGCTAAAATTCAATAAAGAAACCAGAAGTGAGAGAAAGAGGAAGAAAACAGCAAGGGAAGATATAAAATAATGCTTTTATGAAACAATGTACCCAGCATCATTTTTAACTAGCGTACATAACATTATACGAGTATTAAACCTTTCTTCGCTTAACAGTAAAACCTGGCAGGATTGTTGATTCAACCATACTTCCCTTGGTCTTCCTCTACCTTGCCATCCACCCACATTTGCACCATACATTTAGTCTTTCTTCATTCATTCGTTCTACGTGTTCAAACCATCTCAAAATGTGGTTCATCTTACTTAACCCATCAGCCTTAAGTATACACTCATCGTTTATTACGTATTCTATCATACATTGTCACTTCAGGTATTCTTATCAGTGCTCGCATTTCTACAGTATTTATTCGATTCCTTTCTACGTCCACGTTTCACTTGCATACACATATATCAAAGTTGCTACTAAAATACCGTTACGCATTAGTATATAATCAGATTAAACAATTTATTACCTTTTATAATAATGTAGAATCAGCACCTTTGGAATGAAGTTAGCAACGAAAATTTGGTACTAACAACATCTTTCCGGATAACCGTATATTAATATTAAAAATGTTTCCGGATAACATTCATCGGTGGTTGCCTGGTTGAGTGGCAGGACGTGGTTAAATACCTCGGCCTGCACCTTGACCGGCGACTGACGTGGAAAACCCATTTGAATACCATCAGACAGAAGGGCCACAAGGGCATAGGGGCTATCAGTTCGATATTTCATCGACGCAGCTTCCTTTCACCCAAAAATAAGCTCCTCCTCTATAAAACCCTTATTCGTCCTATCTTGACCTATGCTGCACCCGTTTGGGGTAGTGTGAGCAACACGGATCACCTGAAACTCCAGAGAGTGCAGAACAAGGCATTCAAGATATCTTTTAACACCCATCCCAGAACAAATCTTACCCGACTTCACGCTGAACAGCGAGAAGAAACCCTACAACACCACATTCTCGCTTGGACCGTGAAGTTCTATAAAAGCCAACAAAATCACAGAAATCCCTTAGTCGCTGCCCTGGGGGCTTACGAGAGTAAATCCGACCTACCCTTCCGTTATAAGCACAAGCTCCCGAAGCATTATCTGTTGCCTGACTAGTCCACCTTCAGTATTAGCTGGGACGACCAAGGTCTGAGTGAATGTGATGGAATACAAGTAGCCTGAACGAGTGGGCTTGTTTTTGCTGAATAATTAGGGTAAGAATTGTTATCTAGTTATAAGTAGTATGTAGGTGTTAATTATTTCTAAGATCTCATATATTAAGATTGAATAAATAAAATAAAATGATATGTAGGAAAATAAGATTAAATAAGTTCATAAATTATAACATATAATTAAGATTAGTTAAGTAATAAATTTGTATATAGGTATAGCCTTGACAAATGTTTGTACAATAATTTACTTGTTTAATAAAAAAATAAAAAAAATTCACAATACCAAGGAATATTAAACATCTTTCCGGATAACTGTATATTAATATTAAAAAATAAAGAATGAATACAGAATGAATGAATAAATACGATGTTGTACATATTTCAAATAGGGAAAATGGCTGGAAAAAATGTGTGAACCTAATGTGCTGGGAATGTTGACATCTCATCGTGCGAGATATGATAAACGGCCTATTAAGTCATGATATCATCTACCTTCTCCCATCATCCTTCAGCTGCCATCTATCTGCTAACATATCTTCTCTTTTCTGCTTCCTCCCTTTTCTGAATAGGAAGAACGAAACACACCAATAACTCTCTTTACGGGATGTTTTATAATGGAATTTCTTCCGATTTCCGTGACCTAGTAAGTTTGCCTCATTCCGTGGCCTAGGTGTTATAATGCCTGCCTTCCAACCCCAATATTACGAGCTTGATTTGAGTAAACATAACCTAGATAATAAGTATATTTTGAGTAAACCTAATCTTATGGCCGCAGCCACTACTTTCTTATCCAACACTTAAACATACATACCATCACGCCGTTTGCCTACCGGATAGCTAGGGAGAACAGATCTCCAAACTGTTTTATCCAAACCCACAGTTTTCGCCTCCACAATTATATTTATTTATGTTATTTTTATTTGTTTAACACTTTTATTGCAAATGCAATCTGGCGGGATTATTGCCAGACGGCAATCTCTTCCAACCAATCAGACAAAAGTAAATGAAGCAAGTTACGTGTTCGCATAAATCATAAACACAGACGTGAGCATATGCCCACGAACCCCACAAAGACGGACAATCACTCGAACATTCTTTTTCGTATAAAGTGAGATATCATCAATCAAATATACATCTTCTTTTGCACAATTTTGTAGTATTCATACTTCTTAATTTACCTTTTCTCAAAATCTAGTCCTTTTGATTGATTCACGTTTTTTTCTGTATATCTCTTCCACTTCTGATGTGTATACTCGCTTAGCCATTTTTTTGTTATTCATTCTCCCCACAAGTCCAAACTAATCTCAAAGCTCCTTTCTTCATCTTACTTAAAACATGCATTCATTTTTGTTATTCATTCTCCCCACAAGTCCAAACTAATCTCAAAGCTCCTTTCTTCATCTTACTTAAAACATGCATTCATTTTTGTTATTCATTCTCCCCACAAGTCCAAACTAATCTCAAAACTCCTTTCTTCATCTTACTTAAAACATGCATTCATTTTTGTTATTCATTCTCCCCACAAGTCCAAACTAATCTCAAAGCTCCTTTCTTCATCTTACTTAAAACATGCATTCATTTTTGTTATTCATTCTCCCCACAAGTCCAAACTAATCTCAAAGCTCCTTTCTTCATCTTACTTAAAACATGCATTCATTTTTGATGTCTTGATTTCGCCTTCTTTCATTGACACTCCGCAAATTTTCCTTATTACATGCATCTCCACAGCATTGATTTTACTTTTATCCTTCTGCCAAGTGCAAGTTTTATTTCCATTCGTCAAGGTGACCACCAACACACTATTAAGCATTGCCATTTTGTATTTCCTTATACTCAACTTGTACGAGTATATACTATGCGTATCCAGAAAGTAAGTGTACTGAGGCTCTCACGACCGGATGGATTTTATTTTCGAAATGTTGGCTACACTTCCGTGTAGCCTGACCCTTTCCCTCCGCAACGAGACCGGTTCGAGGTCAGTACGTTGAGAAGTGTCGACGCGACAACACGTTTCGTGAAAAATGTCAATACAATCTCCCACCAAGTGCGAAATACGCGGCGTCATCCGTTATCTCGTTTGGAAGGGTAAACCTACGGATGAGGTTTATAATGAGGTGAAAACTGCATATGGTGATAAAGCTATGAATCGTACGAGTGTGTACAAGTGGTGTCACGAGTTTAAAAACGGTCATGTCACACCTCTTCACCCTCCGCCAAAAAGTTCAAAACCACAAATTCAGCCAAGAAAATCATGGCATCCGTGTTTTGGGACTGTCAAGGTATAATTTTAATTGAATATATGCCTCAAGGGGAGACTATCAACTCTGCAAGATACTGTGAGACCCTAAAAAAATTGCGAAGGGCGATTCAGAACAAGAGGAGAGGCATACTGACAAAGGGAGTCTGCCTGCTGCACGACAATGCCAGACCACACACGGCCAACGCCACGAAGGAACTGCTCGCCTCGTTTAAATGGGATGTCCTGAACCATCCCACGCATTCCCCTGACCTAGCACCTTCAGATTACTATCTCTTTACCTCCCTGAAGCTGCACATGGGTGGAAAAAGGTTTTCAACCGACGAGGACTTAAAGGAGGAGGTGGAGAAGTGAACGGAGGGGTTGGCGGGAAACTACTTCGAGGAAGGCATCAAAAAGTTGATACCCCGCTTCACCACCTGCATTGAGAGGAATGGCGACTATGTCGAAAAATAGCTTACATATGTACTACGGTAACCACGTAATTTTTTTCGTTTAAATAAAAAAAATTGTAACCTACAAAAATTCAGTACACTTACTTTCTGGATATGCCTCGTACATATATTATATTTATTATGTAATATTTTTATAGTGTTGTAATTTGTTTAATCAAACACTGTTTATTCCACTTTATTCTAACAATATAACCCTACCGGTTTCAAGGCTTTTACGTCATCATCAGGGAGTACAAACAATACTCCGTTGCTAGAATCGCGAGTCATGGCGTCCAAAAAAATTAAATGTTTCAGACTGGTAAGAGATAATCAGAAACAATATATGCACGCGACTAGTTCGTTTGCGAGTGGTATTGTCTTTTCACGTTCGGCAGTGGTGTTACCAACATGTACAATGCCGAACCACCAGTTTCGTGCCTACTACATTGGTTTTTAACCCAAAACTCGATTACTGGAGTTAAAAATAGTATTATCTCCGAGCACGTTATTTAATATATCCCAATCACCTATTTGGACATGAAGGGTTTCATATGATAGAAAAAAATCAACAATATTTAAATTTGCTTACTTTTTTACCCTTTGTAAAGGGCAATATGTTTAAAGCTAAGTATTTATCTTCCGTAAAGCAAGGGTTTTGGTGCATGTTTGAAATTTGAGATGCTGTCTAGATCAGCGTAATATACGAGTATGTTTGATGTACGTCATTTCTGGGAATATTTTCAAAAGGTATCGTCTTCAGTTTTGAAATATTATTATATTGTCTGTTATATTTCAATTTTTCTCTTGTGAAAAGATCAAAGATAAAGGGTTGTATTTTATATGGTGTTTATTTAAGTATTTATATTTATTGTTTATCAGTCTATTAAATCGAAAATTTTACGAGTATAATAAATATTGTTTCGATAAAAATATTTTTTCCATATTTTGGTGATTTTTTTTCTAATTACACTTTCGTTGTATATAACGTTGTATACATAAAGGTGCTTGACCGCGCAGTAACGCACTGGACTTCCGTGCGGATGGTTGTCGGTTCGAACCCCGCGCTATACTACTCTCCTCGAATGACACAGGCATTTTTTCCGCCTAGTGTTCGGGGGTATAAGATTTCGGTCATATATATTCTCCCAAAAAAAATTTAGACATGCCGGTATGCTCCGATCGTCTCACTTCAGGTGTGTCATCGTATCCAGTACAGCGTTGGGACCGGTGAGTTTACTGGTGTGCAGCGGCTCACTCACTTAAAAAAAAAACAATCTCCACGCCATGGCTTTGCTTTCCAACTAAATTGACGTTGGGCTGGTGAGGGAATCCTCGACTACATGGCCCAGCAACGATGACGACGCTGTTACTTTACAATCTGGCAGGCTTATTGTCTCGAGGCAATGTATTCCAACAAACCAGGAAGTAACGTTAAAGAGGCGTTAAGAAAAATACTGGAATTCTTTTTAAAAAAAATCCAACGGAAATCAGACTCGCAACCTCCAATATACACGTCTGAATATAGACGTCTTAACAACTAGGGCTGGTATTGTTGTGTTTATCTTTTATGCGAGTGTATCGAGAATCACTTATACACGTCTGAATATAGACGTCTTATCAACTAGTCCTGGTATTGTTGTGATTATGTTTTATGCAAGTGTATCGAGAATCACTTATACACGTCTGAATATAGACGTCTTACCAACTAGGCCTGGTATTGTTGTGATTATGTTTTATGCAAGTGTATCGAGAATCACTTATACACGTCTGAATATAGACGTCTTACCAACTAGGCCTGGTATTGTTGTGATTATGTTTTATGCAAGTGTATCGAAAATCACTTATACACATCTGAATATAGACGTCTTACCAACTAGGCCTGGTATTGTTGTTATTATGTTTTATGCAAGTGTATCGAAAATCACTTATACACATCTGAATATAGACGTCTTACCAACTAGGCCTGGTATTGTTGTGATTATGTTTTATGCAAGTGTATCGAGAATCCATCTGCTAATTGGAGTTGAGAATAATTAAGTCCTTCACAATAGATTATTGTCATAGGTAAATACTCATTCAAGGGTACTTGTAAACAATTCAAAGATCACAAAAGGCAAAAAGCTCAAGAGGATTGTGGAAAATCTGCAAAGATACTTAAATTCAACATTAAACGCTTAAAATTCAACATTAAATGCTAAATAAATAAATGGCAATGAATTTAAATAACTAAATATAACAAGATATAACAAAGAAAGGAATGATTGATTAAAATATAACTGCGTTGGAAACAGGTGTTTCAAGCAGAATTAAAAGTGAAATCATGAGATGGTACGACAATAAGATAATTCGTTTCAAAAGACTAACAAGACAAGTATGTATTCCTAAAATGAATGGGAAGTAAGAAAGAGGTAGACCAAGGTAAGAATTAAAAAAAATCGTTGGCAAGTTTTATCCGAGGGAGAGGTAAGAAGTATGAGAAACAGATTATGTTTGACGAGATGTAGGATTTGCAAAAGGCTTAATCTTTAAGCGTGAATAGAAATTTATAGTAGGTATAAACCGGTATTGTTTTTCATACCTTTGTAATAATCTCCTTTAAAGTTCATTAAAAATTAATCGTGTGTAAAAGTTCGCATTACTTTTCGTAATATTTCTGGTTAAAATAAAAATAAATTGTAAGTGATGTGCGCGGTAGATATAAGAACACAACAATTACAGGAACGAAACCACTTGAAATTATGTACTGGTTCCAGGAAGTCCCGGCCTCCACTTCCTGTCTATCTTCTCCCTGCGCCTCCATACAGGAACTGGCAGGAGCCCATTACAACATCCTTGCACGTGGATACACTCCGCAGAAGTATAAAATAATATTTTTAACAAAACCTCAGTACTACAGTAATGTGTAATAATTTCATTTTTTTTATTTAAACCGAGCAAAGTTTTGAAGCATTCATTGTCCTCATTATCTGAAAATGTTAGTACATACATTATAAAGGGTCTTTCAAATTGCGTGGTTTTTTAAATTGTTGAATAAAACACGAACTTGCCTGGGTCTTGTGACATATGTATGACATTTATAAAAATGTAGTCGTATACGATACAACAACGCGTTCAAACTGTTGAATTATTTTATGTATTGTAATCTTCTCCGTAAATGGTAATGTGATATAAAGATCATGTGATCTGACACCGTTGGACTATTTTCTCTGGGGTTACGTGAAAAGCCAGGTCTATAAGAATGACCCCCAATCAATTCCTGAGCTGAAGGACGAAATTATTCGCGTTATTGGTGAGTTAGAACCGCAATTATGCCAAAGTTTCAACGAAAATTTTGACAAAAGAGTGGACATCTGTGGAGCTGCAAAAGGGGGACATTTGGCGGATATTATTTTTTGTGTGTAAATGTCATACATTATAAATACTTCAATGACCAATAAAAGGTTTTTGAAATCGAAGCAAATTGTGTGTTTTATTCAAGAATTAAAAAAGTAGAATAAAAAAACCGCTCAATTTGAAAGACGCTTTATATCAGAGAGTACAGAGCACCATACTTTTCTATCTCAACACACATCCTTCGACTTTTCTACCCCCATGCGCCTCGTCCAGTTTACATGACACTAATTTACATGACAATTACATGACTCTGTCACTGGGGAAACGTCACCAGATCTATATTAATTGAGTGTCCACTTTAAATTACTTTTTATTACTTGATGTTTTTCATGAATAATACATATATAAAATGTCATGTAACAAATCCTACGATTTCTCTGACTTTTCACGTTTCCTTTCGAAATATCGTTATCTTAACTCAACCATACTTTCCTTGATCTTCTCTACCACGCTTCCCGCTCACAGTTGTCCTGTATGTTTGTGTTATTAATATTTCTGCATGCATTCGTTCTACATGCCCACACCATCTCAGAGCGCTCTTCATCTTCCTCAATATTTGAACATTTTTATATTCTTGGCTATACTCGTATGGGTTTATTAAACATTTTTTTGCTATAATATCTGGCGGTTTTTTGCTATAATATTTGTTGCTCTTAAATAATTTCTTTCAATTAACCAGCGTTTATTTCATTATTGTTATTGGTACCCATTACTGTTTTTTTATTCAACAATACTTTAGGGTAACTAACATCCCTACATACGATCCATCACGTCTCTTCCAAAGCTCCAGACTTTTTTATCAGGACATTCATTTCTCTGACTAACGTTTCCTTCTTCCAAAATATCATTAACTGGATCCAGCTACGCTTTCTTTGGCCTTTGTTTACCACGCTTCAAACTTACATTTGCACTTTATATTTGTTTTGTTCGTTTTTCTTTATTCATTCGTTCTACAAGCCCAAACCATCTCAGAATATTCTTCTTCAACGTACCAACCGTAAAAAATACGACTTAAAATAGGGATAAGGGTGGGAATTAAGGGAAAGTAATATTTTGAGTTAAATAATGCTTCTTTAGTTAGATAAGGATGTAGAATCTGATTGAGCCAGGAATATCGTTCCGAAATCGACCCCAGTGAACTATAAAATATCTCATGTAAAATATTGTGTGATGCGTTGGTAGACAAAGGGTTCTGCTGTCACCAGATCGAATGAACATTCATGGCTTAGAAAAAGATGTGTTTTTCATTGGTTCTTTGTCTATGATAGTTTAGTTTCTTCTGCTTTTTATATATCGTTGTCTCAGACTGTTCACTCGTTTTATACGTAGCCGGGAGACAGCATTATCTTTCGCCCTTTTTATCGAACCATTGGATTCAGAACTACTCGTTAGAACTTGCGGTTTATCATTGCACCCAATATCATGCAACACGTTTATTAGGTGTAAGTTTTGTTACCATAAGTATTAATTTACTTAACTGGTATCCATTTTTTTCGGAAACTATGAAAATTTGAACCTGAAAGTTTTACCAAATAAGCGACGAAGATCGTCAAAAAAATAAGAAGCGTCGAACGAGTTAAATATTTGTCCTGCCTTGTTTCTTCCTCTAACTTCATCGACCATCTGGTATAATCAGTTTAATTAAACAAAACTGTTAAAATATTCCTTATATGTGATAAAAATAAATTGAAGGGAATTATTTACTACATATTTTTTGGCGATTTATCCCTCCGAGAAAATATCCAGTATGAAAATTATATAATAATTTACAAGATGTTTCCGCGAAATATCTCAAACGAAATGAAAGGCAATCGGAGAAGTCTTCCTTTGTATTTGATCGTTCTTTGGCTACTCGACTTAAAAATTAAAACAGCCTTTTAACATTTTCTTTGCCTTTGGAGTTTTTATTGAATCTTCAAGACTTCACCGGCCCTAGGTTTTTATTTCCTCCCATGAAATGTAGTGAGAGCAAAGCCTATTCTACCAGAAATGGCTGGAATACTTTTCATTCAGCTGGAATAATTTATGGAAATACTCTCTGGCTTTTTTTTTGATATTCAAATAGAGCCACTATTTATTAAATACAAGAAAAAGTCTGCTTTTTCAAATAAGTTGATGGACTTTTGCCATTTATTTGTAGAATCTGTTGTTGATCTCAAATTTCATTATTTAGAAATTCTTCTTCATCGCGTGCTGTATTCTGAACGTCGTAGTCTGCTTTATCTGATCTTGTTGCATCACCTATCTCCACCCCTCCCGATCATGCTAAATGCAGAACTTTAAGAAGATCAAGTTAACTCGACTATTTGGTCCGTTCGTTTCGTAGGACGCCTTCCTCTTGCGTGCCTCCCCTAACTGTCACCATGATCACCCACCAGCTTTTTCAGACTTTCATATTTTTTTCCGATTTCTCTTTCATCTCTTTTCTATTCATATAGAAATTGATTTTTTTTGTCCATTAAAAAAAGTTACAAGAGGTAAACTGAAATCAGAATATTGAGTGCGCATGAATATAAATACAAGTTATCACAAAAATAATAAACATTTACATCATATACAAAAAAATTGAAAAGCAGGATGCATATGCATACCACCAACCCACCCACACATAAAATACAAACTAAAGACAGGCCATGGCTCAGTCAATCAAGGCCCCTAAAATACAAGAATAAAAAGAAAAAATCTTATGAAATAATAACAATAAGCATACGCACAATCAATCCACTTCAATACTAAAAAAGGTACATCAAAACTTCAGCAAACTTACAGATATCTCGAAAAGTTTAAGAGGATCAAAGTCAGTGAAAAGAGAAAGAGAGAAAAAAATCACTCCATATCGTCAAATTGGTAAAAGAACTTTAAAGGCATTAAGACTGTCACCAAATATGCCTGAAATTAAAATCAAATCAAACCCTATATGGAAAAAAAACTTATAATGTTACTCAATTCTTAATTCATATTTTTCTAAATTTTACGAATGAACATAGAAAATTACTTTGATAGTATTCTTAGAAAAGTTCGAAAAACACCTTTTTCTCACGCACTGGTAATCTTTTTTTGTTCTTGTAGCCGGAGCCAACAGAAATTTTCCTTTTAAAATAAAGGTCTTTGTAAAAACAACTATCCTCAACAAAGCATAAAACGGGATGATAAACTCAGGCCAGTTCACCCTTCCGTGCGACTTCCCTCATTGACTTGATGGCCCTCACTGAGTGGATGTGACCTGATCCAACTAAACCTGCCGCAGGGTATAAAATATGGACCTAAGGGAACAGGGGTCGACAAACTAGGATTCACGAGCCAAATAAAGAGCAACTATAGAACAACGGATTGTTTTTAAATACTAATAAATAGCCAGCATTTTGTTATATTTTTTAACAAGTTAGTTAAAAAATACTGTATTCAGTTAAACAACACTGAAACTTCAATTCAATAATTAAACGTATAAAATGGATGTAGGGAAAAAATGTTCTCAAAAACATTATTTAAAGAGAAAAGCTTTCTTGTTGTTAGTTTTTAAAGAAGTTCAAAAGCTTTTTAAAATAATTATCAAAAACAGTTTTTTTCCATGTAACAAACAGTTCAATAACTACAATAGTAAGGATTTAACACTATTGTTAAAAATAAGTCATATTTATTTATTTTAGAATTATACTTCTAAACAAGACTTAACATATGTCTATTCGAGTATTAGCTGTTTCACTAGGCTTATTGCCTGACTTGCATCAGCCAAATTCGCACATAAACAAGTCTGAGCTGCAGCTTTGACAACTTTCAGCAAAAAATATCAATATGACGGTAAAATAAAAAAATTGGTAAATTTATTGCCTTGACAACTTTCAGCAAAAAAATATCAATATGACGGTAAAATAAAAAAAAATCGTAAATTTATCGTATTTTTGATAACATCGCTATGTTGTATTTCTTATTTGAAATGGAAAAGGGATTAATGTATACTTGTATTAAAAAAAATCATCAGTTTTATTTTTCTTAGGCTGTTTACTGAAAAATATTCTAACGGATAGTCGATTATTAAGTCAAGTTTTTCACAAAAAAAAAACATCACTCAAAACCACATCACATCACAAAAGTCAATCATCAAAATGAAACTTGTGAGTCGACAATAATTTCAATATCTTAAAAATGTACATATACATGTCATTACGCCATTTCCTTGTCAGGGCAGGCAAATTGAACAGAGAGCTATATTTTTCTATATCGATGCATATTCTTAGCCTCAAAACATTCATACTCTTCATCATACAACTTCTTCAATTTCTCTGACTATCTACGTTTCTTTGCTTCAGAATATCATTCACTTGATCCAACCATCTTTAGTCTTCTTCTCACACGTCGTCCATTCATATTTGCACTATATGTATGTTTTGTTAGTCTTTCTTCATTCATTCGTTTCACATACTCTCGTATGACACCATCTCGGCGTCATCATCCTCATATTATTTTACACATCATCAGTACACATACATCCCTACTTAATAGCGTATTATATCATACATTGTCACTTTATGTATTCCTTTTAATGTACGCATTTCCACATCATTTATCTGGTTTTTCAATTTTTTTTCCATGTTCACGTTTCTCTCCATACATCGTAGCACCAAAATACTATTGTGGACTATCATCTTACTAGATTTTGATCCTGCCTGGTTCGAGTATATATGTTTTAGTGTCCCGTTGACTTTATTTACTTTTGCTACACGCCGTTCGATATCCCTTTTAACTCTTCCATAATGTGAGAAAATAATATCCGAATTGCAGAATTCCTCAACGTGCTACAATCTTTCATTATTCACCCATATGTCACATAAGTCTTCAGAATGAAATGACAATAATCTTTTTTAATTTTATACGAAAACAATAAACTTTTCTGTCTTCTTTTATAAAGTGTATTTTTATAAATTATTTTATTACAATGCCTATACTTAGTTCTCTCTACTTACGTTTTAGTCTGGAGTGATAAATTTATTTATTCTCTCCGATTCACTATAAAAGTTTTCAGATCCCTGAAATAATATAGACCTTTTCCTTCTGTTCTGCCCTTTTTCTAATGGAATGAGATCAATTATTCGATTTCTTCACCAGATGTTAAGGTTGTCTTTTTACCCTTTTTGGTTAGTTTAATCTTAAACAAACAATGTAAATGACAGTGAATTTATAATGTCGATTTTAGACCCATGGTCTCCATTCGGAGCTTTCGAATATTAATATATCTTTATTGTAAATATTATGACTTTGTACCTTTCTCAGGGCATGCCAGTTTTTCCAACTAGAAATATTTTATAAGGATATCAAATAAGTTTATTTATTCGTATGACATACTTTAACTTATCTGGATTGGTTTTGCGAAAAATTTAATAAAAGTATTGCAGGACAATTTTATCTTCACATTAATTGAAATTTCGGGTTTAAAACTAATGGAGTCTACACCTGCTATCCGTTTTATGTCAAATAACCACCCTATATTGCTGTTCTATATTCATATAAATTCTCACACAATTTTTTCCATTCCCTTGGTCTCATCACACTGTTGGAAAAAAGTTCTTAAAGAAACATACACAGTGTTTGGCCACTACTGTCGTGATGATCATAGTATAGCTGTAGCGAGTAGCTATCGCTCCAAGCAAGTTACAAAACTGTATAAAATTCTCAAAGCAAATAATCATTACGAAGAAAGGACGCTGCAAGTAACACAATCCTGAAAAGTTAACACAACATGCCTTCTGGCTTGGCTAGCTAAAAAACCTACGCTTAGTTAAAAATTAAAAATATAACATTTTATTTTTATTACATAAACTATGATTTTTATATTGGTTTTGTATCTACGAGTAACTTATCGAAAATGTATTTAAAGAGACACCTGCTATATTTATATTGGTTTTGTATCTTACTTATTGAAAATGTATTTAAAGAGACACCTGCTATATTTTTATAACATTTTTTTATTACATAAACTATGATTTTTATATTGGTTTTGTATCTTACTTATTTAAAATGTTATTAAAAATTTTATATTGGTTTTGTATCTAACTTATTGAAAATGTATTAAAAGAGACACCTGCTATATTCATGTTTAGAGGAATCTCTGTATTTATTGTATCTTCAAAATATTAATGAAAAAAGATAAGCTAAAATGGAATGATAAACCAGCTGCTCATGTGGCCAATTTCACTTCCAACATTAGGATATATAGACAAATTGGAAGTGATAAAAAAAGTGAAGAAAATTTGATATCTGCGATAGAAATGAGAGCGTAGAGTAGAATGTGTTGCATAACAATGTACGGCAGAAAAGTAAAAGACATCAGAAAAAAGATTCAGGGCTTGATACGAAGAAAGGAGTTTCGGAATGGTTTGGTCACATATAATAAATGAATTATGAAAGATTTACAAAAAAATATCTGTTCGAGTAGTATACAAGAAACGAGAAATTTGGGAGGACATAGAAAATCGTGATATGATCAAATAAATTAAATTGTGAAAGAAGGAAAAGTGTAAATTATTGATACCAGGAGAGTATGCATGAAGTTTATGGACGTAACTGAAGCGAAATATGTGTGCCAGGATGGAAGAAAGTAGATATTTATTTTATTAGCCTACCCCAATAGTGACATGATGAAACGCTGATGACCAGAAATTTGTCATATTGTCGCAAATATTTTACAATAAATCTTTGTCGACAGCAAATTAAAATAAACTCAAAATATTCGTCTCAAATTAATAATTCTTTGAATTAAAATTAAGTTGTAAAATAAATATAGAATAAATCGTCTTCTCTTATACAAGCGACCTGAAATAACAAAGGATTAGACATTGCCAAGGGAAAAATCTTTTACTGAAATCCGGAGGCTGAAAGTAAGAAAATTTCCATCTCCTCATCCAATTTGTTGTAATAATCTGCCGTTAGTACAAACGGATTGCCTAAATTTGCATTAATTAATCTGTAATGAAAGACACATTGTAATACAGACCCGAGGCTGCCTGGCTAAACCTGAAGGGTGTTGGATTTTCTTGGGGTGTGTTACGTAGACTACTAATTCCAATGCAAATTATAGGCCGAAGTGCCGACAGGTGTCCTTCATATAGAGCTTTATTAAATCCAAAATAGTCTGGCCTGACGAGCTCCTCTAAATACCCTGACGAAGTACAATATTTTCCTTTAATAAATTGATGAATTATCTGGGAGAAGTTTTTTTAAGCATCTTTACGGCCACTTTTCTACTTTATTATATTATATTTAATTTAGTTTCTTATGTTCTCGTTCATAGTATAATTTGACGCAACTTATTGTTCAGTAATTTATCAACGGCACATTGTACCTTTTGAAAATATTTAAACCTTATACAATATAATGAGTTATACATTCATTACAAAATTTAAAAAAAAAAACAATTTAAAACTCTTAAGTATTAAGGTGTTAACATAAGTTGTCTGTTTTTTTTTTCAATTTAAAAATGAGCACCAAAAGTAAAACAAAATGGTAAATGTTATGCGTCATTCGAAAGAAAATTTTCTGCTCTACAAGATACGTTACATATATTATTTTATTTGACTTCAAGCCTTCAAAATGGAATGGCAAGTATACGAAAGTGAGCATTTTCAACACCTCCTGTTCGCGTTCAATCGAGGGAATAAAGCTGCCCAAGCTGCTTGCGATATTTGTGAAGTGTACGGTGAAGATGCTTTGAATGAAAGGACAGCTCGTCGATGGTGTTTGCGTTTCAAAGACGGTAATTTCGACTTGAAAGACATGGTGCGTTCCGGACGACCAGTCCGGAACGCACCATGGACTTCGATGAAGACCGCTTAAACCATATTATTCATGAAGATCCCCTTCAAACCACCGTACTCTCGTTAACCTCCAGTGCAATGATTAGAGGATTGCTGTGATCCTGTTGGTTTTTTTAGAACTTTACGGTCCAAGCGAGAATGTGGTCTTGGAGGTTCCCGTCACGCTGTTCAGCGTGAAGTCGGGCTGCAATTTATGTGTTACTCGAAAACTACTCGCATTTATTTCCCTTTTTTTTACATACAAACATACATACCATTACGCCGTTTCCTTGCTAGAATAAGCAGAAGTAACACAGCGCCAGACGTTCCTATTTCGACACATATCCTTTGCGTCTTCTACGTCCATACACCTTATCATACAACTCCTACGATTTCTCGAACTTTCTACGTTTACTACTTTCATCATTCACTTGATCCAATCAAACTTTCTTTGGTCTTTCTTTACCATGCTTCCACTTACATTTACATTATATATTTGTTTTATAAGTCTTTCTTAATTCATTCGTTGTACATTCCCAAACCATCTCGAATGCTCTTCACAATCTTACTGAACAGATCGGCCTTAAGTTCACATTCATTAATAAATAAATAAATCTCGTTGTGTTTCAATCTCTACAGACCTGGCGTCCATTATAATGGACAAAGAGTTTATATATGATACATTTTGTAAACAACTTTGTGGTATATTTCTGTTCCACATGATAAATGAAGTGTAGGATACTGTAATATCGACTTTGAATATTTTGGGCGCCATCTATCTAAACTAATACGACATAATGTTGCATTTAGTGTAAATAATAAACTCACAAGCAGGAATATTTTTTTAAAATCTTAGAATTAATCCAGGTCTGAAAAGGTTTAATCTGTCTAAAAGAAATAAATATTATTTCATAATAAATGTCGTATTTTTATGGTTTAGTGCAATAAAAATCACTTTGCAAATAATCCATCGTCTTTCCCATTACATCCAATAAATGGATCATGGCGTGCGTGTTCCTCTATTATATTTCCAATCCCATTGCTTTCAGTCTGCTAGTTAAGTATCTTAACCAATATTATTCTACTCCGGTATAAATTTCATATTGCATTTTAGTGTCGGATCTAATGTCTGGAAATGGGACCAGACTATTGAACCCTTCCGGCAGTTCTTTGAACTTTGAAGTTAGGGGAGGGTGAAGTAATTCGATTTGTTTTCTCTCAATTATCTAAGATTGTAAGCACTAGTTTGCACATGGAAACGCCTTTTCATTTACTCATTTTATACAAGTAGAATTTAATGGGAATAGCAAAAATGGAATACTAAGCAACAGTGGTGTGTATAAACTTGTTTGTGCTGACTGTGATAATTCCTATATAGGAAAGACAGAAAGATCATTTGAAAAGAGATTTCGTGAACACAAATCTGCCTTAACAAATCCTCGAATTTATTCTGAAATTGCTAATCATTGTCACCGTGAAAACCATACTTTTTCTATCGATGATGACAAATTCTTACGTATCAGTAGTAACGGAAATAAATTGGACAGATTAGAAGCCCTAGAATTTTCTAAGTCAGTACACCGGGGCGAACATCTGGTAAACACATATATCCCAAAAATCTCTCCGCTGCGGGCCGAAATCGTCTCATGTCTCCCTCAGTCCTCAGTCCCCATCCCGAATGTCCCTAACCCTTGAAGCGTATATATCGGTACAAGTTCGAACAGAATTTAATATGATTTGTGCTCCCCTGAAGATGAGGTGAAAGCCTTGAAACTGGTAGGGTTATACCGTTACAAAAAAGTGGAATAAACAGTGTTTGATAAAATAAATTACAAGTAGAATTATACTTTTTTTACAAGAACATGTTGCATATTTATATTTGTTGGAAAGCGAGAAAAGAGCTACTCTGGGGATAAACATGATGGAAGGGGGTAGTTGACTCAATTTTAACTTAGGGCGAGGTGAGGAGCATGGCAAACAGAATATCATATGACATATGTGTGCATTTTAATGAGGCAAAAGATATGTGCGTTAAAGGAAAGGGTATTAAAATAACTTAAAATCATTGAATTTATCTTTTATTACACGGCCTGTCCCGTGAGATAGGTACTGATTTTATTTTCTCGTAACCACCAGCGCCATCTGTGGATGAATAAATAAGTTAACTAGTGACAAATTTTGACTATCTTCCGTAAAAATTTCAGAGCGCTGACATCGCTGTTCATTCGTTATGACATATCAATTGACAGTACCTTCTGAGTCTCGGTCGGAAAAGGAGCAATGGAGCAACGTGCCAACATTAAATTTTATTTTTAATTGGGTAAAGTGCCACATAATCTTTTCGAATGATTCAAGCTGTTTATAGTAGGGAAGCAATGAGTCGTAAGAACGTTTTTAAGTGGTATGCAAGATTTCATGATGGTAGAGAGAGCTTTGAAGGTGATCCACGACCTGAACCATTGACAGTTCGAATTGAAGAAAATTTTTGAAAAAGTGCCTGAAATTCTTCGAAATAATCGTTGTGCATCTACTAGGCTCATCAAGGAGTTCATTGAAATTCCTTAATCCACTGTCCATTTCATTTTAACGGAAAACTTGGGCAAACGAAAGGTCTGTACTGACTTACAATCAAAAAGTTTGCTTAGTGGAGCAGTGCAGTGACATGAAAAGAGCGGCTGATATGGATCCAGACTTCATGTCAAGCATTGTAATAGGTGATGAACCAAAGTATTTTCAATATGAGCCACTTACAAAGCGCCAGAGCTCGGAATAGAAGGGTCCACAATCTACGTAACCGAAAAAAGTGCGCATGCAAAAGAGCTGAATCAAGACTCTGCTCACCGTTTTCTTTGATTCCAAAGGAATTCACGTCAGCAGGTTAAATGGTGAACGCCGATGTGTACTTGGGTGTTTTGAATCGTTTATGGGCCAGGATTCTTCGAATTTGACCCGAATACCGGGAACAAGGGGCATGGTCTTTGATGCACGTCAATGCACCGGTGCACAAAAGCAAGGTTGTACGCGATTTCGTGGCCAAAAAAAAGTATCGATCACCCCCCCGTATACGCCTGATTTGACTCCATGCGACTTCTGGCTATTCCCGAGACTGAAATTTGCAATGAAAGAAAAACGTTTCGACACGACATTACTTAAGCTTATTTTAATTTTTATTTTTGTTTTCAAGTAATTAAATAATTAAAAAAAATAAATTATTTTACATCTTGATTTTATACCTGTTCTTTTTAATTATTTATACAAGTTAACTTTTCAGCGTGTTTTTCACTGGTATTTTTTGTACGCTAATTTTGATACATGTTCTTTTTACAAAATTCTGAAACACAATGTATTCTTGTGTAAAAAATTTTTGTTTGTTTTTATATTTAACGTTGTCTTCCGGATTGTTTTCTGTTTCTGTACAATTTTTTTTACTAATTTGTGGTGTATAATAAAATTCAACAGCCCCTACAGCGATATGTACCAAAAATAAATACGCTCTCAAATTTCAAAATTCATTCCCCAAACAACGTTTATCAAATGGTTTCCTTAATGAGCCGTTGTGACTTTACGAGTATATGTCGTTGATAGGAAAAAAAATATAACGAATTTAACTGTATAATAGCAAATAGTTTATGATTATAACATCAGTTTGTCAAAACTGAATGACAGATAAACAATGACGACCTCCGTGGCCTTGTTGGTAAGACGTCTGTTTCCCAGCCCGGCGTTTGCGGGTTCAAATCCCACTGGAACCCATTTTTTATTCAATAAGAATTTCAGTCTGGTTTTCACTTAAGGCATCTTAACATCTTACTGGTTGGCAGGAAAAGATTGCCACATGGCAATAATCCCACCAGTTTGTATTGTATACAATGAAAGTTTAATACAATACAATACAAATAACACAAAACTTGAAATATATCGTGAGAATTGAAAAAAATAAATTCATCATAAGAATTCAAAACTTAAAATTTATCACGAAAATGTCAACTTAAAATTCATAATGAGTAATCAAAACTGTAGTTTCATCAATAGAATTTTCATTATAAATTCATAATTTTCATTTCAAACTTTTTCATTTCAAAATTCGTCGTAAGCATTCAAATCTTTAAATGCATCATGATCATTTCAAACTTGAAATTGATCATGAGCATTTAAAAATTGTAATTCATTATGAGCATTAGAAAGTTTTCATTTATCATGAATATTTGAAAATTTTAATTCATTATGAGCATTTTTGAAAGTTTTCATTTATCATGAGCATTTGAAAGCTATAATTTATTATGAGCATTTGAAAATTATAATTCATCATGAGCATTTGAAAATTTTAATTCATCATGAGCATTTGAAAGTTTCAATTCATCATGAGCATTTGAGAGCTTTAATTTATCATGAGCATTTGAAAATTATAATTCATCATGAGCATTGGAGAGCTTTAATTTATCATGAGCATTTGAAAATTATAATTCATCATGAGCATTTAAAAAATTAAATTCATCATGAGCATTTGAAAGTTTTAATTTATCTTGAGCATTTAAAACACAATTTTCTCAAATAATGGCCATGGTATTAAATACACTAAAGAAAAATAAAAGTTTTATTTACTCATATAACATTTTCCCGCAGAAAGTTCTAAGAATTTATGTTAGGCAGTTAATACACGTTTATAAATATTTTTTTCTCATATAATTAATTGTTCGAATTATATTTGAAATACAAAGTTACAATAAATATGTTATTCCACTAGAATGAGAATTTATGTTAGGTAACTACAGCTTAATTAATACGCTTTTATTAATATTTTTTTATCATATGTGTGTAATTAATTATTTGAAATACTAAGTAACAATAAATGTGTTGTTCAGCTTTCATTTAATTAATTTGTTCATATCCTCCGACCAAATCTGCTCAATTTTTCATGCATGATGAAGTCCT
The DNA here is from genome assembly GCA_949825065.1 of Odontocerum albicorne. NCBI lineage: Eukaryota > Metazoa > Arthropoda > Insecta > Trichoptera > Odontoceridae > Odontocerum > Odontocerum albicorne. Next base: position 43,250,724 of record OX463846.1, on the reverse strand, counting down.
ATTCACGTTTATTGAACATTTGTGACTTGTATTTAAAATTATTTTCCCACTCAGTTCGTGGAAAATCGACGATAATTTACATCAAGCGCATGAAACGTATAGGGTATATGATAAAGTTAGTTAAAAAATATACATTTATTTACAAAATAAACATAAATATTCCGTAGTCTAGTTTGTAATATGCCTGTTTTGCAAAAGGACCGTAATCTAGTTTGTAATATGCCTGTTTAGCAAAAATACCGTAGTCTAGTTTGTAATATGCCTGTTTAGCAAAAAGACCGTAGTCTAGTTTGTAATATGCCTGTTTAGCAAAAATACCGTAGTCTAGTTTGTAATATGCCTGTTTAGCAAAAAGACCGTAGTCTAGTTTGGAATATGCCTGTTTAGCAAAAAGACCGGTGATTACCAGTTCAATTTTTACTGATACCCAATTTTTTTAAAAAGGGTTTTTTTCAATTCAGGGCTTTAACACATTTCTGGTTGGAGGCAAGAAATTTCCACTTGGCGATAAACCCGGCAAGTTTTACTTTATAAAACGAGAATATTATACAATACACACCATTGCATCTAACTTTGTGTAACAGGAGAAATCCGTGCGAAGTGGATAAAACAAAAAAAAAAAACTCTTTTTAGGGTAGGTAAAAAGTACATATATCCACGCTTTTCTTACCACACATACACTCCTTTTATATTTTTCATACTACAACATCTCATCATACATGCTCTTTTACTCAAATTTATCACCTTTGCCTATATTTTTTTCTAGTTTTCCTTCTCTACCTATTCCTTGCTTTTTATATTTAATTTTATAGCTTCTTCCACTTATTTTATCGATGTGATCTAACTAGTTTCATATTTCCTTATTAATTCTATCTATAATACCCTTCTTTATTTTTTCAAAACAGGCTTAGCCCAATTACATTGAAAAATACAAGACATTAAAAAAGAAGAAAAATTACAGGGAAATTTTTTTTTTTTTAAAATTATATAAAATAAAAAATAATGCATATGTATACAAACGAGTATTTACACACAAACGTATGTTACATATATATTCAGTCACTTAAGTATGTTGATGAGTGCTTTCTAACGCGCTTAATCTAAGAAGAAAATTTACTTTTGCTTTTGGTAATGTGATATGAAATATGTCAATATCCGAAGCAGTCCTGTTAAGAAGAGTTAAGGCCCTTCCAACAGGCATAGCGGCTGGAAGACCCGTTCTTGCGTATGTTATTGAGAACAGTTCCTGCCGGCGCAGTCTAGTGTAATTGTTAGGAACATTTAACGCTAATCTTTGTAGTAATGCTGGACAGCTCACAACTCCTCGAACGAGTTTGACAACGTATACCAAGAGACGCAGATCTCTTCTTACGCTCAAGGAGTTATACCCGAGCATTTCCAGCAGAAACTGCGTAGGATATAGCCACGGATAGACACCAAACTCACTCATGTAGAGATATCACGTTTAACAAAGAGTTGTGCTGTATCCGATAGTGAAATAATTTTATCTTTACATTTGATGCGGATTCAATCTAATCACATCAAACAAATCACACAATATAAGAAAAAAATTAAATACAAAATGTTAGATTACAGTCTAAAAATAATGATCATTTATGCTTTCTTATAAATTTGTTAATTTATGCCTACAAAGTTTATTGTTGAGCTCAATGCTAAATATATATCTACAGTTTATTGTTGAGCTCAATGCTAAATATATATCTACAGTTTATTGTTGAGCTCAATGCTAAATATATATCTACAGAGATATCAACATCGGAAAATTCATTCCAGAAAATCATTTCGTATGTGAATTGTGACGCTCTTAATTTCAGTTTGTTAATATGACACCAAAAAAAATCTTAAATCACGGTGGTGTAAATAATGGTCGAGTGCATGCCATTAAGTTTGTCAATTCATTTATAATTATTTCTTTATCATCAACTAAAGAAATCTTTATAAACTTTTAAATCATTTACCTTTATAAGATTTTCGTTTATCTTATACATATTCGTAAATAAATGTAATTTATTTTGTACGAGTAGTAATATTGTTTTGGAAAAGCCAGTACATTAAAATCACTCAGATATTTGATGAATTTCTGGATGGGAACACATACATTAGTCTTCGTCGGATTGATTTCCCCACCTCTTATTTTCCACTCGAATAATTCTTACATTAGTTGATACGAGTATGGCAGACAGAAAGCTTTCGAGAATTAACGATAATTGAATATAATTGATTCTCTCCTTAAATCTAACTTCTCATTTAAATATTTGAATATCAAAGGTTTTGCGGAATTTTCAATTCATTACTAAAAATCTTTAATTCAAAACATACTTCTTTCAATTAAGTTTTACATATTTTAATAGCAGAATACCAGGAATTGTGTGGCATGATACAATCAAGAAGAAGTTGTTAAAAGATCAAGTCTTTAGAGTACAGTTAATAAATCAAGTATTTTGAGTACATTTTTAGAGAATTGATTCAAATTAAACAAGGTACGCTAGCCCAGTCATGTTATTCTGTGTTATTTCTTTTAATATGAATATTACAACCAGGAGGTTGCGGGTTCAAATCCCGCTGAAACAATGATTTTTCCAAAAAAAGTATTCCAGTCTGGATTTTATATAAGGCCTTTTTAACAACTTTCTGATTAATAGGACGAAATTGTCACATAGTAATAAGCCAACCAGATTATACTGTATACACCGAAATTGTAATACAATACAAAATTAGACACATACACTACACCTGAAGCCGAATGTGCCTCTATTACACAGGTTTTAGAAAGGTTTCTTTGTAGTTCGTCTTCTCTTGATAAGTTTTCTGCGATTTTCTTACCAAATGTGTTTTTTTGTTAAACATATACAGATGCGGGGAAGTGCCAAATCAAATGGTCGCGCCCACCCCATTCCTACCCTTACACTCAACAAACTCGTATATATATTTATTTTGTAATATTTTTAATCTGTCAATAATAGGGGTTTCAAGTCCCGGGTGAGAGCTCCCTTGAACGCGCTATATAATATATAGTACATATATTGTCCTGTTATTATTATTATGTCGGCGGCTGTGATCTAGCGGTTAACATTCACGCTTAGCAAACGGATACCTCAGGTTCGATTCCTGTCGTTTTCATTTCTAGACTTGTTTTACTCTTAGACCGTTTTAAATCAGAATTTGTGTTTTTCTCTAGACTGTATGCTGTTTATTACATATTCACTAATCACGTAAATATCGCAGTGTAAAAAACTGTCTAACGAAAGACTGCATTAAATTAAACCGATTGATCGTTTTGACTAGTTTTACTCTTAGACCGTTTTACATCTGAATTTATGTTTTCTGTAGCTTTTCTGCTGCTAATGAAAAATTCTTATAGGGCTATTAAGAATCGTAAAAATAGCGCTCTGTAAAAAAACCTCTATCTAATGTAATGTTTCAATTACATTAAAACGATCTTATCGTCTTTAAGCTTTGATGCCCTTATCATAAGAACTTAGGGGTGAATATCAAGATTGTTAAATTGTGTGCTTGCTGAAGTACAACATTTTGCACACAATAAACCAATACACGCACGGGTCTATTTCATTCCCAAGAAAGCTGATAATCATACTCGATGACGAGGGATTGTCTTCTCTGTCATACATGATAAATACACAGTAGAATAACAAAGCAAAGTTTATGGGGATACACTTCAATAATATATACAAAAATGCTTTAGTAAATGTAAAGAGGACAGATCGCCTGAGTTTCGTATCTCGACATACATATTTCGTCCCTTCCATATACGTACACCTTCTCATACAGCTCCTACGATTTATCTTACTTGTTACCTTTTCTTATTTTAAAATATTTACTTGATCTAACATTATTTTCCTTTGTCGTCCTCTAGCACGCCTTTTCCTTGCAAAGTTTTATTATTTCTAAATATCATTCACTTAATCCAACCATACTTTGTTTAGTCTTTCTCTCATACGCCTTTCACTCACATTTACACTGAATTGTTAGTATTTTTCATCCATTCGTTCCACACGCCTAAACCATCTCAGCGTGTTCTTCATTTTACTCAACACATAAATAAATATAGGTTTATTGACAGCGACATAGCATGTACTTAATATATTTAAATAACATTTCAAAAACACATAAATTGCAGAGAATACATTAAAGACAGAAGCTATCAAAAGGTCTAGGCTCATCTAATAACATCCCCTCGGTCAAGATACACCCCACCAATATAGGGTGAACCCAGCCACCCCACCCCCTTGTAAATGCTCCTTTCATCCCTTATCTCGAAACTAGGGATGAATGTGAATCTAACCATTCCGTATTCTGTCATTCATTGTTACTTCATATATTAATCTCAAAGCACGAATTTCTATAATGATATATCCTTAAAAAAATCTTATTAGGATAAAAAAATAAAACAGCCTTCCTTATGCTTTAATTAATGTGTTCATATTAGGATGTTTAGCTTTTTCATTAGTGTCTTTGTTTCGCCGTCCCAGCTCGAGTAAGACACATAATATTACAATAACTATTCCCATTCCGAGACTACGGGAGGGCATGACAGGGTCTTAGCATCCCTGATACATCCCAAGTGCCACCTCTGTCTCCCTGTGACATAAACACCGTGTTAATGTCCCGGCCTCGACGCATTATGGGTCGTGTCGTGCGGCGCAAGGATAATCCCAGGGTTAATTCGAATCTCGCGCTCTTGCCTTCTTGTGTCTTAGGGGTTAATTTATACTGATAATGCGAGGCATTTTAAGGTACTTTTCACCATAAGTATTTTTCTTTCTTTCTTAATATACATACCATCATGCCATTTCGCTACTGGGATAGACAGAAAGTTAAGCGCCAGAATTTTCTATCTTGAAATACATTTTTCACCTATTCCATATTAATACATATTCTCATACAGCACCTACGATTTCTCTTACTTCAAACATTTTTATAATATCATTCACTTGATTGAACCATACTTTCCTTGGTCTTCCTCTACCACGCCTTCTACTCATGATATAAATTTTTGTTAGTATTTCTTCATTCATTCGTATCATGTGCCTATACCATCTTAGAGTCCTCTTCTTTATCTTATTCAACACATTCATCCCCTATTACTTCATTTCGTATTATGTCACGCATGTGTACGCATTTCTACAGTATTTATTAGATTTTTGCATTATTTTTTCACTCTATATTTCACTCCCATACATAAAAGTTAGTGCTTAAATATTGTTGTGGACTATCACCTTTGAAATTTTGAAACTGTCTGATTCGAGTGTATATGTTTAAGTGGCTCATTGACTATGTTTCGTATCGCTATACGCCTTTAAATGTCCCTTTTAACTCTTCCATATCTGAGAAAATACTACCCAAATAGCAGAATTTTTCAACTTTCTTAAATCTTTCATTTTTCACAATGTGTTATTCGACAACAGAATAATACCTCCATGGTCTAATTTGTAAGACTTATTTTTTCCACCCCGGATGTTTCGGGTTCGATTTACGTTTGAACAAAGATTTTTATTATTCTATTTGGTTGAAAGGGACTGTAACCCGCCAGATCAAATTTTATTCAACGAAATTATAGTACAATACAATGTGCATCTGCTATTAATCAAAGACTGTGACAGGTTGTACCTACCGATATTGTCTTAGAACTTTGACTACCTTGTTTTCTAACTTTGACTACCTTGTTTTCTGAACTTCAGGATTTATATATTTGTTAGATATAGTGCAACAGTGTGTACACAATGAATCGTGTTAACGCCCATTTTATTTTCTAAGCCATATTATATAAAAGAACAATCGAAAGTATTTCCACTCGCGTAAGGGATGATTCGATTGAATATATTTTCAGAAATAGATATTCTACGACTCAAGAGATTGACCTTGAATTCAGTTTATTTTTGACACAGCTTTTACGACACAAGAAAACATAAACTTGCATTTTAATGAATATTTTCTCAGAGTATATATTTAAATCATTGTTATTTCTTCTTGTTCAATTTTTTAAGTCTATTTTCATGACCTTATTGTTAAGACAAGTTTTTGAAGCCGGTAATGGCGAGATTGATTCCAGTTGACATTCATTTATCAATTTTTTTCCTTATCTCTCTAGAGTATCTTTGTTTTACATTTTTTTCGTATACACTACAATTTGGCAGATTAACAACTATGTGGTAATTTCTACAAACTAACTAGAATGATTTCAAAGAGGCCTTTAGAGTAAACTATACTGAAATCCGCCATAAAATATATTATTTATAGTTAAAGCATTAACACTGGAGGTTTAAAGACATTGTAATTTGTTTTATCAAACACTGTTTATTTCATTTTACGTAAATGTATAACTCTACCTGTTTCAAGGTTTTCACCTCATCATCTGCGTCTCCTGGTATACGTTGTCAAACTCGTTCGAGGAGTTGTGAGCTGTCCAGCATTACTACAAAGATTAGCGTTAAATGTTCCTAACAATTACACTAGACTGCGCCGGCAAGAACTGTTCTCAATAACATACGCAAGAACGGGTCTTCTAGCCGCTATGCCTGTTGGAAGGGCCTTAACTCTTCTTAACGGGACTGCTTCGAATATTGACATATTTCATATCGCATTACCAAAAGCAAAAGCAAATTTTCTTCTTAGATTGAGCGCGTTAGAAAGCACTCATCAACGTACTTAAGTGACTGTGAATATATGTGTATCGTATGTTTGTGTGTATATACTCGTATGTATGCATTTACATTATTTTTTATTTTATGTATTTTTTTATTTTTTTTCTATGTGATTTTTCTTCTTTTTTAATATATCTTGTATTTTTCAAAGTAATTGGGCTAAGCCTGTTTTGAATAAATAAAAAATAAATAAATAAATAAATCATCAGGAGAGCACAAAGAAGTCTTGTTTGTGCATTTATGTTATTGGAACCATTTAAAAAAAACGTATTCACCAGGGTGTGATGTATACACTACAATATAATTGGGTGAAATCTGTATTGAAATATCAATAAAATAACTAGTTTTGTCCTCTTCAGTAAAATACTCCCCATGGACCTCTCTTGTTACCAGGTCCTCAACCCAGTCCTGTAGTGACTGAACAATAATGCACTGAAATATTATAAAAGCCTATCTCCGCCCTTTCAGAAACAGTTCGAGGTTCTTGATAAAGTTTTCACCGCGGTGTTAACCCGGATAAACTTTTACAACGCAGCACGTTCGGCAGGCCTGTGGGTGCAATCCCGCAAATAAGCCTTTTACATGTGTTAGGTTGTTTTGTTGTCTTATTCTGAAATTTCTTAATCGGGAGCTTTATAATATTCAAAATGCAGATTTTAGTGTGAAAATAATATAATGCTTGTTAAAGTTTGTAATATTGACGATAAATTTAATTGTAAACCGTTAATTGTACATATTTATGATACATCGATTAAATTATTTTGCTAAAATACATATATACAATAACGTCATTTCCTTGTCGGAGTAGGTAGAGAGGACATAGCGCCAGACTTTCCTATCTCGATACACATCCTTGGCCTCTTCGATATACATTCACCTTCTCATAGAACGATTTCTCTGACTTTCTACGTTTTATTATTCCAGAATATCATTTGATACAACCTTGATTTTTCTCTTATACGACTTCCACTCACATTTACAATGTATCTGTTTTATAAGTATTTCTTCATTCATTTATTCCACATGTCCAAATCATCTTTACGTACTCTTCTTCATCTTGCTTAACAGATCTTTAAGTTCACATCTATTCCTTATCGCTTCATTCCGCATTCTATCATACATTGGTCTCTCCGTGTATTCTTTTAAATGCAAACATTTCTACAACATTTATTCGTCTCGTCTATTTTTTTCCACATTCGCGTTTCGCACCCATACATCAAAGTTGCCACCAAAATACTTTTGTTGACTATCATGTTAGCTAATTTAAATACTCTTTTATACAATGAGTTATGATAGATTTTTATACTTATAATTTCAGATTTTTGTACTCGTATTTTGTATGCTCCTTTATTTTATTCTTGTGTTATTATTGTACTTTATAAATGTTTCTTTCATTTTTATAGTTTGTTTTGTTTTATTTATTTTTTTTATGTAAACTACCTGCCTCAGGATTGTCAAAAGCTTAGTAAGGCAGGAGAGTGATATTTGATCTTAAAAATTTAAAGTATATATTTTTTTTAAATACTAACCGGTGAGAGTACAAGTGTTTTAGTTCTCCATTAATCTTGTTTTTTTTATCGCTACACGCCGTTCGATATCCCTCTTAACTCTTCTATCATTTGAGAAAATAAAAGTGCGTAAAAAAACTGAATTTTTCAACTTGTTCTTCTCTTTTATTGCTCACCAATATATCGCACTTAATTTTCCTTTCACACTATTTTATCATACCATGGCATTGGATTTCGCAAGATTATTTCGCAGTTCTTTCTCTTAACATCTCTCGCTTTCTTTATTTTAACATATCTCGCCTTATATTTAAATACAAAATATATTTGGTCTTAAAAGGGACAAAACAAATAAATAAATTAGAACCTTATAATTTGTCTATGTAAGACTTTTATTACTTCCTTTCTTATTCTCTTTCTTTTCCTTCTTTCTTCTCTTTGATGTAAAGTACTTAAAAGCGGCTGGTCTCTTATGTAACCGCTGAACTATAAAATTACAGCCAAAAAATAATTAAAAAGCTTTTAGCCTTCAAGAAAAGGACAAAATAAATGATCTAATAATTTTCCACGTGTTCTTGTCACAACTTGGGTGCGGTTTTCTCTCGCGCCCCATCAGGGTCCACAGGAATTTCTCATTCGAGGGGAAATATTTCCATATTAAATCCAATGAAGTCTTATTTTATGGTTTATTTACGACTGCTGATTTAGAAAAGGGAACAAAATTGTAAAGAAAGAGCCTACTGTACGTAGCCCTAAACTTTTCTAAAAGGTTTTCGTAATTATTTTTCAAATGCTTTTAGATGTCCTATAGCCTTATATGCATTTAAGAAAGGGTAGCGACAGGGTACCAGGTTAACGGAGCACTAATGTAATATACAACAACCGCGCAATATTAGAAGTAGCAAAAATTAAAAAAAATATATATATGTAAGTGTGTTGGGGCCCACCTATACGCATGGAAGTGAAACATGGACGTGGCAGAAGAAGAATAAAAGTAATATTAATGGTGTGGAGGTGCGTGCATGTTGTTGTACGAAAAGAAGGTGAAATGAATACATCAGTAATGAATGCAATGATTAAATGTATTTTTAAAATAATATGAAAAAAGGAGCTTTATGACGATTTGGATATCTGGAGAAAATAAATGACAAAAAATTACTAAATGAGCATACAAGTCAGAAATGCGCGGTATGCGTGGAAGACGAAGATTGAAGAAAACATGGTTTGATCAAATTAACCAGATTTCAAAAGAAGGTGAGAAGTGATAATTATAAAAAGATTTTGCATGACGAGATATAGTATATGATTATGGAAGAAGTGAAAGTTGTGTGCTTGGAGATCTTTTCTCTCTGCCTACCCTGCAAGAGATACGGTGTGATGGTATGTAGGCATGTATTATTTAAGAAAAACAAAAAAAAAGTTTTTACTAAGGAATAAAATTTGTGATTAAGGAATAAGAAAATTTCGTAATTTGTTTTATTAAACACTGTTTATTCCACTTTTTGTAACGGTATAACTCTACCGGTTTCAAGGCTTTCACCTCTTCTGCGTCTCTATATACACAATATTATTTTTTTAATGTTTATGTACGAGTACAAACTTGTTCTACTTTATGTTGTTTATACTTAAGGCATTAACGTTGTGGAGGTTTAAAGACATTTTAATTTATTTTTATCAAACACTGTTTATTCCACTTTTTTGTGACGGTATAACCCTATCGGTGTCAAGGCTTTCACCTCATCTTCAGGGTAGCACAAACATGACTCCCCTGATGATGAGGTGAAAGCCTTGAAACTGGCAGGATTATACCGTTACAAAAAGTGGAATAAACAGTGTTTGATAAAACAAATTACAATGTATTTAAACCTCCACAATGTTAATGCCTTAACTTTAAATAATATAAGAAGATTTCGACACAGGCCTTGCCTAGTAAATGCGTTTCTGTATCCACAATTTTATTTTTTTAATGTTTATATACGAGTTCATACTTGTTCTACTTTAATTTTGACACTGCGATACCCGATCCTGAAAAAGAAAACTTATATGGTAAATCGAAAAAAGCTCCTACCATCGAGTCGTTAGATGCCATCTGGAAGTGTGTGGATTCAGGGATGGACTTTTGAGCGTCCTCAGAGTTTATGAAAGGCAGTTACAATCAAACTCGTCCGTGAGGGATTATATAAGCAATTAAGTTTAATACAATTCCTCATTAAAAATTTAAATTTAAATTATGTGAATTGTAAATATTAATTTCCTGGATAACAATAAAAACCGTGCTACGTATTTAATCCGTTACAATTTCCATTCTAAATTAATTTCTATCTAGATCAGAGGTTGGTAACTTTTTTATGCTTACGGGCCACATTTGACTTTTAATTTTAATAACATGGCCGCATTTTTTTAAGACAGGGAGTGTATAAATATTTATTTTTCAGATGTCATTATTTCGAACCTGTATAATACAGAAATATTTTAAATAAATCCACATTCATAACATTTGTATTTCGCAAAAGAAAAACACATGTGTTGTGCACGTGCGTTCCGCGGCTTCCCGGTTTCCAACCCCCGATCTAGTTTTTTTATTTCCTCAAAAATGCTGTTTACTTTTTGCTTGCTCATAATACAATTACAAGGAATACAAACTTATTATGGTATGAATGATTTTCGTTGAAAGAAATTCCTTCAAAGTAATAAATTAGCTAAGTTTGGGAATAAGTTTGTTATACTGCTTTAACTCTTGGATTATTACTCGACACTTATTTTTTAAGAAACTGTTAATCGTAAATGTGTGCTTAAAACTGGCGTATTGACAAGGGTGAAAAGGTGCGCGTTAAGGTGGTTTGAATATGGTAAACAGTAGAAAAAGGAAAGACTGGCTTATAGATAAATTTACAATGCAAGCATGTTTGAGATTCATGGTAACAGACGATAATAAAAAAATGATTGGTTCAAGTAAATGAATTTTAAGTAAGAGAAACAGAAAAAGCTGTAAATCCACTCATCAGGAGACCTAGATTCAAATATTCAGCACCGAATATCCTCAGCTTGGCTGAAATAGCGGGAAGACGCGGATGTGACTTGTGATAAAAAGATGCCCGTCAAACTCAAGGGGCTAGTTTACAGAAGTGTCATTCGGCCTGTGCTCACATATGTCTCAGAAACCTGGAATACCTCCCTAAGGCACGTCCGTGCCATACAGACAGGTGAGATGGATGTGTGGTATCACAAGACCTGACAGGATCCGAAACTCCTACATCCGTAGGAGTCTAGGTGTACGCGTTATATCTGACAAGATTCAAGAGAGCAGGCTGCGATGTTATGGACACGTCAGCAGAAGACCGCCAGAGTATATAGGAAACAGGGCGCAGACACTAAATGTCCCTGTCAAGACGTTCCTAGGAAGATCCAAGCGCGGGTGGCGCGAGGTGGTTGAGTGGGACATGAGGGACGCCGATATCGCTCCGGAAGGTTCACAGGATCGGGCGAAGTGGCGGCGAATTATTGGAAGGGCAGACCCCACCACCATGTGGGAATAATAATGCCAAGGAAGAGAGAGAGAGAAACAGAAGAAGCTTTTGTAAAAGAAAAGTTGGTCTCTGTCTATTTCAATAGTGAAATTGTGTGATGGTATGTACGTATATATAGTATATGTCTAATTTTCTCAAAAATAAATTCGAACGAATCTAGATTAGCAATACAATACCCTTTTACGCGCTCATCCCCATAAGAAATAATCATGTTTCTATCCAAGAGGAGTATCGTAATAGAAAGGAAATGTGGCATTTTTGGAAATTTACCACCGTTCCCCTGGGAAAGGGGTTTCCTTTTTAATTCCCACACATCGGATAATCGCATGGCACATACGCGGGTTCCGTAAATACCCATCGAATGGCTTCGGGATTATTTATCCGATGGAGCTTTCTACATTATATTATTTTATAAGGAATGTGATATTGTTAAGAACACATAAAGGTATTTTCAAAGAATGATTCTCAAAAATATTTCATTATATCGTTTTTTATGTTTAAAATATATGGCGTGCTAAGAGTTTGAATGATAAGTATACGAGTACATACAGGTGATGTAAATAATAAGTATATATATTACATAGACAACTATGTATAATACATACAAACAGAATAATATACATAATAAATATACGAGTGTATATTATTTATAGTTTTTTTAATTTATTTATTTATTTTACACATGACAAGAAATATAAAAATACAAATGTGAAAAAACAACAGGTAATTTAATTTGGACACACAATTTCAATGGATCTGGGTTTGTTGCCTTTCATTTGTCGTGCCCCCAGTACACTAGGCTTTTGCCTGTATCTCACTGAGGACATATAGCATGAAAAAATAAATCAATACTTTTTTTCGATTTTTGATTATGTACATTAGACCCCGTTTTACATTTTCATCAAGTTAAGTTTAATCTCAGTTAAGGCATAAACTTTGTGGAGGTTTAAGTACGTTGTAATTTGTTTTTTCAAACATTGTTTATTCTACTTTATATAACGGTATAATCCTGCCGGTTTCTAGGTTTTCACATTATCATCAGGGGAGCACAAACAAGACCGAGTATCATATATCGAAGATTATATACTCGTATAATACATACACACAAAATTATGTAAATAATGACTATGAATAATACATAGAAAATTATACGAAATGCTTATATACATAATGATATACATACGTACAGAATGAATGATACACATACATGCAAAATACACAATACATGTACACACAATAATTTACATACATCACAATAATGTACACGCTTACAGAATGATATACATACACTCATACGTAATAAAACACATATATACAAAATGTTGTGTATAAATACAGAATGGTATACATACCTTCATAAAGATTACATTAGTGTGGTGTCTACCCGTGGCTCTGTCCTACAAGGCTTCTTTTAGATATCTTGCGATACTACCTTCTAAGACTGAGTAGGGATTTGTGGGTATATTCTTATAGCTTTAAGTTGCTGGCGTGAGCTACACCTAATCCAACTATGTTAGAAAATACGTGGTTTTATGTTCCTGATAACTATTCGATGTTCAGAAATATTGACTTATTTAAACTGGCATGAAGTAGAACTATCCTGAAAAATGCCTTTGAAGTAGAACTAACCTGGCATGAAGTAGAACTAACCTGAAAATCTTCCTTTGTGTCACGTGGTTTTCTTTTTTAAAGTGTCCTCGGATATTATGACATTATCGAAATTTCCGGAAATGAATTTAAAAATGTATTCCGGGCTCGGTTTGTAATGTTTGGTGGGATATTTTTTTGTTATTTTATTTTTATTTTTACTGTATATAATTCTTTTTGTGTAATTTGTATAACAGAACAGAACGATAATATACAGAACGGTATATAAATACATACCATCGCACCAAAAAGGACGTTAGCATTTATATCCTTTTTGTAAAATAATTTTTTTTTTCTCTCTAAATAATTCACTTCTAATTGTTATTTTTTGTTTCAGGTATGTGATTAATCTTCAAGTAGTTCTCCCACATACGAAGAAAAAAATAATATAATAGTTTCAGGTAAATAATATAATAGTTTCAGGTAAATAATAAACGTGTATCGTTCGTAAAATATAACAATCTAATCGCTCAATTGCATTAGGTTTGGTTTCAATGATATTCTTACTAACATTTAAGGTATATGGTAGCTAACCGCTTTACAGAGCGATGACAATAGTGGCTTAATTGGTAAGATGCGACTTACACTCGGAGGTTTGGGATCGATTGTAGATAATTCCATTTTTGGATTAATGACACAACTGTGTCATTAAAAAAAATAGTAAAAACATATTATCACATAAAAATATTATAGACTTGGTGATGAAGGATAAAATTAAGATTAATTCTTGTGGCGATGAGTGTGCTAAGGAAAACAATGTGAAATGACAATGTATGAAACAAGGTGGAATTAAGACATAAAAAATGAATGATGAATAAAATTGAAATTTTAAGTAAGATGGAGAAAGGAGCTTTAAGATAGTTTGGTTATGTGGAGAGAATTAATAACTAAATGACTGTGCAAGTCAGAAGTGCAATGTGTGCGTGAAAAAGGTAGACCGAAGAAAACATGGCTTTATCAAGTAGAACAGGTTTTTAAAGAAACTAAAGTGAGTAATATGAATATTAGAATTTTGTGCATGACAAGATGCATAAATGTGGGGAGAGCGAATGTTGTGTGCTTGGATAGAAAAGTTTAGACATCTGTTTTTTATGCATACTCTGCAAGTTATGATATTTTGCTGTGGTTTTTCATTTTCCTTATATATCGGTCGGTACCAGTTCGAACATAATTCAGTCTTGTTTGTGCTCCCCTGAAGACGAGGTGAAAGCCCTGAAACCGGTAGGGTCATACCGTCACAAAACGTGGAATAAACAGTGCTCGATAAAAACAAATTACAAAGAAATATATAGGGTGTGGCATAATATGTCACCAAATTCGTTTGGCATACAACTTTTAAAGCCAGAAAAAACTCTTGGTTCGGGTGTCTCTTTTAGTGGATCATTGACTTTGTTTCTTTTTGCAACTCCCCATTCAATATCTCATTCTACTTTTCACTTCTTGTACCATGCCTTCCACTCTACTATTATCAATAAAATGATAAATTACCTGAGTAGTTTCAGAAGACATTTTTATCAGTCTATTGATGTACGAATTCATAATCTCTCGGCACTGATCCTGGAAGCCTGACGGGCTTATTGTCATGTGGCAATCTTTTCCAACCAACCAGAAAAGTTTGATATGTATATATATCACAAAAAAGTCATTATCGTTTTTGCCTCACTTTTATTTGTTAGTTTTGGACTCAATTCTTGAAGGCACCTGAAAAATTAATTATTAAAAAAGGTTTCATGAAGCTGGTCAAGTTCGTCAGGTAACAATACTGACGAATGTTAAACGTTTGCGACTATTTTTGCCGCTCAATTTAAAAGACCCTTTGCATATTGGATCTAAAGGGTTTGGATTGACTTTCACAAAATAAAACAATACATGCAGGGGGTGTCGTCCAACCGCAGAGTGGCTGGTAATCACATTAGATCGCAAAGTATAACCTATCTTTTTTATCAATCAATTTCGTATTATGTTAGTTTTGATCCACATATTATAAAATACTTTGCTATATAAGCTGGGTAAGCAACGTATTGAGAACAGTTTAACAATGTTTTTTGCAAAGCGAAACAGGCCGATCACTTTAATTTAATTTTATTGTGTAGAACTTTGTTCATATTTAAGTGTTGAATAATTCTGCTTAACTTATATATCTATCTGAATGGATAGCGATGATTTTGAAACCTTGTCTTGTAACAAAAAAAAAACGTTTTTCAATAAACGAGAATTCGCTCTTTTGAAGTCAATATTTACATTCAAACAAGTATGCTTTGGTAACCAATTTGTAAAGGAGCAGGTAAATCTTTTGATTTCAATGCGGAAATTCCATACACCGTAATTTTGTACTCTGTACTGTGTACCATTTACATCCGTTATATTGGGTGCAGATCCGTCGGTAGAAGCTATGTCGCCTCTGTGCTTAACTGAAATACACCGGCCCTTCGAAAAAAAAAAAAAGTGTTTTTTTCTTTTATCCTTTCTGTTACGTTAGATCTGTGGTATGTTAATACCAGGAATGCATTTCTTGTGATGATGATTCCCAGTTATCCTTCCATATTTTGAGGCTCTTCCCGAGGGACGACTGTCAGCGGGTATTACGTGCTCTACCACGTCGGGAACCCTTGTACATACTTGTTCATCCCTTCCACGTACCCTTGCTAGTGTCTTCTGCGGTTTCTACTCCATGTCACAATGTCTTACTTCATATATTTCTAACTACTCGTATATTTCGAAGTATTTTGTCTGCAAGTTCTCTAAGGGTTTTCATCCTACAAGTTCTGAGCATACTTTTTTTAATGTAACTGCTCTGAACTCCACTCCATAATTCATGATTTGACTCACCCATGCTTTGTATATTTTGATATTACTCTATTTTTTTATGAATTTGAATTTCCAGACAAGACATCCGAAGACGAAACCGGTTTTACTTATTTGGCCTCTAATCTCTTGGTGAAGATTATTGTAACTGATGCCTAAATATTTGATTTTCATGATTAATTCAGTATTTATTTATTCATTTAAATAATAAAAAGTAATATGTATACATATACATCATGGCTCCGTGTCCCTTGCGGGGTAGGCAGAAAGAACAGATCTTCTAATGTATTTATCCAACCATATCATTTTCGCCTCGTCCACATACATACATCTCGTCATGCACAATCTTGTATTATTAATACTTCTTAATTAACCTTCTTTCAAAATCTAATTAATTTGGTCCACCTACGTTTTCCTCGGTCTACTTCTTCTACACCTTTTTGAATTTTTTACTTGTTTACTTGCTTAGTTATTCTTTCATCATTCATTCTCTCCACGTGTCCAAACTATCTTAACACTCCTTTCTTCATCTATCTTAAAACATCCATTATATACATGCCTTCATTTCTGATATCTTTATTCCACCTTCTTTCAAACATTGACACTGCACAAAAATTACCTTGGTGCACGCATCTCCACAGCATTAGTTTTACTGTTATCCTTCTTCTGTCAAGTCCAACTTTCACTTCCATACATCAAGGTGGGCATCAACGCACTATTATTTATTGTAAGTTTTGCTTCTGTTGTATACGAGTATAACATTAAGTGCTCCGTTTACCGTGTTCCCTGTCACTACCCTTACATAGTATATGAAAAACAAGACAAACAAAATATGATGGAAAGGGGACCCTTAATTTATGTGCACCTGGGTTTGCTGTCTTTCATTTATCGTGTTCTCAGATTACTAGGCTTGTGCTTGTATCTTACCGAGGACATAAACATCAAACAATAAATTGATCCTTCTAACAAATTATGAAGATATATTGTTTATAGTCAAGGCATTAACGTTGTAGAGGTTTTTTTTTTAAATAATGGAGATAGGTAGCCTTAATACCCTCGAACACTAGGCGGAAAAAGTGCCTGTGTCGTTCGAGGGGAGTAGCATAGCGCGGGATTCGAACTGACGACCTTCCGCACAAAAATCCAGCGCGTTGCCGCGCGGCCATGCACCTCATTGTAATTTATTTTATCAAACACTGTTTATTCCACTTTTTGTAACGGTATAACCCTACCGCTTTCAAGGCTTTCACCTCATCTTCAGGGGAGCACAAACGAGACTTAATTACAAAAATTATAAAGATGTATAACAATGGCTTGGACTGGAATTTATTTAGTAAATTTGTTCGTTTTTCTCAGAAAATCTGTTATTTTCTTTTTGTATATGTGAGTACTTTTTTGCAATGTATCTGATATGTCACTACCGCGATCCACATGTTGAGAAACGATGGTCTATACCAATAGAGATTTATCGTGAAGGGGATGATTATGA
Source organism: Odontocerum albicorne (assembly GCA_949825065.1). Lineage (NCBI taxonomy): Eukaryota > Metazoa > Arthropoda > Insecta > Trichoptera > Odontoceridae > Odontocerum > Odontocerum albicorne. The sequence goes on along the minus strand of OX463846.1, from coordinate 43,233,068 downwards.
TTTTTGTAAGACTACCGGTTATCAAGTTAGCCGCCTGCGTTCACCCTTCACATCCCACACAACCCTCAGTGCCGTGCCAATGTAAAAAAGTAAACGAATTCATCTAACGATCTGTCAATCGGTTAAAAATACTTTGATGTCTGCTATTCCAGGTACTTTTACATTACAAATTGCATATTTGGCTTCGCACAATGTGGGGTACGACCTAGGGTGAGGTCAGGAGTCGGCAAACAGAAGGAATCATAAAAATAAATATGTTTTTGTATAAAAAAAAAAACGTTTTTATAATGATCTTTCTGGTTTAAAAAAATATTATTAATTATGATACAATTATGATAAGAGAGCCGAAAAAATACTGTAGAAATGCGTGTACTGAAAATAATACATGGAGTAACGATGTATGACAGAATACGAATTGAAGTGATTAGGGACGAATGTAAACATTAGGCTGTTGTGTTGCGTAAGATGAAGAGCACTCCGAGATGGGTTGGACATATAGAACTAATGAATAAAGAATGGCTTACCTTTTTTTCTGTAAAAACATACATACATACCGTCATGTCGTGTCATTTTCGAGCTAGGCAGAAAGGACACACCGCCAGATTGTCCTCTTTCAGATTCCACTACCACCTACTCTTTTATGGGGGACAAAATAAATCTGCATCTAGCGCGATCTACACTAAAATATTGAAATCTTCTTAATTTTTTTGAGTGCCACGTCACGTAGGGACGAAAGAAGAATTAAAATAAATAAATTCAACACTTATTTTATATGTTTGTGTTCACAACTGGTTTATTTTGAGTTTACTGCCGGTTTCGAAGACCTCCGTCTTCATCTTCAGGTGAGGATAAACAGTTTGTCTTCACCTGAACACAAAAATATAAAATAAGTGTTTTATTTATTTATTTTATTTCTTCTTACATAAAACGTGGCACCACGAAGTGAAACTAAAGTCTTTTCGAAGATTCAAGAAAAAATAAATGCCTTAACTGTCTCATCCGACGGCGACACACCTGAGTAAGAAAATAATAACATGGTAGTGACGACGGACTCAAAGTTTGATATCACGGGAGAAGTAATTTACTAAAAACATCAGCCTTAATTCACATATGACTGAAAATCTGTTAAGTAGTTCATTCGTACGTTCTACATGCCCGAACTATCACAGAGTACTTTTATTTATTATAAATACTCCAGAACCGAACATTTAATACTTTCGACATCACCTATAAGATTTGTCACGATCAACCAATCGATCACGATTGGCTGTTTGCCGACCCCTGGGAGAAACGACCCCCCAATGAGCATATTTTTTTCCAACCCCGATAAAGTCACGAATGTCCCTGCTGTGCCGGTGCAATTTGCATTCCCAGAAGCAATGGTTGCCGGAGTGTTTGTTGATTTAACGCTTTGATGAGTTTACCTTTTCTGTTTATTTTATACACTTTGTTTGCGCATTAACTTCGGTCTGTTACTCGTGGAATCAATATGGGGAGTCGCTTTGCTCAGGAAATTGACTTGTTAACTAGCGGTAATTGTTTTGAACGAAAAAAAAAACTATTTTAATTTTTCACCATAAGTTCCCAAGAATGCTTTTCGTTCAAAGTCCAATATTGTTCTTTAGTTTTATCGGATCTTATCACTGCATTGATAAACCAAGGGTTGATATATATTTTTGAGGATATTTTATTTTATTTTCTTCACATTTTTCCAGAATTCCACTCTACATAACATATAAACTCTTTATTAACTGTACTACGCCTCATTGATCCGTTCCTTGCGGAGGCACTATGTTGCATGCGAGTTTAGTGCCCAATCAAGTCACAGTCTTGGAACTTTTATAATGATTACGTCCGCTCCACCATACTCATATTTATATATAGCTCTTTTCGCACTCACACTGTTCAATTAAAAGCCATGGTAACGCACTGGACTTCCGTGCAGCAGGTCACCGATTCAAACCCCATGCTATGGTACTCTCCTCATATAAGTAATTTTGTCCACCTAGTTTTTGGGAGATTTAGACTACCTATAACTTTGGTTATATCTATTCTTTCAAAAAAAAGAAGAAAACATCCTGATGTGCTCCTATCGTCACACTTCGGTGTGTTATCGGATCCAGTATAGTACGACGGTGTGGCCGGTGAGTTTGCTGGTTTTCAACAACTCCCTCACCAAAGGAGAAAAAAAATAATGAAACAAAACTCCACGATAGGGGATCCTCGACTACGAGGCCCAGCAACGACGACGACGCTTGCTTAGATACATACATAACATTAAACCGTTTACCTGCTGGGGTAGTCACAGAGGACATAGCGTCACATTTTTCTATCTAGACACGCATATTTTGCCTCTTCTACACCCATTAACCTACCAATACAGCTCCTACGATTTCTCTGTTTTTTTTACATTTCCTTCTTTCAAAATATACACTTGACCCAACCATACTTACCTTGATTTTCGTCTACCACTTCTTCCACTTACATTTGTATTATTAGTCTTTTGTCATTAATTTGTTCCACTTGCTCCAAACCATCTCAATGACAGTAGATCGCACAACATATTCCTTACAAGTTGGGATTAAAGCTAATCACCCAAAGCACTATGATAAGATAAACCTTTGGCAACATAACATTGTATTAGCTAGCTTATCGATGTATTCTGATTGTTTACATATACTATATATATTATTCTCTAATCCGGTTTACTTGCAGTCGGTATATTGACTTTATGGGCAAGACCTTATATAATATTATGCATATGTACATACCGTCATGGTGCTTCCTTGTCAACGATACTTTCCATGGTCTTCTTCTACTACGGCTTCATCTTATATTTGATAAACATACATCATCATCATTACCCAATAAGTCCCACCAGGAAGACCTCCATCCGGTCTGTCAAAGTTCGGCATTCTCTTATATACTCGTATTAAGTACAATACCGACCTTATTCCTTTTCCTCGAGATAAGTGTTTTCATTTAATTGTTATTGAAGTTTAACTAACCGATTTACTTAAACACTGTTCTTTACACTTGATATTGGTGTGACCTTACCGGTTTCAAGGTTTTTGGCTCATCATCAGAGAAATACAAACATGATTGAATTATACGCGGGCTAGCAGCGACAGAATAGACGCATCTTATGGATAAAATACCGACTGAGGGTTGGGTATGAATGGAGGCAGGAGATGACTTCGGCTAGCAGTGGTGACACCTTGGGCATATTTGTTTACCAGGAGTTATAGTTATAGTAAACAACTTACGATTTCATTAAACTTCCACAATATTAACGCCTTTACTATAAGTAATACAAAAAAAACATCTTTTAAGCTAACCATGTATGCATATTATTATCCTTTTTATTTTGAATTTAGCCGTTTTCAGATATTAAATTATTGTTTCTAAGTCTATGTTTGTCTCCTTCCCGTTTGCTACATTTCATCCACGAATATAGGCATCCCCCATGACTATCCCTCGTTGTCTTTCGGTCATCTTCGTTCCGCTACATTCATTATGTCATCCACCTCGCGTTTCGGCAATCTTTCAATTGATCTTCTGAATGCTAGTGGCATCCAGTTCTTGAACCTCCTGCCTTTCCTTTGGCGAGCAACAAGCCCACCCTGTGCTCACTTCAATTCTTAAATATTTTTTTTTACATCACTGACATCAGTTTTTTTTAATCGAATTAAGCTATTTAATTGTACATTGAATTAAAAATAATGTTCAGTGTTTATATAATTTTTGAGGTATAAAAATGCAAAGAATACATTTGAGCATCATTTTAAGCACTGTTATGTCTTTCCCTTTTTTACATTTTTTTTAAATTAATGTTAAATTTAATAATAGAACAAACATAATAATTATGGTATAGCTGTAGAATCAATTTGCGTGAAATTATTTTATTAATTTTGGCATCCAGTAAATGGATTTTAAAATTAAACGATTCATATTTATGCTAATGTAAATCATGAATACTTGATGGATAGGAAATAAATTTACATATTGATTTTATATTAATTAAATAGCTCTATTGTTTGGGTGGATTGTCTTTTTTTTAATAGCTCTCTGAATTTTGCTTATTAATTTGATAAATCAAACTGTTATTTCTTTTCGTCATTGATAATTTTTACAATTTTTTTTGTCACATTAATATTTTTTGATGTATGGGAGTGTTGTGTGTGGAAAAAAAACTGATAGAACTTATGGCTGATGTGTTTAGTAAAATGGCGAAGATCACACTAAGATGATTTGATGGAATGGAGGAAACCTAACAAAATTAATAAACCTATACGGTGCAAAATGTGAATAGAAGGCGTGGTGGAGTAAGATGATTGGATCATTTTCCTCGGTCTCCCTCTTCTACGTACGCCTTGCACTTTAGACTTGTTAGCTTGTTTAGTTATTATTTCGTCATCAACTATATATCTCTACATACCCTGACAAACTTAAAACTATTTTCTTAATCTCACTTAATACATTCATTTTGTCCATGCATTTATTTACAATTTTCCTATATTTTGTGCATGCATTTATTTACAATTTTCCTATATTTTGTCCATGCATTTATTTACAATTTTGTGCATGCATTTATTTACAATTTTCCTACATTTTGTCCATGCATATATTTACAATTTTCCGATATATTTTGGAAATGGATTTATTTACAATTTTCCTATATTTTATCCATGCATATATTTACAAATTTTCTATATTTTGTCCATGGATTTATTTACAATTTTCCCATATTTTCATATTTTAAATCAAATCAGTTTCAGTCCTACGAAACTGTATATTTTTCGAAGTAAATCGTTTCGGTGTTTCTAATGGCACATATCTTGTTCGCATGTCTATTTTATCAAATAACCATTTCATTAACTCGAAACATCTCATTAATCATTCATTGTGCATACTTGTTTCGTAATTTCAACGCGAAAATGTTTAATACAACGCTTTCGCTAAAGTTTTAACAGCTTCGCTATTTAAACTGCAACGAAGGTGGGTCAAAGAATGTTGACACTGTCATTTTAATCTTTTTAAGGCTATCATCCTTTCAACATGACAGCATATATTTTAAACCTCTTTACATAAAGGAGGAAGGCTTTCTTTTAACTCCTTAAGGGTAGGTTTAATTTTTGTTTATTATTTTGTCGAAGGGACGGAACTGGCTTGTTTTCTTTGAAGTATGGAACTATTCATGAGAGGATTCCGAAGAAAGTAAACGGCAAAGTTGTGCCATAAATAAAATAGTGTTAACGCGGACGATTTATCAGCACCGCTTTGTTTTATCCAGCCAGTGGCGCGTTTGGGAGAGAGAAGATTCATCTCGATTGGTGCTGTTTTATTATTCACGCGAGTTATTCTCCTTTCATAAGATATCTTGTTGAGGATTTACTAAAGCAGGTTAAAAGTATGAATATAAAAATATGCAGTCATTAATATATACTTTGAAGATAAATTTATAATACACCAACAACTATAATTCACGGTGTACGCATTTTCACAGCATTTACACAACTCTGTGCATTTATTTTCCAAGTCTTCATTTCACTTCAACATATTAATGTTGACATCAATACCCTGTTGCGAACCAACCGGAATGTATAGAAGCATGTCTAGATGTGTTTTAAACACTAATTTGATATGGCACTGTTTCCCGACCAAAATTGCCTCAAGAGCGCTTCTTAACTAGCTCAACATATATCATATGTCGTAGCTGGGCCTCGTAGTCGGGGGTTCCCTCGCTATTCCATCGTCAATTTAGATGCAAAGTTGTGCCGTAGAGTTGGTTTCAAGTATGTGAGCCTTTGCACACCAGCAAACTTACCGACCATACTAAGTTTTCTGGTGTGCAACTTACCGACCATACTTACCGACCATTTAACTTACCGACCAAACTTACCGACCATACTAAGTTTTCTGGTGTGCAACGGTTCACTCACTCAAAACAAACTTCTGTACTGGATCCGCCGTACCAGTACCCGTGAGACGATCGGAGCACACATGTTTTCTCTACTTATATTTCCTTTTTTTGAAAGAAAAGATAGATATACTTGTACCCCTCAACATAAAAATACCTGTAGAATTTGAAGGGAGTAGGGAGCACAGCGCGAGGTTACAACCTTCGATCTTCTGCACGAAAGTCCAGTGCATTACCGCGCGGCCATGCACCTCTATAAGCTTACAGAAGATCTTAACCTATTATCTAAAGCTTATTATGTAAAGCTTAACCTGTAAGCTTATAGAAGATGCAAAGCTGAATACATATATCAGCTTACAGAAGATGTACAGAGAACAAGTACATTTTAAGTAAATCAAGAACTTTGCCAATTTAGATGTTTGCCAGAAGACTGTTCCGTATATAAATGTAATGATAGGAAGGTGGTGGTTGCGGCCATTAGATTGAGTACTTATCCACATCTGCGCTTATTCAGAAAAACGTATTTAATAAGAAAATATAAAAAAAATAGTAAGTGGTGATGAACAACAAGAAAACCTTTCTAGATCTTGCGACATGTGACATCAACATATTTGGCTATAGGTAGCGTTCATGTACTCGTAGTGTTCAAGTTTTTCATAAACTTACACACTCCATTCATATATCTGACACTAAGAGGGAGGCCATTTCGTGCCATAGGATTAGTGACGACAAAGCTCTAGTATAATAGCCCACCCTATTGGATTGATTCGAAACAATCAATCGGGATAGATTTTAGTATTATTGAAGTGATAATAAATCAATTCTTATTTCTTTGACGTTAAAATAGTTTCTAATGATTTTTTAACTAAATAAATATAATGAAAAAAACACGTGACGTTCATAAGCCCCTAGTAGGTTTAATAAAAACTGGTAAAGTAGTAACCCTTAAGGCTTTATTGAGTAAACGTAGCCTCTGATTAGCGATACAAATACCAAACTTAGTATCTATCTTATGGATAAATTGTTTTTTACTTTTGTTGTATACAGTACAATGTGATGAGTTAATTGTCATGTGGTAATCTATTCCATCCAACCAGAAATGTTTCAAAGGAGGACTTCAGCGAAAACCAGACTGAAATGCTTTTAAAAAATGTGAGTTCCAACGGGAATCGAATCCTTAATCTTTGGTTTAAAAAAAAACAGGTGTTTTACCAACCAGACCATAGATTTTCTAAAATACTTAGTTTTTTTCTTGTTTTGGTTTTAAATTTCCGGATTTTAAAATGTCAATCGTGTAACTATTTATTGTGCACGTTTTGAGTTTTACCTTTTATTTTTTCCAAATTGTTTATTGATATTTTATCTTAATTAGAGTTTTAATTAATATTGTTCATAGATTATTGATTGTTTTTTTCTATATCTATTTATTCAAGTATTATTCAAGTGTTCTTTTAGTTTTATTTTTTCCAAACGGATTTTTTTAGTACTTTTATGCGTGGGATACAGCCCTAGGCCTTGACTTGCTGTTTACTTGTCTATGCAGGGGTATGTGTATTTTTCTTATGATTTTAATTCTGTATGAATCACGTCAATGATTATATTTTGTAACATTTTGTGTGTTTGTATTGATGCGCACTATAAATTCAAAATGTTAATTTGTATTATTTTAATGGCTGCAATCGACCACACATTGTAAAAAATAAAATACTTGAGGAGGACATATTAAAAAAAGAACATGTCCACCAAATCAGAATGTTGGGAAATCGCATAAAAAACTGTTTGCATTACAAATATATGACATAATAATTCACTATAAAAATTTCTGAAATCCTTAAAATCGCTTAAGGTGACTTGATTTGTTGTTCAAAATCGAATCATAATAATTAAAATAGTTATTTTATGTTAGTTTAAAAAAATCATTGAATAGACTCCGAACAGAGGTGACTAGATGCAATATGAACATGCAAAGATGAGGAAGTAATATTAAAAAAAGAACATGTCCTCCAAATCAGTATGTTGTTTAAAAAAACTGTTCGCATTAAAAATATGTGACATAATAATTCATTGTAAAAATATCTGAAATCCTTAAAATCGCTTACGGTGACTTGATTTGTTGTTTAAAATCGAATCATAATAATTAAAATAGTTATTCTAGTTTTAAATATGGACATGATCCTTTATGAGTGAACAATTAATTCTACTTTAATCTTTTTTGATTGGGTTTTTTTTATTGAACAGGTCTGGTACATGATGTTTTTTGTTCGATTTCAAAAAAATTATACAGGTGCTGCAAAAAAATAATTGAATACAGTAATTAATTTTAATTTTAATCAAATAAAATAAGTCCAGTGTTGCAAAGTAAGAATAAATATTACTATAAACTATATGGTAAATATATGTAGGTAGATAAAGCTGTATAATGACATTACACGATTGGTCAATTCGGACATGATCTTTTTTGATTGGTTTGAAATCTGGACAAGATTCTATTTGAAAAAATACTGTTTTTTTTAATTATGATTTTAAAATGATTTTCATTGAAATTAAAATTTTATACGGCTCCGCACCATCGATAAGAAAAAATCTGTTTCATCAATTAATTTTTTGTATCCGATGGAGACGATCTGTTTTTAATGTTACCTCCTCACTTTTTATTTATTTTCAAATCCCTAAACATGAACATGGAGGGTAAAGTACTTTATAATAATCTTGTTAGATCCATCGGGAGCCCGCACAGTCGGCTCTCTGCTGTGGCATGGCTTGCCGCAAGAGTATCTCATGAATACTGATGCCCTTGCATCAAACTTCGGCTTGCAATCTGCAGGAAACTTTTGCATTCAGCTCGGAGGAATCATGTATGTCCCTTCTCATTTTGATGTTTCGTCATAGAGCAGCCAACTAAAGTAATATGTCTTTGGTTCAATATTTCCCCCAAGATATCGACTATCCTCAACATCTTGATTAACCTTTCCCTTTGTGCTAAAAAAAAATCCGCGCGTTCCGGTGCTGTGTATTCAATACACGTGTAAAAATGAGCGATTTGAAATCGGAAAAATAAGAATATTCATAGCCAATCTCTTAAATTAATTAAATTTGAAGTCAAAAATGATAATAATTGAAATTTAATTGCTGAAAACATGAAAAAAATATCGGCTGACGTTCACAAAACGGGCAAAAAGACAACGTCAGATGAATGCGCTAGAGCGACTGAGACCTGATACGGACTAACACTGTGTATGTTATACCTAGAAGGAAGAAACACTGCAAACTGAGATTCTATTTCTTGCGTTCCCATATGCCGAAGTAGAGTGAGAGTGAGATGTGAATAGCGTCGCTTCCTTACCCATAGCGTTTTTTTAGAATGAATATACCTACGTCACACATTTGATTGTATTGGTGAATTTATTCCCGATTTTCACAAAATATCTCTGATGTGTCCGATAAGTGCTAATTATTATTAATATTATTTTTTCATTTAATGCGTAAATGTATTACGGAGGAATAACTAAAATCTGAACCCAGTATTTATTATGTTTATAGAGATATTAAAGTTTTTAGAAGCAATATGTACTAGGGTTAATATAAACCAAAGCTGATATTTGTAATTTTTTTAGAAGAAACGCTGTTGAAAAGCATGTTGAATACGATAGGAATTATATTATTTCACTTAAAGAAAGAAAATCTCGCAATAGGTGGTAGAAACACGTGTCGCGGTGATTTCTGTAATTAGTATAATAAAAACTTGTTAAATATTCTTATAATCGTGGGCTGAGAAATATCTGATGTTCTCGTTTTTTGCCCTCTATTGATGGGGGTGTCTACTGGAAGAGGGGGTGGAGGGATGTTACGAGATAAGCGCTTATTTTCGTTTTTTCGCTCGTTATTTCAGGATATGTGTACGTTCAATGTTGCTATGAATTAGCCTGTATTTATTTATTTATATTTAACAATGTTTTTTTTTTCCATAAATGTTATGTATTATTCCACGACCGTTTTCAAAATTGTTCTCATTCCGAAATTGCGCACAAACTTTTGATGTGTCCTTGATACATATATACATACCATCAAACCTTCTTTCTCAGGCATATAAGACAGAGCGCCAGACTTTCCTATCTCGACTGCTTGGTCCATACACCTTACATAATTTCTACCATTTTTCTTACTTTCTACGTTTCTTTCTTTCAGAATATCATTCACTTGATCTAACCATACTTTCCTTGGTCTTTTTCTCGCACGTCTTCTACTCATATTTGTACTATATATCTTTTTTGTTAGTCTTTCTTAATTCATTCGTGCCATATGGTCAAACTTTCTTAGCGTGCTCTTCGATAACGAGAGAAAAATTTATAACCGAGTTCCCTGAAATAAATAAAAGGTATGCTATTTGCAACCAGGCCACAAAAGTTGAGTGTATTTCAAATTGTTGTATCTTGATAATACGAGTATATTGAACTTTTGTGGCCTACTTGTATAATTTATCGAAGTAATAATGCCTCGTTTCTCAAATAACTGAGAGTCATATCCTTCAATACATCCGAATAAATGTTTCGGGCATACTAAAAAGTGTGGCCGGGAGACAATATTATTTTCATCTCCTGTAAGAAAACCTTCGTGGTTTGAACCTCTGTAGTAGACACGGAAGTCGCAGTTCGTCATTGATTGTATTGGAAACACTACCCTTTGTCGCGTACGAATATTGCTACCATACGAACTCTTTTACAAGACTGACACCCTTCTTTTTCTTCATGCCAATGGTTATCGGGTCCGAAACCCTCGGGTGGAAGTCGAGAATGTTACCACTAGGCTACGGAGATCATCGTTGTGGTCAATGAATGTATGAAAGAACCACGTACGAGAGAAAGAGGCTGACCAATTGAGTGACGCAACCGGACTACCCTTATCGATTGCTCTTCGTACTGCGGAATAGAGAATCGGATAGAGCGGAGTCATCAAGGACTATCATGGGAATCACGATGCTCAGTCATTAGCCATACGATAGTATGGATTGGTTCCAAAATAAAATTAATAAAATATGCACTGTACTGAAGCACATATTGAATAGCTCGAGTGACTCACAATCTAGTGAATGCGGCATTGATTCAAATGTTGGTATAGTACAAATATCAATTCTCATAGTCACCCAGCGTCCGCAACCGCCGTCTGCGAAACAATGGGGTGTTTTGCAAATAGCTGCACGTGCCAGCCACGTGTTGCGTGCCATCTATCACTTAATACCACGCCGTGGACTTGAATAAAAATACATTCATTTATAGCTTTAATGTATCCATGGCAAAAAAAATTAGTAGTACTCGTACCATGAAACTTGAAACGATCGGAAAGAGAATTTATGGATATCTCACAATAACAACCAAAGTGCATTTGTTCAAGTGTCTCTTTTCACGATCTTGTCGTATGGCGTTGAAACGTGGACTCGGCGAACAAGCAAATTATTTTATTAAATCAAGTCTAAACTCGTTTTTTTAATAGTTGAAAAAGAACACGCTAGCATGTAGAATGAATGAATGAAGAAATACTAACATAGGGTATGGGCTGGAAAACATCTGGTGTCCCCGCGGCTGGGCTCGTCCTATATTGGTGGGGTGTATCTTAGCCGGGGGATGTTATTAGATGAGCCCAGACATTTTGATAGCTTCTCTATTAAATGAATTATCTGCCATTTATTTGTTCTTGAAGTATATTTAAATATACGAGTATTATGTACATATATGTTGCTATCAATAAACCTATTTATTTATTATTACACATGACAAGAAATATACATAATTTGCGAAAAAACAGCAGGTTATTTAATTTAGACATACATTATTTTAATGGATTTGGGTTTGTCGCCTTTCATTTGTCGTATCCCCAGTAAACTAGGTTTTTGCCTGTATCTCACTGAGGATCATATTTGCCTTACATATTTATTTATAATAAATATATAAGGCAAATGTGAGTGGAAGGCGTGTGAGAAGAAGACCGAGTAAATTATAGTTGGATCAAGGGAATTAGATTTTAATTTAGAAAACTTAGAAATTCTACAAGTTGTATGAGAAAGCGTTTTAATGCGGAGGAGGCTAACAATGTGTGTCGAGATAAGATGGTCCGGCATTTAGATAGGTTATCTACCCTGACAGGGAAATTGCGTGATATACGATATGTATGAATATTTTTATGAAGGAGAAACATAAAAATATTCATACATACTCGTATATCACGCAATTTCCCTGTCAGGGTAGAGAACCTATCTAAATGCCGGACAATCTTATCTCGACACACATTGTTAGCCTCCTCCGCATTAAAACGCTTTCTCATACAACTTGTAGAATTTCTAAGTTTTCTAAATTCAAATATAATTCCCTTGATCCAACTATAATTTACTTGGTTCTCTTCTCACACGCCTTCCACTTACATTTGCCTTATATATTTATTATAAATAAACATAGGTTTATTGATAGCAACATATATGTACATAATATATTTAAATATACTGAAACTGACAGACAAAGAGACATACAGAGTCTACCCTAACAGAGAATGACCTCTGTCCACCCTGACAGACAGAGAGACAGAGAATGAGCCTGATGGTATGTAAGTTTTTAATCGTCAAGTCTAAACATTTCTGAATGTCTCTTTTTATTGTAAATTTAATGTTGTCATTTCAGATGTTGGTATGTGCTTGAAACATTTGTAACTGTCTATAATATACACATATATACGAATTCAATGAGAAAATCCACCAAATCAATGAGAAAGTACAGTGCCCGATAATGATGACGTACACTCTGAGATAGTTTGGGCATGAAAACGAATGGATGGAGCAAGTCGAACCAAACAAATAAACACTGCAAGTTTTAGTAAAAGGTGTTGTAAAAGAAGACCAATTAAGTATGGTTGGAATGATATTTTGAAAGAAGGAAATTTTAAATTTCAAAGAAGTCGTGTTAATATGTTAGTTGTATGATAACGTGTATGGATATGAAAAAGGCGAAATATAACAAGAAATCGTGATATTTATGCGTGTGTGAGGATTGTCAATACATACCATCACGCCGTCTCCCAGCCAGGATAGGAAGAGAGGAAAGAGCGACAGATTTTCCTATTACGACACACATCTGCAACAATAAATTAGCGGCAATTATCACACATGAATTATGTCGTTCGTATATATGTGTATATTATAGACCGTTACATATGTTTCAAGCACATACCAATACCTGAAATGACAACATTAAATTTACAATAAAAATAGACATTCAGAAATGTTTAAACTTAACGATTAAAAACTTAGATACCATCAGGTTCATTCTCTGTCAGGGTAGACTCTGTCTGTCTCTCTGTCTGTTAGGGTAGACAGAGGTAATTCTCTGTCAGGGTAGACTCTGTCTGTCTCTTTGTCTGTCAGGGTAGACAGAGGTCATTCTCTGTCAGGGTAGACTCTGTCTGTCTCTTTGTCTGTCAGGGTAGACAGAGGTCATTCTCTGTCAGGGTAGACTATGTCTGTCTCTTTGTCTGTCAGGGTAGACAGAGGTCATTCTCTGTCAGGGTAGACTCACTAGACTTTCGTATATTGACACATATCCTTAGCTTCTTCTATATCCATGTATCTTCTCATACAGCCCATACTAATTATCTGACTTATTATATTTTCTTTTTCCATTTTATATATCGTACACTTGATCCAATCATACTTTCCTTGGCCAAAACAAATAGATACCCATAACTTTCACATTCGTTACTTAAACACTTTATGGTTGAATAAACAATATTTGTTATCATATAAAATCTATAAACGCAATGGAGACAACCGTTCTTGAGGTACACCCATCCATTTATGCCGGCATTGTGTGTTGATTCGAGATAGCAACCCCTTCCGGCCGTCCGGGACAGGATATCCGGTGTGTCAATTCCGTTCTGCCTGAATGACGAGGTATCATTTTTCGATTTGCAGCCTTTTCCGTCCGAGACCCCTCGGACATATCGGTTTAGACTTGCTCCGGGAAATCACTTAATCCGACATTTTTTGGGGATGATTTTTTTGAATCGCCACCGATGGTTGAAATAAATGTGTTTCAATAGCATTTTTACATTGAATAAGAATCCGGAGAAGTGAATTAAACTTTTATTTAAACCATTTCTTTTAAATAGGGTTTCAGTCTTTTTTTTTGTTTTATAAAGGTCTTTTTGACATCTAAGGCTTTCACTCTCGTAGGATTGCTTCAAAGAAAGGATTAAATAATATAATATCTTTCTTCAATGAAGAAATCTGTTTCATAACTTCCATTTTTGCGTCCTTTTATATCTACGTTGTCATTTTCCAGTCCGTGATAAAATTAGCATTTGTTTTAGTGTTTTTTTCTTTCTCATCTCGTTTTTAAGGATACGAATTGAACGGACCACTAAAAAATATAAAGCCGAATTGCATAGTACCAAAATCTGCTAAGACGGCAGTCCATAACAGTATTTCAGTACCAACTTTGATGTATGGGAGTGTTCCTTGAAATTTTCCACCAGCGTTTCCTTCGTCGAATTCCTAGGATCCACTGTAGTGATCATGTCACAAATACTTCGGTCCTGCAATGCTCCAACTATAAACCTATAGAAGATATGATTGTTAAGACGAAATTGCGGTGGACTTGGCATGTGATACGCATGGGCGATCATAGATTCCCAAAACGCATGTTGTACGGGGAAGTGGTAGACAAGCGAAGAGTTGGTGGGTAGAGAAAGCGCTATAAGGACAGTCTGCGAGAGCCGCTTACTTTGTGAGGGGCGCCTGAGGACTGGGAGCAGGTGGCTCGGGACCGTGAGGGGTGGAGAGCTGTATGTTTTCGGGCTGATGGCGTCTCAGCTGCTAGACGTGTGAGAAACAGTCAGCAAATTGCGAACATGCGTCAGCATGACCAGGCGGCTCAGCAGGGTCCACATGTATGTGACATCTGCGGGAGGGAGTGCGTATCTAGGATCAGTCTGTTTTATCACAGAAGATCACATAATCGACGTGGAAGAACGGTTCAAGGTTGACCGTTGAAGTGGCGAGGGGGTCCTCGCCTATGATGCCCGGCAACGACGATGATGTATAGGAATGAAACGTTTACTTGAAAAAATACTGAAAGAAACCCAATAAATATTGTAGAAATGCAAGCACTAAGAAGAATATATACGATGATAATGTACGACAAAATACGTAATAAAATGATAAGGGTTCAATTTGAATTTCAGACTGATGAGATAAAACATTCCGGTTTAGATATATGATCGAATTTATGATTATAAAGCATATATGCCGTGATATAAGACGTATTGGAGGAAGACCAAAGAAACCATGGTTGGATCAAGTGAATAATATTTTGAAAGAAGAAAACGTACAAAATCAAAAAAATCGTAGGGGTTGCATGAGAAGGTATATAATGTGGAAGAGGCGTAAGTTAGGCGTTTGAAGCATACCAAATTAATTGTGTGAGTCATTATACTACAAAACAAGTTGTGATTATCATACTTAGTAGGATAAATATTTTTTATTAATTATGTGTACCTGCGAGTATTAACATTTAAGAAAATATTTTGTTATTTAAAATTTTGCAACAGTCGGATTTTTTTTATTTATAAGGTACCCTGCAACAAATCCGAATTGATGATTTGGACATATTGACAGTCGCCAGCCCCATTAATTGAGGTTTTAGGTTTAGAAGAACTTGAGTAGAAAAGGAACTTGCAGTTCGTCACCCCGTGTGTTGGTAATAATACCACATACTTGAAAAGACAATAACAATTGTGCGCGTCTAGCACACCCGCACACATAAAGAATATTACTAACAAATGGACCATTTTACCAGACTGGAATTCATTTTTTGCTAACATCGAAAATCGTGCTAGAAACCTCTGAGAGTCAAGGACCTTACTATCTAAGCCACATAGAAAGTCCTTATGTTTGGACGTTATTGTGCATAAAGGACCCAACCCACATTTTATTTGTTGTGAGATAATTGGGTAAACATCCAACCGCTTTATGTAACACTTTTCCTGTGTAGAATTAATTTTTATAAGACGGAATTTGAACTGTGAAATGCCCATTTAACGTACTCATATGATGTATGCTTCTTTAATGTGTACGTTAAGATAGGAAAGTCTAGACCGCTGTCTTCTCTGCTTAGCCTAACAGGGAAATTTCGTGATTGTATACTCGTATATGATATGTAGGTCATAAAAGTCTTACGTTTGTTGTTTCTCTTTTTCGCGTTTTTTTCTTCTTCATATCTTGTTATTTTTCCGAAATAATATTTTAATAAAACCAATTGAAAGTTTTCTTATTTTTATAATATTCGAAAAGTTCTTGACCATATGTCACAGATTCCGCATTAAACTGTACGGGGCTGGAATATATTTAGGATCCCCACCATATATAAATAGAGATTAGGTTCAATTATTGGATACATTAGGAATAGGTTAGCAGTTTATCCCTTGATATATTCACTCCAAGTCGGCACTCGCAGAATTTCAATCGATCTCATCAGGAATATTTACTGAATAATATATGGAAATCATTCCACAAAATGCTGGTTCAATGAACCACTATTTATAATGTTTTTTTTAATGGATGCACAAACGATTCCGAATAAATAGAACCTTAACGCTAGGCTCTAAGACGCTTGATTAAAATTCGGTACTTTATTCAAACGAAGGACTTTTCAAAGAGTTTAATGGTTTATATTTTTCTAGGATAAAATCGTAAGAGTGCTAGAAAACAAAGGGCGACATGCCAAATCTGGTCTCGATTCTACTAATTCACAAAAAGAACAAGTGGCGAACTAGTAGAATCGAGACCAGATTTAGCAAGTAAATCTGGTCTCGATTCTACTAGTTCATAAAAAGAACAAGTGGCGACTTGCTAAATCTGGTCTGGATTCCACTAGTTCATGAAAAGAACAAGTGGCGACTTGCTAAATCTGGTATAGATTCCATTAGTTAATAAAAATAACACGTGGCGACTTGCTAAATCTGGTCTCGATTCTACTAGTTCATAAAAAGAACAAGTGGAGACTTGCTAAATCTGGTCTCGATTCTACTAGTTCATAAAAAGAACAAGTGGCGACTTGCTAAATCTGGTCTCGATTCTACTAGTTTATAAAAAGAACAAGTGGTGACTTGCTAAATCTGGTCTCGATTCTACTAGTTCATAAAAAGAACAAGTGGCGATATGCTAAATCTGGTCCGGATTCTACTAGTTCATAAAAAGAACAAGTGGTGGCATGCTAAATCAGGTATCTATTCCACTAGTTCATAAAAATAACAAGTGGGTACATTCTTATCTGGTCCTGACTCCACGAGTTCACAAGAGAACAAGACACGACATGCTAAATTTGGTCCCGACTCCACAAGTTCATAAACCACGTGGAAAAAATAATGCGGACCATGCAATTCCTTGTATAAATAATTTACTTCACATATGGGAAACCTGTGCATGTATTGATTGTACAGGTGCGATAGTATTTACACCACGTATGATGGCGAACAGCGAGTGACATACTCGTATATACTCTATTAGTTCTTAACCCAAAAGCTTGACTATTGGATCTTAGACAATATTATCTTCTGACCGCATTCTTCAACACATCCGCTTTGCGTATTCGGATATGTTAAGGTTCAGCATCCGAGTAAATATATAAAACAAAATAATATTCTGTGCTCACAATATTGCATTAAACTGCAAAAATAATGCATGTTGACGCTATGCAGTAGTTTCATGGACGGACGGACACGAGGTTGCATCCGCACCTAATCTCCCGTCCTATCTATCAGAGAATCGATTTGCAGCGTGCCATTCCGAAAGCCATTTGCAGTGTAGCATTGTAAATACAGTTAGTGCAGTGTATACATACTGGTATACTTCATTTTAATCTGAAAAAGGTTGTTTTTATAGAGCAGGGGTACCCAAACAGTCGATCGCGATCTACTAATTGATTCAAAGTCATGCTTTTAAGTAATTTTTTACTAATTATTCTTTTGAATATACTAAACAATAATATTTTAGTCAATTCCAAAAAGGAATATGACAAACTTAAAAAGGGAAATCAGTTGTTTTTTCAACGTCAAATATCTACGTGAAAAATAAGGATATGGTCCAATCCTTTTTTCTTCATAATATGATATTTTTTTTATATTTATGTTTTTTATTTTTTATGTTATTTTTTATATTTAATTTTTCGTTTTTAATGAATATTTTAACCGGACTTAATTATTGATTATATGGTACTCGTATATGTAATTTTGTATTCATTTTCCATACATTAGTAGATCGCAACGCGGCCCTTCGAAAAAAGGTTGGGCAGTCCTGGTATAAAGACTCATAAAGTACATAACATGTATGATAAATATTTAAATATTTTTTAAATAATTCCCATCTCGCCGTTTACCTGTCACGGTGACAGGGAGGAGAGAACGCCAGTTTTTCTTATGATTCGTTTTCAGTCTCTTTTACATTTATATACCTCATACAATTCTTACGATTTCTTTAATTTTCAACCTTTTCCTTCTTTCATAATATTATCCCCTTGTTCCAACCATACTTTTCTAGGTTTTCCACGTCCATTTGCACCATATATTTGTTTTGTTAGTCTTTGTTAATGATATTTTTAATAGCATTTTTTCATTATGGCGTAAAATATCTTTTGAAATATGTTAAGAAAATAATCTATTATTCAGAAAAACTGGAGCAGGTTGATGAGTTGTGTTATCTGGGCAGTATGTTTACGTGTGATGGGCGAGTGCATTGAAAGAACGGTAGCGAAAGGGAACCAGACAGTTATTTATTTAACACTTTTATTGCAATACAATCTGGCGGGATTATTGCCAGGCGGGAGTATTGCCAGGTGGCAATCTCTTCCAACCAACCAGACAAAAGTAAACGAAGCAAGTTACGTGGTCGCATAAATCATTCAAATGACTATCAATCCCCACATAAACATATACGTAAGAACATGCCCACGAACCCCACAAAGACGGGCAATCACCCGAACATTATTTTTCATATAAAGTGAGATATCATCAATCAAAAGGAAAGGAAGGGATGGTGGAGAGGAAAGGAAAAGAAAAATCAGGAATGAAACACGTTACTTTACTGACTGGAAATTAAGAGTTTTTTCAGTCGCTTCTTAAAGCATGCCAAGGACGGAGCGAGTCTTATATTGGTTTGTAACTGATTCCAAAGTCTCACTGCATGGACAGTAAAGGACGACGTAAAGAAAGAGGAGCGGTGAACTGGAAAGGCCAATAAACAATCTCTGTTTGAGCGTAGCGATAATCCATGATTGGAAAGACAAACGTAGCATTTAGCATAATGTATGATATAACAACTGCTCCATGTCAACAGTTGCAAAAATGACAATACATAATAGTATGTTGATGCCCACTTTGATGTATATAAGTGAAACTTGGACTTAGTACAAGAAGTATGAGAGTAAGATGAATGTTGTTGAGATTCGTGCACTAAAGAAGTCGTAAAGCAAGGTGTACGTGAAAGAATCAGACCCTGGAAAACTTGACTGGAACAAACGAACCAGATTTCAAAAGAAAGTAAAATTAGAAGTATGTTTTATAGAAGATTGTGCATGGCGAGATGTATGAATGTAGAGGAAGTGAAAGTGTGTGTTTCGATAGAAAAGTTTGGATATCTTTTCTCTCTGCCTATCCCGTAAGGGACACGGCGTGATATGTATGAATGAAGAGCACTCTGAGATGACGTGAAACGAATGAATGAATAAATACAAATAAAACAACATATCATATAGTGCAAATAAGAGTAGTAGAGGAATAAAAGAAATTATGGTTGTATCAAGTGGATGACATTTTGAAAGAAAAAAACTGTCAAGTCATAGAAACTTTGAAGCAGATCTATGAGAATATATATGGATGTAGTAGAACCGACAGACATGCGCCGCAGTAGGAAAGTCAGGCAGTTTTTTTCTCTCTGCCTACTTCGACAAGTGAACGGCGTGATTTTATGTATGTATAAGTTTATGAGGTTACATTGCATTTTACTGTGTACTATAGGATGTTACAAATTCCATGGACAGCAAGGTGAACTAACGCCTCCATTCTCGAAGAATTGACAATCACCGACAGGTTGTCGACAATATGCCTTATATGTGTCTTCCGATTCTTTAGACACATTGCTCGTGGCCAAGGAGACAGTTTGGAAATGTTTGTGGTTACTGGAGGTGTGGAAGGACGACGCACAAGAGGAATAATTCCAATGCGTTGAACTGACCAAGTGAGAAATGCAACTGGACTACCCTTAACAAATACCCTTCCAGTCGCTGAGTGCAGAGACAGATGGTGAGAAGTTCAGAGGCTATTATGGGAAGATCAAAGGCTATTATGGGAGTCACGATACTCAGTCATGAGTCACAGAACAGGATGGAAAAATATTATACTTGGTTATAATGACATTTATTATTAGCATTGTTCTATTATAGCAAAAATTCATTTTGATATAATAAGATAAGAACGTATTTGGTTTTTCAATTTATTACGAATAAACAATGAGTTATGAAGGTTTACCTTTAAGCTATAACCTAATATAATTTAAAATGGTAATTTAAAGTAGGATCCCAACTATCGAAACTAAGGACCCTGATATAAATTAGTTTTCCACCACTCGTATCCATGATGAAGTGAATCCAGAACAAAACCCATCCAGTGGAACTGATTGCTTTGATATAAGGATGGATGGATACAGGGCATCATTCATCACTCTTGCCCTTATCATCTTTCAAATTCATGCAGATTATTTTACCCTAATGTCGATATTTGGACATGGAATCATTTTGTCGAAGAGGATAAAATCGAAGGGGTTAAGGTTCGGATAACTATTTTTGAATAATAAAAAGAAAAAAAACAATTTGATGTACATAATAAAAATTTGAATTATTAATTATCTGCAAGGGAGTGTATAACACTCGTTAATAAATATTAGGTCATCTTTTGAACGCGCCATATTTTCTTTGTGTTGAAAAAGGACTTCTTAACGATCTCTGTAGCTTAGTTGGCAGGATGCCTACATTCTAACTCGGGGTTTGAGGGTTCGATTCTGTTTGGTAATCTGCTTCTTTTTTAATAAGGTTCCAGTCTAGTTTTATCTTAAAGTTTCTTTAAAATAATTATAATTGGTTGGAAGACGTTGCTAATTAGCAGTTAACGTGCCACGTTGTTTAAATGGAATATATTAAAATCTGCTAATTTGAATCCCGATTTCCAAATTTAGGTTGGAAAATCGTAAAGTGCTAATAGATGACACTCTCTCATGGCGAGATCAAATAAATGAGATAAGCCGAAGGATCTTCTTCTGCCTTCATTCCCTTGAAGTTTTGCAAAGATCCACCCCCCCCCCCCTTACTTAACCAAAATTTAACTCGTGCAATCTCTGCTCTTTCCGATTTTGGACTATGCGGACGTCTGTTATTTAGACATTACGGAGGAACAGCTGGACAAATAACAGTGTCTTTAAAATATTTGTCTAAGATTTATTTTTAACCTGAGGAAGTACGATCACATCAATTCATACCAGAAGTAGCTGAACCTACTATATCCCCCGCCCCCTTATCTCGCCGATTTTTTTCAGCGTCTTTCCCATAGTGGACTTGTACTTCGCTCAAACAGAGATTGTATATTGGTCTTCCCAGTTCACAGCTCTTCTTTTTTACATCGTCCTTTACTGTCCATGCAGTGAAAAGTAAACCAGTTAAAAACAATGGTATAATAACTTCGTCCTTGGCATGCTTTAAGAAGCGACTGTAAAAAAACTCTTAATTTCTAGTCACTAATGTAACTGTTTAATTCCTGATTTTCCTTTCCTCTCCACCATCCCTTAATTTTCCTTTGATTGATGATATCTCACTTTTATTTTAATTACGTTTATGTGTTAATGAAGATGAACAATCATTTGAATATTTTTCGACCAAGTAACTCCCTTTATTAACTTTGGTCTGATTGGTTGGAAGAGATTGCCGCGTGGCAAAAAGATCGCCGGACTTATTTTACAATGAAGGGTTAAATAAATACTTCGTAATTTTACTTAGTCTTATTATAATTTCCCTCATCTTTCTCTCTCATACCTCCAACAAAAGTATATTGCATTATTGTATTACACTTTCGTTGGATACAGTATAACCTAGTGGGTTTATTGCCTTTTGGTAGTCTCTTCCAACCAACCAGAAATATGTTAAAGAGGCCTTAAGTGAAAACCAGACAGGAATCCTTTTTAAAAAAATTGGGTTTCAGCAGGAATCTAGCCCGCAACCCCAGGCTGTAAGTCAAGCGTCTTACTAATTAGACCACGGATGTCATCAAATTTTGCCTCCCAATAAAAGTTTTAGATTACGTTTCGAGTCCTCGCTTTAGTTCTTGGACGTTTTTCGCCCCCGCTCTCGAGGGATATTTTTCCTTAAATCATAAAACAATTTAATATTTACAAACGAATACCTCCCCCTGTCGGGTAATCCAATAACAACAGCTGGATCCCTCGGCGATATTTATGGAAAATTAAATTGTCGAAAGGCCTCTCAAGGGACGCGCACAATGTCTGAAATTAAATTCAAAATTAAATAAGTGACAAATAAACATGTGTCGACTTAAATTCTCAAATTCTTAAAAAAAAAAAAAAAAAGAAAAGCTCGTTAACAAATATCTGGTTAGTTTCGAAACGGAGAAAACGTCAAAAGTGTATTTTTATTTCACACCCTCTAGCGAAGTAACATTTAATTTTTCGTTTTATTTCAAAAGTTATTATTAAGCTTAGACGCGAACCATTTTTATTAGTTTGACAGTTTAATAAAAAAATGCCCTCGGGGACAAGGATTTGTTTCAGAGAAAATAATAATGTATATTTAATACTTTTGCCAAACATTCTCAGTGATTTTAGTTTATTAAGATTTCGAGCTCTGTTTATAAATAGAAAGGAGATCTGTATTCTCTGCCTACGTCAAAAGTGTAATGACGTTATAGTCATACATTTCCATGTCCAGACCCTCAATTATCAATTATGTCACGTGTTTCCAATAAAAGAAAACAGAGATCGCCCAATGCTCGCCGATTATTCACAACAATCAGGTCCTATCCAGAACATGTAGTCCATATGTTCGAACAAACAAGCATGTATTGTGAGTCATGTATGTCTCTTAAATCACATTCAGTGCTACTTTCATCAAATAACCCACATCTGGAGGTAACATTAAAAAAACATCATGCCCATCGGATACAAAAAATGAGTCGATAAAGCAGATTTTTTTCTTATCGATGGTACGGATCCATTTAACATATTCAGTTGAATGAAAAAGCACACAAATCATAATAAAAAAACAGTATTTTTTCGAAAAAAATCTTGTCCAGGCTTCAAACCAATCAAAAAAGATCATGTCCAAATTGATCAATCATAGCTTTCCGATTGTGTCTAACTTCATACCAGTTCACCAGCAACTGTCAGTTTTAAATCGTACGTGCAGTACACTAATGTCATAATATAGCTTTATTCACCTACATATATTTATAGTTTTATAGTAATATTTTCTTCTTATTTTGTAACACTTTACTTATTTTATTTGATTAAAATTAAAATAAATTACCCAATTATATTTTGATTATTTTTTGCAACACCTGTATAATATTTTTCAAATCGAACAAAAAATATCATTTCTCAGACCTGTTCAATCAAAAAAGATTAAAGTGGAATTGTTCACTCATAAAGGATCATGTCCATATTTTAAACTAGAATAACTATTTTAATTAATATGATTCGATTTTAAACAACAAATCAAGTCACCGTAAGCGATTTTAAGGATTTCAGATAGTTTTACAATGAATTATTATGTCACATATTTTTAATGCAAACAGGTTTTTTGCGATTTCCCAACATTCTGATTTGGTGGACATGTTCTTTTTTTTAATATTACCTCCTCATCTTTGCATGTTCATATTGCATCTAGTCACCTCTGTTCGGAGTCCATTCAATGATATCTAAATAGACCAAGGTAGTTTGGTCTTCAAGTGCCATATTTTCCGAGAGCTCCGTCGTTTTTTTTTTTATATTTCAGAAAAAGCGTTTTATTCGGAAGAATCATCAATTCTTGCGCTGTATTCATGAAACTATTTGCTCTCCAAGTGACATATTTTACGTTATGATATATATGTCTTTATGCATTTCGATCTGTGAACATCTGCAGATTCATAAAGATTCTGTAGTCATATTTCTAACGCTTATTTACTCGTATTTACCTCTTGGCGGCACTTGTTGGTGATTATTATTGCTATCCGTCGGTGATGTATTTAATGGGATTAAATGGAATATTATTGCTATCCGTCGGTGATGTATTTAATGGGATTAAATGGAATATTGATTCGATGTGAAACGGTTAAGAAGTTGGGTTTAAGTATTTATGTTATTTATTCATTTGAACAGTGTAAGATCTGAGAATAAATGTTGTAAATTCCAGTAATGTTGATTGAAAAATGTGAAAGGAATGTAATCACATACACAAGAACGCGTCTCCCAGCTGCTATGCTACTTGTTGGAAGGGCTTTAACTATTTTGAACGGGACTGCTTCGGATATCGACATATTTCATATCACATTACCAAAAGCTAAAAAAAAAATCTTCTAAGATTGGAAGCGTTAGAAAGCACTCATTAACGTATTTAAGTGACTTTTAATACGAGTATATGTGTGTCTATGTGTGTGTGTATGTTTGTGTGTATATATGCATATATGTACATAATTTTATATATATATTTTTTTTGTTTTATATACATTTTTTAATGGTACTCCTTATTTTGTATTTTTCTGTGTAATTAGGCTTAGCCTGTATTGAGAAAATAAATAAATAAATTACTTTCATATCAATCTGGGATTTTTCCGCATGAATAGTTTCGACACTCACTTATTTAAGTGACTTTGAATATATGTGTGTATGTGTATGTATGTGTATATATGAGTATGTATGCTTCGGATATTGACATATTTCATACCACATTACCAAAAACAAAAGAACATTTTCTTCTAAGATTTAGCGCGTTAGAAAGTACTCATCAACGTATTTAAGTGACTTTTAATGTATGTGTGTCTGTATGTGTATATTTGTGTTTATATATATTTGAATACACATAATTTTTTTATGGTAATCTTTTATGTATTTTTCAATGTAATTGGGTTAAACCCATGAAAAAAATAAATAAGAAAAATAAGAGCACTCTGAGATGATATGGGCATATATTATAGAATAAATAAATTAAAAAATATATATTTAAAAAATGAGTGGAAGGCGTGATGGAAGAAGATCAACGAAAGTATGGTTGGATCAAGTAATGATATTTTGAAAGAAAAAAACGTAGAAAGTCAGAGAATTTGTTGGAATCATATGAGAAGGTATTAAGATAGAGAAGAGACTAAGACTGGGTGTAGAGATAGGAAAGTCTGGTGATCTACCCCTTCGCTTACCCCGACTTGGAATGGCTTGATAATATGTAACATGTGATGTTTATTTGTTGTAGGTTTACTTTCCGAAAACGTATTTTTTGTCGAGATCTTTTTTAGACTTGCAAAGAAAAAGATAATTGAAATAATTGGTTTTGGGAAAAGGATGTCTTTTATTATATTTTTCTCTTTTATTATCTTCCTTGTCTTGTCATATAGAAAGATACGAGTATAATGTTGTTTTCGGTTCATATTATTCTTTGAACGATCCTCTAGAGCTTCTCCGTTATGGCACCACTGTTTTGTCGTTGGCCGTTCGACCTCTGTTTTTGTTAGTTTCCTTCTTTTCCCTCGTTTTATCCAATCCATTTGGAGTCTGCTGCTTGAATCTTTTTCCTCCATCTCTCTCGATCTCTCCAATCACTCGTGGATAGTCCGAGTGTTGTTTCGTCCTCCTTCGCTTTCTTATATAGGCTCTTTTTGGGTCTGCCTTTGCGTCTATTTTGAAAAAAACAGCAAGTGATTTAGATATGTTTAACGGATGGGTGACGCAATATTCACTTAAGTTTATTATGCAAGCATGAATAGTAGTCGTGGATGAAGAGAATGAACTTTGAAAAGAAGGTAAGTTAAGGAATAAGAGAAAGAGAATGAACTGTATTGGTAGGAATAAAGCGAAGAAAGTACGCTGTGATAAGAAAAATTGGCGTTGTCTTCCTGCCTCAACAATAAAATGGCATCATAATATGCGTCTATATACAAACGCTGTATGGCCGCGCGGTAACGTACTGTACAGTAACCGGAGGTAACTAATACACATCGGGCTTAAAAAAGAAACTGTCGGACATAATCGGCTAACTTCGACTTTGTAGAGCGTCGTCTCTGTCGCACGATGCGCTAACAGTCCGGTCCGGTAACGACTGACAAATCACGGCGGAACATGTGTATGCATGACAGAGACGACGCTCTACAAAGCCGAAGTTCACCGATTATGGCCGACGGTCTCTTTCTTAAGCCCGATGTGTATTACTTACCGCCGGGTACTGTACTTCCGTTCAGAAGGTCGTTGGTTCAAACCCTCGAAAGGCACAAGCATTTTTCTGCCTAGTTTTTGGGGGTTTAAGTATATCTATGACTTAAGTCATATCTATTTAAAAAAAAAAGAAAAAAACATCCCAGTGTACTCTGGTCATCTATCTCACTTCGGTGTGTCATCGGATACAGTACATCGATGTGGCCGGTGAGTTTGCTGGTGCGCAACGGTTCACTCACTTAAAAATATAACTCCACGGCAAAGCTTCGATTTTAAACTAAATTAACGTTGGAATGACGAGGAAATCTTCGATTACGGGGCCCAGTAACGATCGAACGATGGATACAAACAAATTAAAAATTTATTTTACTGATGGCACTAATCGAGTTAAATTCAAAATTTGTTTGCAGGTCAGGTATTTTGCGTAAATCCTTATTGAAAGAACAAAAAAAAGTTGAATGTCTGCCAACGTTTCCCGCCAAATAACAAAGGCGCTCTGTCGACGCCATGTTGTCCTCTCCCGCCTTTTTCCCCACCAAATTTCCCCCGGGGCCTTGAAAAATATACTTTTGTTCCTGTACCTTGTTATCGCGTTGCAAAGGTCATTTTGTTGGGCACTGTATCATCGTTAATGGAATAAATAACTGGATTGACTTTTGTCGTTTTTATTATGAACGAAAGTACGATCTGTGTTAAATATTACACCGATCGTATTTTTATGATGAAACGATACATCCCTTTTACATCACACCAATCCATTTTAAGCATAATGAACGATTTTCTACCCCTTTCCACCCGATCAAATAGTCCACAACCATACATGTCATCACACATTCTCTCATGTTTCTTATACTTCTTGCCTTTCTCTTAGTCAACAATTTCTTATTATAATTTCCACTCTTTCCTTAGTCTACTCCTTCCACGTTCTGTATTAATTCCTGACAAAGTATATTTGTTCATATTATAATTCGTCAAGATACGTATTGTATTACACTTTCGTTGTATACAATACAACCTGGCGAACTTATTGATATGTAGCAATCTTTTTCGACGTACATAAATATGTAAAGGAGACCATAAGTGAACACTAGATAGGGGACCTTTTTTTATCTGGACTCCAGCGGGATTTGAACCCGCAACCTCTGGGCTGGGAGACAATTGTCTTATCAACTAGGCCACTCGGAGGCCACACACATATACAAACACTACACTCCACCTAAAGCCGAATGTGTTATTATCACAAATCGAAAGATCTACAAAGGTTTCCGTGTAGTTCATCTTATCTTGGTAAGTTTTCTACGGTTTTCTTACCAAATTTACTTTCCTAAACATATGTAGATGCAGGGATGCCCCTAATCGAATGGCTGCAGTCACAAGCTTCCTATCCCTACATATATAACTAATATATATTTATTTTATAATATTTTTAATTTGTCAATAAAAGTTGGTTGGACTCCCAAGTTGGAGCGCCCTTTGGAACAGTATGCTCTTTAAATAGCGCTATATAAATTGCTATGTTATTATGTTATACATTTGTTGATTGATCCATAAAGAAACCAGATAAAATATAAAAATCGTCGATTTTTTTAGGTAAACTTTCCCATGGGAATGACCAGCGTGATTTAATTGATAAAATACCTGTTTTCCGACCCGGAAGTTGGGGGTATAACGTTTCAAACTATTCAATTTTCATATTTCTAGAGAAAAAAATGTTGATGTATACAATATTCATTTTATATTTAAAATCGGTAATATTAATTATCTGGAGTATTTTCTCATAGTATTTTCTCAAATGATGGAAGATTTAAGAGGAATATCAAACGGCGTGTATCGATAAGAAACAAAGTCAATTGGACACCAAAATATATACTGTATGAGGAGATAATATTAAAAAAGAACATGGCCACCAAATCAGAATTTTGGGAAATCGCAAAAAACTGTTTGCATTAAAAATATATGACATAATAATTCATTGTAAAAATATCTGAAATCCTTAAAATCGCTTAAGGTGACTTGATTTGTTGTTTAAAATCGAATCATAATAATTAAAATAGTTATTCTAGTTTAAAATATGGATATGATCTTTTTTTAGTGAACAATTCTACTTTAATCTTTTTTTTATTGAACAGGTCTGGGACTTGATGCTTTTTGTTTTATTTCAAAAATATTATATAGGTGTTCCTAAAAATAATCAAAAAATAATTGGGTAGAGTAATTTATTTTTATTTTAATCAAATAAAATAAGTCAAGTGTTACAAAATAAGAAGAAATATAACTAAATACGAGTTTATTACATTACATTACATTACACTGCACGTACGATTTAAAACTGACAGTTGCTGTTGAACTGGTATGAAGTTAGATACAATTGGAAAGCTATGATTGGTCGATTCGGACACGATCTTTTTTATTGGTTTGAAGTCTGGACAAGATTCTTTTTGAAAAAATACTGTTTTTTTTTATGATTTAAGTATGTGCTTTTTTTCTTCATTGAAATGAAAATGTTAAACGGCTCCGTACCATCGATAAGATAATATCTGCTTTATCAACTCATTTTTTGTATCCGATGGACATAATTTTTTTTTAATGTTACCTCCTTACATTCGAACCATGTCAAAATGTACTATGTTGATAGTCGACATAAAAATAACAGTACTTACCAATTTTGGTGAACGGGAGTGAAACGTGAACGTGGAAAATTGCTATAGGAAGCCGAATAAATGCTGTCGAAAAACGTGCATTTAACAATTTTTAATAGAATACGGAATGAAGTGATACAAGATGAATGGGACCTTATAATATGTGAATACGGAATGAAGTTGTTAGATATAGTTTAGGTGTGTAGAACGAAGGAATGAAGACTAAGAAAACAGATATAAAGTGCAAGTATGAGATGAATGCGTGTGAGAGGAAGGCCAAGGAAAGTATGGTTGGATCAAGTGAATTTATTTTAATTTTATTTATACATGATAATAAATCTATAAATACTAATTTGCGAAAAAACAATAGGTAATTTAATTTGAACATACAATTTTAATGGATCTTAGTTTGTTGCCTTTCATTTGCCGTGTCCCCAGTAAACTAGACTTTTGCGTGTTCGTCACTGAGGACATATGGCATGAAAAAATAAATCAATATTTATTTTAGATTTTTGATTATACAAATCCCCGTTGTATTGGGTGTTAACATAAGTTGTGTCCGTTTTTTTACAATTTAAAATGAACACCAAAAATAAAACAAAATGGTAAAGGTTATACGTCATTCGAAAGAAAATTTTCTGCTCTACAATATATTGTATTTGCTTTGACGTTACATAAATTATTTTATTTGATTACATGCCTTCAAAATGGAATGTCAAGTAGACGAAAGTGAGCATTTTCGACACCTCCTTTTGTTCGCGTTCAATCGAGGGAATAAAGCTGCCAAAGCTACTCGCGATATTTGTGAAGTGTACGGTGAAGATGCTATGAATGAAAAGACAGCTCGTCGATGGTTTTTGCGTGTTAAAGACGGTAATTTCGACCTGAAACACGTGGAGCGTTCTGGACAACCAGTGGGCTTCGATGAGGACCGCTTAAACCATATTATTCATGAAGATCCCCTTCAAAGCATTCTAGAATTGGTTAAGCAGATGAATTGTAGTCGCACGACTGTATACCGCCATCTTAAATCATTGGAAAAGTCCAGAAGTACGGCGCTTGGGTTCCACATATTTTGAGGGAAAACAACAAAAATCAACGTTCGACAATTTCTGCTGGTTTGCTCGCGCGTCATCGAGCTATGCATGGCCACAAGCAAATGTTCCTTTACCGCATCATTACTGGTGATGAAAAATGGTTTGAAAATGGTGATGAAAAAAAACTGGCGATGAAAAATTTTTGAAAGGGCTCCTCATGAATAATACGGATTAAGCGGTCCTCATCAAAGTCCACTGGTCATCCGGAAAGCTCCGTGTCTTTCAGGTCGAAATTGCCGTCTTTGAAACGCAAAAACCATCGACGAGCTGTCCTTTCATTCATAGCTTCTTCACCGTTCACTTCGCAAATATTGCGAGCAGCTTTATTCCCTCGATTGAACGCGAACAGAAGGAGGTATGCTCATTTTTAAATTTGAAAAAAAAAACGGACACAACTTAATATATTCTCATCAACCTGACAAACAGTAAAACTCAATTACACATGTGCATGTGAATCAATCCCCTCACATGCTATCACACCAGACAGACCAAAAAGTTCATCCCATAATATACCACACGTAATCATAAAAAAACACCACACTCAAGAGTTCACACAAACCTTTGCTTCAAGTCATTCCTCTTGCAAGCCCAAGTATGCAAACTCCTGTCGCAATAATAACCACGTTCTGAACGACTGCCTAAATTGTTTTCCCCCTTTTGCTTTTATTGTATTCGGCACCCCTTTGTATGTCATTGGAGGCAAATTGCCTTTGGGCAAAATATGTTTAAACTCTAGGGATGGTGAACATTTGGTCAGTTGCCATGCGTGTCATGTCTCTCTTCTGAGTCGGCATCTTCCCCTCCTCTCGATGATGCCAGAGAATGGACTTGAAATGTAAGTTACTTAGAAGGAAATCTGTAGAAAGTCATGTAGTTGTATGAAAAGGTTTATGGATGTGGAAGTGGCAAAGGATGTTTGTCGATATAGGAAAGTCTAGTTATCTGCCCTCTTTGCCTACTTCGGCAGATAAATCGCGTGATGGTATGTATTTTCTTAAAATATTTATATTTGAAGAAACACTGTTTGGCTATTAAGTATTTCTTGAGGCAAGCTATTTGCAGTTACATCCCCAGATAAAGTCATAACGGAAACATTTTTTCCATCTTCGGGCAACCCCAGAAAAGATAAACGAAAAAAACTTTGAAGCACTACCAAGTAGTTTTTGCTACTCGCGCGCATTATGGAGAGACTGGCAACATTATTGCAGTAATAAATAGGGGTTGCCAGTGTACACCCCTTGCAGTTATTACGTCAGCAGTGCAAATGGTTGGTGCGAATGCAGTTAATGGCAATAATATTCGCTGAGGACAATAAAGGCAACTCTACTTGTGCGCTTTTAGGGATCATTGTCTCCCTATCTGGAGATGTCGTCAAGGAGGTCTCCTTAAAGCACGAAGACTTTATTGGTTTTAGTTGACGTTTTGTTTTCTTTTTTAAGAATACTCCTGAATAAATATGACTGTCCACCTCTGCGGTTTGGTTGTTAAGTCACTCGACTTCACCCGGGGGTTTCTGGTTCAATTATCGATGATACCCAGAAAAACATTAAAAAAAAGGCTTTCAGTCTAGCAAAACAGTACATCTGATATTCTTATTATATTTATTCTGGTTTGCCTCTTTCGCAAATTTCTTGACTCCAGTCTGTTTTCAATACAGTTGCTAAGCAAATATATGTTATTGTAAATATTGTCATATAGTAAATATGGTTTATATATAGTAAATATATATAGTATATATAAATAGTAAATATTGTTTCAAGGCTTTTACCTCATCAGGGGAGCGCAAACAAGACTTGTTTTCGCTCCCCTAATGATGAGGTGAAAGCCTTGAAACCGGTAAAGTAATACCGTTATAAAAAGTGGAATAAAATAGTTTTTGATTTAAACAAATAACAATATATTTATATTGTTTTGGTTTTTAAAACCTAGTTTTAATGTACAGAATAAGAATTAATTATGTGCAATTTTGGTTTTTAGCTTTGATTTTTAACAAAATGTAACTAAACCAAATTTGTCACTTTATGAAAACATTTTCTATTGGTTATAAATTAAAACTGGTCTAACATATCAATTACCACCGGCAAGTGTAAAACAGGTCTATGAATTTCCACCGGCAAGTGTAAAACAGGTATATCAATTACCACCAGAAAGTGTAAAACAAGTCTATCAATTACCACCAGCAAATGTAAAACAGCTCTATCAATTACCACCGGGAAGTGTAAATGAATTATGTTGAAAGAAAATCATTTTACTGCTTGTTTTTTGATGAAAATTTACTGTTTTTTTTTATTTTTTTTTATACACTTTGCACGGATTTCTCCTGTTACGCAAAGTAACATATGTTAGTTCATCCGAAACAAAATGTAGGCACTTCATTTATCCCCTAGTTAATGTTTATCACATTCAAAATTACCATTTTTTTATGACAAAATCACTATTGCCTTAGGGCTAATTATTTCTCATGTTCGCGCGGCTGCATTTTTATAGCGTTAAGGTTTTTTTAAACAGTGTAATAATAATAGGAAATAAATAAACTTACTTCTTTATTTAAATTAAAAAAACTTTGGTGTATGTTTAATCAAAATTAAACTTCCAATAATAAGAAAACACATGACATAGGAATAAAATATTTCAAAGTATTTCCCTTATCTGAAACTCGCGAATATTTCTCTTAGAAGGAATTTAATTCTGGGTGTTATTTATTCCGGAAAGCCA
Source organism: Odontocerum albicorne (assembly GCA_949825065.1). NCBI lineage: Eukaryota > Metazoa > Arthropoda > Insecta > Trichoptera > Odontoceridae > Odontocerum > Odontocerum albicorne. Next base: position 43,200,203 of record OX463846.1, on the reverse strand, counting down.
AAAAGGTCAGCGAAATGTCCGAAATTCCACGAAAACAACTTTAAATAAATCGAAATATTTAAATTATGTACAGCATTTAAAATTTTACGTGTTTATTTTTCAGTGATTTATGCGATTGCTGAGAAAAAAAATATATTATACATGAAAACAAATTAAACATGTTTTATTTTTTCAAAACATTTGAAGAAAATGTTTTGAAAAAACCTCATAAATTTACATGCACTCGCACATATAATATATATTTTTTTTAAATAAAGATTTTATTGTGCATTCGTTTTTTTTATACTCGACTAGTTTCGGCGCGTCGATCGGTGTCATCCTCAAGGAGCCAGTGGTTCCGCTGTCACAAGTACTGTACTTGGTTCGTTATTTTAGGGATTGCATTCTCGTTAATGATCACAGCAGGTACTTGTATCTGTATTTCGTAAAGTTTGGCTGTTCATTGAAGACATGTGTTTTCTGAGTGTGGGTTGTCAGATAGGTGATAATTTATTGCTGTCATTAAATTTATAGAAAATTTTATGTCGGTAAATTTTAATGACAGGCAAAATATTTAGATCATGAGACTTTCGGTGGACATGACATGACATGACATGACATGTCAACTTAAATGATAAGAAACTGGTGAGCTGTCACGGGGGTTAGGTACGTATATTAAACTGTCAAGAACGTAGAGACGACCACAGAAGTCACGGGCAGATCCTGGAAGAAGCCAAGGTTCACACAAGATTGAAGTACCTGAGTTAACAAGGAAATTAAATTTTTTACCTGTGATTTTTTTTAAATGTTAGTATTTTCTTTTAATATATCACAAACTCCCAATATCTTACAAGATAAAGAATTATTTTAGCTTTCAAATAATTTTGAAATATTATAGTTTTTATATTTTGCAGTAGTGATACCGTTCAAATATTGTTAAGAATTCTTTCTACGATTTACTTATAAAACATATTTTTAATGCCTTACGCGTTTGAAAGGGGGCCAATTTTTCGACGGATATCAGCAAAATTCAAACTCGAGACATTTTTGCAATATCCTCTCCGAAAGGATTCCATCTCTCTTCTCTAGTTTAGCGCGTTATTTTCTTAAAAAGATATGAAAATTTCCTAGATTAATCTTCTTCACACTGACGTAACAGACACTTTTCTTTCGTATTTTTTTTTTCAAAATCTTCGCTTCACTTAATTTGGCAAATGTCTTCATTTTATATCCTTTCTCCCTTCCAATAATGAGCCGAAATGAGAATTTTTATCTTTTCTTCAGTAAGTGATCTAGCTTTGAACTTGAGCCAGGGTTTTTTCGCGTTATGTCCTTGATTTCCGAAGAATTTTATCGGAAAAAAAAAACACCTGTAAAATATTGATGGAGGTACATCTTGAGTCTATCTCATTATCCGTGGTACACTCTTTCACGTCGTTCTTAATATTTTTCACATTTTAAAATAGAAATCTCTCAACCAAATATTTCTTGTTAAAACGACAGCAAAGTGGATTTGACTAATATGTGGAGATTTCAAAATTTAATAAATTTTTAACATATGTTACATCTTCAACAAAGAAAAAAATAATGTGTTTTTTTTAATCTAAGTTCTTTATGAAACCAAAAAAGAGTATTTTAGGGTATCTCTCTCTCTTTTAGGGTTTATCCCTAAGCACCCTTAAAAAATGAATACGAGAGCTGTTATATTTTTTGAAGTGTTTTTTTTTATCTATGTTCTTTATGAAACCAAAAAAGAGTATGTTTAGGGTATCTCTCAGGCTTCGGAGCCGTTGGGTCTATCCCCCAAGCGCCCTTAAAAAATAAACACAAGAGCTATTGATCGTTTCAGAGCTGTTTACGACACGGCAAATAATGGCACGAAGTACCAAGCTATACACGTATACTGTTCTGGATGACGGCGTCTTATGGCATTTCTGTGTTCCTGATGGAATGTATAGGGTGTATATTAATAATTAATTATCGGATCTTTTTGCTAGTCGCAGGAATTCTACAAGAAAGATCGATCAAAATGGCACATACTTGATTAAACTTATTTCTGAATGTACGAGTACAACTAAATAAATTGATAAGGGATGAATGTCAAATTAAGGCTGATTTGTTGAAATATATGAAGAGCACTATGAGATGGTTGGGGCATGTAGAACGAATGAAAAAAAAAAGACCAGCAAAACAAATATGTAGTTCAAATGTGAGGAAAATGTTGAAAAGAGGAAGACCAATGAAAGTATGGTTGCATCAAATATAATGCAATTTGTGTGTAGGAAACGTAGAAAGTTTAAGGAAATTGTAGGAGTTGTATAAGAAAGTGTATTTATTATATTTATTTATTTATTATTACACATGACAAGAAATATACACAATTTGCGAAAAAACAACAGGTAATTTGATTTGAACGTACAATTTTAATGTATCTGGGTTTGTTGCCTTTCATTTGTCGTATCCCCAGTAAACTAGCTTTTGCCTGTATCTCACTGTGGATATTTAGCATGAAAAAATAAATCGATACTTCTTTCCGATTTTTGATTACACAAAAACAAAACCCCGTTGCACGCTCTCATTGACCTGACAAACAGTGACACTCAACTGCAACTGGAAACATCTTGCGAAATTCAACACCTCACACATCATCACTCCAGAAAGACCAAAAATATTCATCCCACAATATACCGCACACAATCATAAGAATAAAAATTAAAATTAAAACAAAAAATACACAGAAACACAAAAACAACCAAAATTAAAACAAGAAGAAACCCACACTCACGAGCTCACACAACTCTTTCCCACTCGTCATTCATCCTGAAAGCACAAGTACTCAAAATCCTGTCGCAATAACAACCACGCTTCGATCGACTGTCTAAATGGTTTTCCTACTTTTTTTACCTTTATATATAATGGGAGCCAAATAAGCATATTGCCTTTGGAAAAAATACGTTTTAACTCTAGGGATGGTGAAAATTTCATTAGTTGCCATGCGTGTCATGTGTGTCTGCTGAGTCTGCATCTTCCCTTCCTCTCGATGGTAGTGCCAGAGAATGGATTTGAGATGTAAATTGGCTATGTTGAGGACCTGATACTCTCTGAAAAGCTCCGCCGTGGGATACCGAGCAGGAAGTTTACAAATTATTTTCACAATCAATTTTTGGGAAACCTGCAATATGTGTTTTTGGGTTAAGGTGCATCCCCCCCAAACTGATATACCGTAAGAAAGTGCTGACTGACATAAGGCGAAGTATACACTTTTAAAAATATTTTCACTGAGCACATTTCGAATCATACGGAATATGTATCCTAGTTTTCTGATTTTTTGCGCTCAAAGTGTTAATATGGACCTCCCAACGAAGGAACTGATCAACATAATTGCCAAGGTACTTTATACTTTCAACCCTTTCCAAGGAAACACAACTACAGTCAGCCATGGGTGAACAAGTGTGTAGTGTTATGTATTTATTTGTAGGTGCTTGAGTTCTTGTAGATATGCTAAATGTGATTTATTTAATTTTTTGGGATTTTAGAGTCAATAAATTTGAGTCCACCCATTCTTTAACTACACTGTATGAATGTGGAAAGGCGAAGGATGTATTACTCTATCATACATTGTTATACCAGATATTCTACGGAAAGCACCCATTTCTAACGCATTTATTCTCCTCTTATGCCAATGAAAAAAGGTGCAATTAAATTAATAATACACTCAGAAATCGTTTTTCGTTATCAAATTAATCGCTCCGAGTTGAGTGGAAGGACACGATATCATTTTGTGGCAGGCTGACATTCCCCTGAAGCCTGACATTCCCTTGTCAGAGCCTTCTGAGCTGTCACAAGACGAAGGCTATATTGATTGAATATGACCTAATGGAAGAGGAAGACATGAGAAGAACTACTCTGGAACGGCGGGAAAAAAATAATTTAACCCACGACACAGCTGTATAAATATTATTTATCTTTAATAAGGAGAAAAGAGAGATTTATAGAAAAATACCGAATTAAAGCTGAAGAAAGTTTAGCGTGATCTATGTAATTCACTTTGTCCTTATTAAGTTAAATTAGGGATAAATTTGAACTTAAATCTGATGTGTTGAGAAAAATGAAGAATAGTACTCTGAGATGGTTTGGGTACGTGGAATGAATGGATGAAGAAAGGCTGACAAAAAATATACAGTGCAAATGTGAATGGAACACGTGGTAGAGAAAGATCAAAGAAGGTATGGTTGGATCGAGTGTATGATATTTTGAAAGAAGGTAATGTTAAGTTAGAAATTGTAGAAGTTGTAAGAGAAGATGTATCTCTAGATAGGAAAGTCTGGCGTGCTGTCCTATCTGCCTACATCGACAGGAAGATAGCGTGATAGTATGGATGTACTCTTATATATTTAATAAATGAAGAAGAGAAACAAAGTTGGCTTCTCATATGGAATCTTGGTTCCAACATTAGGATATAAGCTTGCAGAAACAGTTCACTTCTCAGAAGACAGTGTTAATTTTTCATAACTATTATTATTTTCACCCATCTTAGAATATGTCAAAGGAGATGAAGAAGAGCCTTCTGAGATGATTTTGGAAAGTAAAACGAATGAGTGAAGAAATACTTACAAAATAAATATTCAGCGCAAATGTGAAAATAATAAAAAGGGAAGGCGTGGTATTTGAATACGGAATATATCTAGAATACTAAGGAATACGGATAGGAAATAGTGTATGAATGTAGAAGATGCGAAGGATGTGTGTCGAAATAGGAAAATCTGGCGCTATGTCTTCTCTGCATACTTTGACAGGAATATGACGTGGTATGTATGTATTAAATAAATAAAGTATTTGCTGCTAATATGGAATCTTGTTCCTAACATTAGGATATACAAATCTTCTCCCTGGCTCCATCCCAACTCACTGTCTGCGAAGACTGTTGGGGTCAGCTCTCCTCGTCCTCAGGTTGTATGCTCTTCTGTCCCGGACTACGTCCCCCAGGCCGTGCCTCTGCATCAGGTTATCTTTTTGCACCACCCATGAATTCTTTGGTCTTCCTTTGGTTATTATTCGAGGAAGATCCATGGAGATTGCCTGGTTCACAATGTGATCGGTTGCTCTGCGTCCAACGTGCCCATACCATCTCAATCGCCTCTCCTCCATCTTGCTGTTGATATTTGTAACACCTAGGCTTCCACGAATGCGTGAACTTTTTATTTTGTCTCTTAGAGACACACCAGCTGACCATCTTAGCATGCGCAATTCAGCAGTTTCTAGTTGCCTAGAGTAAGAGTTATACATCGTCCAGCATTCGGAGCCATAGAGGAGTGCGGGTCTGGAATAAGAGCACTGCGTGGGAATGTGGTATGAATAAGAGAGCTGCGTGGAATATATGGAAAAATAATATGTGATAGAATAAGGAAAGAGGATATTAGAAAAGAATGCGGATTGAAAGAAGATGCTGTTCTTAACATGTTGAAATGAGCATTGAGGAGGTTCAGTGACGTTGAAAGCATTTATGATGAAATATTTACGAAAAATAATCTATAAAAGTAGTGTAGAAGGCACAAAAAGTTTGTAAAGATTTACAAAAACGTAGTAGCACCAAATTAATGATAAAAAGAATAAAATGTACCTTCGCGACCTAGTTGGTAAGACGCCTGTGTACGAAATCTGGTGGTTATGAGTTCGATTCCTGTTGGTACCCAGTTTTGTTAAACATTGTTCCAGTCTGGTTTTCACTTAACGTTTCATTAAATTCTTTCTGACTGATCTCCGGACTGTTTACCTGTTAGACCATTTTTAATCTGAATTTATGTTTTTCTGTAGCATATGTACTGCTTGTTATAAATTCTCAAAGCGCTTTTAATCAGCTTAAAAACAGCACTTTATAAAACTGTTTAATAAAAGACTGCAGTAGATTAAAATTACCGATCATCGTAAAATATTGATTTTCTTGAAATCGGATTCCAAGGTTTCATTTGTCGATACTGCTTTTAATTTGATTATTAGGGTTTTATTTTATCTATTCTTGGGTTTTTTATCTCCAAGAGAATTTGTAAAGTGGCACCTGTCTGATTCCGTCTTTTTTACTTTGTTTTCAATTTGTATTTTGTTTGTCAGTGATTTGTCTTTTGTGTATTTATTTTTTTGCGCAGTGCGGGCTGTGCGCCTGTTTAAAGCTCCGTATTGTGTAAGTAACAAGTGATTTTGTACGATTTGATACCTGTTTCTTTTTTATGGTAAAATAATTGTATTTTTTTTATATTCTTTTAATTTTAATATGCTGAGCACTCACTCCTGGCTCTTTTATTTTTTATTATTTTTGTTATATGGCACATTGTACGTTTGTTTATATAAATAAATATATATAAAAAAAGTACTGTGTGCTTTCTGAGGCGCAAACGCTTGCACGCAATAAATTAATATACGCATAAACGTATTTCATATATATAGGACATCTGACAATCAGTTACGATCATAAAGGAAAGCTTTCTGCATCGTATCATAAAGTTTTATTTATATATTTCTTGGTTGTTTGGAAAACTGTATTTCAAGTGTAAGCGAATTAACCTGTTCACCGCGTTAAAAATCAAATTCCACGAATCCTGTGCGCGGCACAATTTCAGCGTTTTTTAATTTCTAAGTTTAAACACATATTTTGTTTAGAACCACTGATATTTGATTACAACACCAAGTAAACATGACACTTAAGTAATTTTCTGATAATAAATAATAGTCATTACTCTTAAGGAGACTCATTAAATAAAGGAGATAAACTTAACATTACGTAAAATAAACAAAGGAATGCTACGATCAAATCAATGCTTCATGACACTCACCCAATCAAATGCATATAGCACTAGTAATGTTTATTTACGTAAGAGAGACTTAGTAATGTTTATTTACGTAAGAGAGACTCATCGCAGGACTCGATCCGCGAGACAGGTCGTTAATGCTGGAAATATTGAGAAACCAAAAAAATTCGGCGCTCTGTTTATTCAACAATATCTCATAAACTAATATATTATTTGACAAGGTTTTCAGAGATATCGCTAGAATAAAGATTATTTTAAATTTTAGTTCAATTTTTATTCCGGTTTTGTGTCATTTTTTTTAAGTATTTGTGATTTGAAACTTGGATTGTCGTCAGATCACAGGCGTTTGTGCTCCCCGCGGGGAACAGGTTAACAAAACATTGTTTTTTTTTTCAAGTATCGTCCGTACAAATGACCCCTCAACAACAAACAAGCTTTAAAGGCTTTTAAGAAGTTTAAATGAATTTTCCAATCTGCCAAACCGACATCTATTTAATTACATTCTGTGTCCATCTGTTTCTAACTGTTCCTGTCAACCGCTCTCACACTACAACAATCTGTTTTTTTTCAATACTTGATTTAATTCGTCTAGAATGTGTCACGTCCGTCAATCCTTCTTCAGAGAAGGCACACTCCTGATGGTATATTTAAATTTCTGATGTTATCCAACCAGAATTTGACCTTTGTCTCCATCCTTTCTCCCATAACACACACTCTGATGTAACTATTGAAATAATAATGTGATCCAACCAGAATACGACCTTACCCTGTATCCTTCCTCGAAGCGAGCACACTCTGAAGGTATTATTGAAATTGTGATGTGACCCTAGAAGCCATTTCCTCCTCCATACGACTGGCATCATCTTTTACACTAGACTGACCCTTAAATAGATTCACCGCTTATAAAACGTGCAAATATTTTCTCTTGACTTTCTGAAAAGCGAGAGACTCATCACACGTTAAACGTGATTTACAACCGCGCGTGTTTCATCCCCTTTTGTGAAAGGGCTGTAAACTTGTATTCTACATGTTTCCTGTCGAGATATAACTACAGGCATGCTTCGTTAAGCGTACCAGATTGACTTCACAAAATGATGTCTTTGGTATTTCGCGTGTGTGCACTTCAGACCCGAATCAAATATGGAAAAGTCTGTGCCGATTCTCTTTGACACACTTTATGTATGTTGAATCATATATATTGGAGATGTGAAGGTAACATTTGACTGAATTACAGTTTGATTTATTGGAAACCTATTGATTTAACTATAAATGGTACTTAATATGAACATATTTTTTTGTCAATAAATATTTTTAGTATGTAATAAAAAGGAAAGAAGGGTGTATTCTATAGTTTGTATTACATTTAATTTTAATCAAAAATACTATTCCGTTTTAAGTATTGTAAAAACGATGTTCTCTTTCAATAGGAATAAAAACTTTAAAGTTTATTTATTTTCAATATTCTGTGTACACTGGCAGGCTTATTGCTACACAACAATATCTTAAAATAATCAACTCATCATGGATATATTACGATATTTTGATCCACGACAGATTTTATAGTAAAAATCGTTTAAATTTAAGGAGAAAAAAATAAATGGCCAATCTCTAAAAAATAATGGTAGAAATAGAGGACGAAATTCGTTTAAGTATAAGAAAGAGAAACAATGTACACTAAGGATAAAAGGAAATACTGACTAATGCAAATTTCTCAATGCTCTCTTAAACGTTAATAAGTAACTCTTAGAAGTTCGTTCCATAGTCGCGTTGAGTGAAACGGAAATGAAGATGTGTAAAATGAGGTGTGATGTGTTAGTAAGCGAAATCTCATATCGCCTGATACAAGAGAACGTCCATATTCTGAAAGCTGCTGAAACTTTTCGCGAATTAATAGAGGAAATTTGTGATTGTTAACCACGTAAAATAATGTCGATAGAATGTAAAAGTTCCTTCGCTGCCTGATTTTAAACTCTGAAACGTGGTCAAAAGTTGTTTTAATAATGTAAACTCCTTTACAGGATAAAAGAAAAACGCAGTTCCGTTGGTGAATTGATCTAATTTAATAAAATTTCTGAATCAAAAATCTTTATAGATTGTAAATTTAATACACCATATTTCAACACAATTAGCAGTCAGTTTAGTTATTTTAAATGACTTCTTGAATTCATCAGCATCATACCTAAAACCCAGGATGGGTCTTAGCTGCCGGCAGAAGAGTCTGCCACCTTTTTATCTATTTTTATTAATGTTTTAAATCTGAAATATTTAATAAATAATTATTTATCTTATTTATTAAAAGTTAAGATTTATTTATTTTCTTCTTCTTCCCAGTGTTATGTCAGGTCCCCCCAACGTTGAATATCACCTGAGAGTAGACATCCGTGTCCCTGGCAGCCCGAAAAGATCTCCAACGCCCCTTATGCTAGTCCAATCACGTATATGGCGGAGCCAGGAGATTTGGCTCCTGCCAACACCTCTTCAACCTACTTTATTTATTTATAATAAATTATTTGGTAAAACAGTTTAACTACCAAGTCATCAATGATAACTTATTATTAAAAATTAACGTCACTTACGTCACTTATGGTAGTTTCCACAAACAGTTCACTTATCAGTCAAAATTGACATGCCAAATAGCATATTATAAACGTAATTTATACGTATATAACATAGGTTGCCATGGGCTCTCAACAGGAGTAGGATACATGTATTGCTGAGACGAAACTGTCGGATCTCGGGGTTCACAACAAATCGGTGTCTGTGTTATCAAACACATAAAAACTAGAGCCACAACAGCAAAACATGTAGTCATGTACAGTGACACCTTTACGGGACAAAACAGGAATTGGAAACTTGCATTAAACTTATTAAGACTGGTTTTAAGTGAAGACAATAACATAGACATAATTGACCAAAAATTTATGCGAAGGGGTCATTCCTTCCTTCCCAACGATGCAGACTTTGGCTCAATCGAAATCTATATCAAGAATAAACACATATTTTGCCCTGCTGACTTGGTTTGGGGTCATTACTAAAGCTAGGAAACAAAAATCTTTCCACGTTACTGTGATGCCTAGTGAAGAAGTTTTATCCACAGAGAACATAGAAAAATCCATAACCAAGAGAAAATTTAATGAAGACAAACATTCAGTGTCATGGCTGCATATGCAATGGATTCGGTACAAGAAAAACTACCCGTTCACTATATTTTACAAAGAGAACTTATCTGATGAGCTTCCATTTTTCAAGCTTAACATCAAACCATCAGCGGAACGGGGACGGCCAATATCTGTTACAAATGTACCTTTGAGAAAACTCTACGTGGACCCAGGCCAGTGACAAGAGAGAAACATAAAGACGTGCAAGATCTTTTACCCCTACATTCCACCTATCCATCATTATGATACTATCTAGACCTACGTACTTTTGACTCTGCTGAAGATCTTAGACCACAGGATGCTGATGACACTAATGATGTTAGGTAACCATATATTTGGTAACGGACACGAGTGAGATATTAAATAAACTTTTTGCAAACATTTATTCACATTCTTGTAATGACCTATAGCAGTGCTCCGCAACCGGTGTGCCGTGGCACACTGGTGTGCCGTGAGCCCGATACAGGTGTGCCGCGGTCAAATTCAATGTATTTGACATTTTACAATTTTTCATTATGTATTTAATACACAATGACAAATTATTTTTCATAATATTGTCTATTTTTTTAAATGTAGTATAGAATAATTATTATAACTAGATAATTTTTCAATGGTCCCCCAGCGCCTGGTGCCAACTGTTGAAAACTGCGTAGTGTGCTTTGTACACACCATGGCCGCACCAAATTAGTCATAGACAAAGAAAAATGACTTATGCGCGTCGCTGAAGACTCATGCGCATGCGAAATCCTTTTGCAAACAATGCAATCAATTCTACGGAAGCACTGCCTCTGCAAATTCGAGAGGAATTTACAGATTTAAATAATGACATGACTTTAAAACTTCATTTCTCCGAAGTTCCATTAGATGTTTTCTGGATTTACGTTAAAAAAGAATATCCTCTTCCTTAACACTACTCCCATTTTCGACGACATATTTATGTGAGCAAAGTTTTTCAACTCTTGTATTAATTAAAAATGACAAGCGGTCATGCTTAAAATGTCTTGACCGAGAACTTCGGGTTGCGCTGTCAAAAATCGAGCCGAATATAAAACTTGTGCGTTCATTGAAACAAGCGCAGGGATCACATTAATTAATTATTAATTTATAATAATTATTAAGATTGCGTCAAAATTAATATGTTATAGTTTTATGTATGTATACTTTTCAAATAAAAAACAAAAAATTATTATATTATAATACCTATATATTTTAGCTTTTGGTGTGTCGTAGGGGAGAAAAGGTTGCGGAGCACGGACCT